>OY720029.1:17218068-17629729 GCA_963082485.1 Eudonia mercurella
TGTACGCGTATAGTACACATTGAAATGAAACACTTTTTTCAAATCTACTCGCATTTAATACATCTTGACGCATCTAACCCTTTGCAGGGTTCGGGGTCATAGGGAGACAGGCGGCCGACACTTCGACACGACACGACAATCGTCAGATACGTAAAATGTGTTTCTTTTAAATGTAAATAATCTGGTTTTTTTTAACAGGCACAAGAGGAACTGTTGATGGTTTTCGACGATGAGCTGGCGTACAAAGCGTATACGACCTTCGCGGATTTTGTAGGCGCGGACATTCTGGAGCATTGTCTCAAGAACAGCGACACGATACGAGCGTTGTGCCGCAAGTACGAGCAGAGTCATTGTATCAGGTAGCTATAACTTTCTCTTCTTTAAGTTAAGTATTACTTATGTAAAATCAACCATGTGTATACCTACTACCTGTAAATAGTTTCATATGCGAGTATTACAAGTTATGGAAACAATTTTTTAAATACTACCTGTTAATGGGCGAAACGCTATATATTTTCTATATATTTTCCATTTATTTATCGTTCAACATCTTCATCTCATCGCTCATTATAATCTACTATCAAACGAAGAACATTTTGTAACTGCCTAGGCTGTATGGGTCAAATCCCTTTATCTTCTCGCTAACGGGATTAAAAACAAAAAATATCTTAAATCTTTTTTATACTTTGAAAACATAGAAACTTCTAATACATAAAACATGATTGTCGCTAGAGTTACTAAAGCATCGCCAGGACCCGCCATAATACCATGGTTGTTCGCTACAACACAAACTGAGGCGGAGTCCTCATTGACTGTTATTTTTATTTCTTATTTTTATTGGTGTGATTCCTGTGTGGTAAATATATCTTTTTATTTCTTACGGGTAAACTCTTTTTGGATCTCACCTGAAGTTAAGTGATGATAAGGCCGAAAGTGGAAGCGCACTTCACCCAGAATCCTTAAGGGTGCGCCGACCAAAAAAAGCCAAAAGTATAGTTATGGTTAAGTTGATATAATGAAAAAACTATCGTATTACATTCTTATGTAATGCGCTCGAGCTCTTGCTCAAGCGCGTGAATACCAGACACGATAGAATTTTAATTGTTATCGGTGGTCGATCGACGCTCAAGGGGATAAACAAAATGTATATTTAGTATCAAAGGGCACGTGTTTACAATAAGTCCGACCCATAAATTCATAACACACTATAGTTTTTTCTACAATATCATTTAAAGTTGGGCAAAAACCATGAAAGCGAGTGGCAGCGTTTAGTTAATATCTTATAGTTTATCTAAATTATTATACCTCTAATTATGTCTAAACAATCACCAATGTCTTAACTACAAATCGTGTGTCACATTTTTGATTTATTGAGCGGATTTTTGAATTATTATTTTTCAATTTAACACGTTAAATTCCCCTTACAAAATTAGTATGGCCGCGCGGCATCAAATAAATATTGACGAAGACATTCAAATAAATTATATGACACTTGTCACTTACGGGCGGCGCACCCTTAACTACTGAGGCACTGGCTATCTTATCCCTAGCTGCTGAAACACAAAAACGCCACAAACATTGATGTCTTGGCCGACATATAGATAAGATGGTGGTAGCTAGCCAGGCGGCCAAACAAGCCCTACCACCAACCAAACCGAGTACACGAACATGTACGATCGACAAATTTTAAAGATATCCAGTTACAAACATTACTGCTTTAACGTGGCAATCGTAGTTAACTCCGCCTACCATGAAGATGACCATAGAATGACCGATAGTAAACCTTCCGAACCTTTTTTTTGTCAAAGTCATTTGCTTTAGTTTATTGTTATATAGAGTAGACACGTCTATATTATTCATATAACTTGAAATGTTTTTTTAAAAATTATATCCGTAAAAAGTATTTAATTTACATACACTTCAATAAGCTGTAACAGGTTCATTAGATAACTGATGTCTTTTTATTCATTTCTTTCTTAAGATTCCTAATGGATCCACCATCCACCACCAGAAAATTTGTCAAAAACAAAAGGGGCGGGTATAGCCACTGACCCCTGCACAGAAAAATCGCCCTAATGGTGGATATCCAGAAAATTTGTTGTTAGTACAGTCACGAGCGTTAACATGTATACACTTTTGACTAGTATTGACTCTTATTCCATTGTGTTAAGAGTTACAACAACAACAATAAGACCACAGAGCCGTTTACAATGTAAAACGTTTCTATTTCTTTCAGCTCCCCTCTCATATCTCGCCCTGAGAAACGTGTGCAAACGTCGTTCAGCGACGAGCCGATCAGCCGCAAGACGATCGACATCACGCCGACTAAGCCGAACCTTTCAGAACACATCTCCAGCTCAAACAGTTTCGGCTCCAACGTGACGCTGGTGGGCAACAGGATCGACGTGGCGGCGGAGGCGATGGGGGCCGCGGGGCGCGCTAGGGGTTTGGATGTAGTCGCTTGTAAAGTAGACGGCGGGGTCAAGAGTAACAGGTGAGCTGGACTGTAACAAACAATGGTGTAAATAATTTTAAAAATTGCCTCCCCCCTTGCCATTCGTATACCGTCTGGATGGGAAATCCAGGTTTTTTACCTATTTTATAACTTGCAGAAATTCGTGTTTCAGACGTTAATGTTTTGAAAAACTGTTATGTGTTGTTATTTGTACTATTTATATTGTTGTCGACAAACTTGCAATTTTACAATATTATGCCAATCTTTTGTTTAAGAGAATTATTTTCTTCTATGGCAATTTTTTTGTATTCTCTTATTATAAAATATATCTTTCAAGTTCTACGCATTTTAATCAACATTTGTATTGTGGTTCTTGGAGCCGAATCAGCAACCTATTTTATGTAATAAATTCATGTTTTTTAATTAGTTAGAGCTAAAACAACAGACAACTTTTTAACTCACGCACAGGCACCTCCGCGGAGATTGGCTCATATACTGGGAGCATGAGATCGGACGTCCAGACAAGGAGGCGCGCTTTAATCTGAAGCAAATCAAACTGCAGACGTTCGCGGGCCACACACAGGCCGTCAAATCCATCCACTGCCTCGACAACGAGCATAGCTTCATGAGCGGCTCCAAAGACAAGACTGTGCGCTTATGGTCGCTGAGAAACCAGGTCAGTGTTTTGTTTTATTGTAGTCATGTCACAGGCGAGTTTGACAGTAATAGCGTGCAGGTAAAGACTAGAGTCCCGTGAGGATGCATGCTGTTCGTTCCTCGACTTCACATTGAGATCCTTTCATGGAGAAAGTGGTGACACAGGCAAGTTTAATAGTTATTGCGTTCAGATAAAGACTATAGTCGCTAGCGATCAAGCTGCAGACGTTCGCGGGCCATACGAAGGCCGTTAGGTCCATCCACTGTATCGACAACGCGATAACGAGCATAACTTCGTGAAAGGTTCGAAAAATAAGAGTGTGCGCTTGTAGTAGAAACCAGCCCCCCAACCGCCTAACGCTCTCGCTTTCGATCTCTTTGAAAGCGAGGCCCTTCGCTTTCTAATATAATATCGAAATATAATATCAAATAATATCGAAAGCTATAGCCTATCTATAGCTTTCAATATTGCTTTCATATTGCTTTCGAAATGACAAGATGACGCCTCCTCCTCGCCTCGCCTTCAAAGCGATCGAAAGCGAGAGAGTTAGGCGGTCGACCCCCAGGTAGGTGGTTCATTTAATTAGAGTCTGGCAGACCAATTTCAGGTATTTTAATTTTTTTTACAAAAAAATACTGATTTAGAAGTTTATTCTGTTATATGTCGTATATAAATTTATAAGGATATGTTGTAAGTTTGATAGAACGCTTATCTGAATTTTGCTTGCAGGGCGATGGCAACGCGACGACACAATGCAACTGGACGTATACGGGCCACAAGAAGGGCGTTCTTTCACTCGCATTTCTCGACTCGCTTCGGCTGGCCGTGTCCAGCGACTCCGTAGTGCACATATGGGACCCCTTCATGGAAAGCGTTGTATCACAGGCGAGTTTGACAAATATGGCGTATGCATAAAGACTAGAGTTCCGTGATGATGCGTACTTAGTAGATATTCAAGTTAGTACACGAGTCAGCGTGACTCGGCACATCTTTAGCGTGTCAAAAGCGTGTTTGAATCGCTTTCTATTAGAATCTCTATAGTTAATAATGCTTTGGTTAACCAAAGTTACATGCCCATATAAGAGAACGTTTGTCTATTGGATGTTTTCCATACTTCTACCCATTTTCGTCTCTCTGAAATTCAGCCAATAACTAAAATCTTACATAAAGTACTGTGGGATAAATGAAAGCTGATTGCACGCTTGCTCATATAAATACACAATCCAAATAATACCAGCTTACTTGTTTTTCGATCTATTTATGTGTTAGGTACCAGGTCATGTTTAGGTTAGGTTAGGTTAATTTAAAGTTTCCCGTGGTTCAATTCCCCAGAGATAGGTCCCGCGGTCTTCACTGTATCGGAGTTTGGTCCCCCAGAGGTTAGTGGGTATCCCGCTCCGTCTCGCTCTTCCCGGTCTTGGGCTTCGCCCTTGACAGCCGACTGGAGACAATGGCGTCTCCAGATAGTCGGTGGGTTGTGAAAAGGCGGACGGGCGAGTCCCACATAACCGCCAGGTAAGGTTGATTACTCTTAACGAGTTCCTCTGGGTTAAAAAAAAAAGGTTAATTTAAAGTACCCGTTGCCAAACTTTTATCACCAAACTGTTACGCGCTTTATTTCCATTAGTGTAAAGGTGATTTTCCCACAGCTGGACAACATAAAGGCGCCGGTGAGCATAGTGCGCACGCTGGGCGGCGCGTCTACCGCGGTTTTGGCCGCTACCACAGACGCCACGCTCAAGTTCATAGACGCGCGCGCGTGCAACTACACGCACGATCTCAAGGTGAATATCAAAGAGTTTTTCATATTTAGTAAACAGCCTATAACTGTCCCACTGCTGGGCAAAGGCCTCCACCACTGAAATCAAGTCATCGCTACAATTGATGGGTAATGGCTCAATTACCATGCTTACCAAATGCGGGTTGGTGATTACAAACCCGGGCTATGCATCGAAAAATCCGAAATACATTTTGCCCGATTGCTTTTCTAATACCTTTAAACGAGCAATCCTTGTATATATGTATATACAGGGTGGAAACTTTCAGCGGGGCAGTAAGGGGAAGTACCTTATCCGTTGTAGCTACACGAAAATGGTCTTAGGAAACCATCCATAATTTTTTATGGAATTTTGATCCCCATTCACAAATTTAAAAAAAAATGTACAGTTAGCAAGAAAATAGCCATTTTACACAAAAACATTTTTTGATGCCAATCGATCCAGTTTCTAATACTGATCAAAAACTTCTATGAGACCAACCATTGTTGGAGTACTCAAAAAGTCACAAATTGCAAAAAACTTTTCCCTTCCACCATCAGGTGACCCGCCTGCTCGTTTGCCTCCTTTTAACAAAATATAATAAAAAAAAACATGTTTTGTCCTGCCAGTTGCCAATGAGCAGTACCACGTTCGTGCGCTGCATGTGTGTGTGCGGCGCGGGGGGTGTGGGGGGCGCGGGGGGGTGGGCAGCCTGCGGGCTGGCCAGCGGACACATCGTGGTACTAGACCTGAGGACTGGACAGACACTAGCTACTTGGAAGGCTCACGACGGAGAGGTGAGTGGAGGCGAAAAGCTTGTAGGTAGCGAAATGGGAGCAGTACCACCTTCGTGGTGCTAGGTCTGAAGACCAAGCTAGACCCTAACCACGTGGAAAACACACGACGGAGAGGAGAGAGGTGAGTCGAAGCGAAAATTATTAATGGTCGTCGAATGGGAGCAATACCTACACCTACTACACCTACCTTTACAGCTTTTTACAGCGACACCGGACACTTTTAAGGGTGGCGAGAATCTTAAAGGGTTCCTCAAGCAGTGTCACCAAACATCATCAAAGGGTTTCTAAAGGAGATGGCATTAAAAAAGGTCCTCTACTAGGTTCTTAATCAGATCGAGAGCGGAACAGCCTGAGGGCGCCTCTGTAAGGCTATGACCTCTGGTTGACCGGGCCGTTTATCGTTGCGTGTCGGTTTGCGGAGCGGGCTGGCAAGTGGACATATCGCGGTGCTAGACCTGAGGACTGGACAGACCGTGGCTACCTGGAAGGCGCACGGCTGAGAGGTGAGTGGAGGCGGAGTATTCACCGGCAGCGAGATAGGAGCTGTACCAACTGTACAGCCTTTACGACTTTTACAGCGTCACCGGACATTTGGGGAGAGGCGTGGGGGGAAGGCGACGAGTAAATAAAAGGGTTCCTCAAGCAGTGTCAGGCACCACACAAGCGCGTCCACGTCCTGTACTAGGTTCTTAATCAGATTGGGAACGGAACAGCCCGAGGGTGCCTCTAAAGCAAGGATGGGCAAACTTTTTCATTCGCGTGACAAATTATATACTAACAAAATCTATTGCGGGCCAGGCTATTGAATTTTTTTGCTGTATTTTTTCAATAAATATATATTTTTTTGTGAAATAAAAATATTGATAGGTATGCGTTTTCTGAAACACACACGCACTTGAATTTTTGTTTGATGGTCGCGGGCCGGAGATGGCCCGCGGGCCGTAGTTTGCCCATCCCTGCTCTAAAGGCTAGGTTCTCGGCTCGGGTTGAACGGGTTGTGCATCGCTGCATGGCGGTGTGCGGCGCGCGCGACTACGGGCATATCGTGATGCTAGACTTGAGGACTGGACAGACATTGGCTATTTGTAACACTACTGACGCGAACCTATTTTTGGCACGAGCAGCGTATTTCTAGAAGGCTTAAGAACCATTTCATATTTTAGTATCCCATACAAACTTCAAAGCTCTAATTCTTTCAAACTAAAATGTCGTTTTTAATTTAACTTTCTATGCTTCAATATTTTTAAAAAGTGTTTGTTTTACTGATTTTATGCGATTTTAAACTTTCTGATGACTGGTGCTTCCGGGCAGGTGTTGCGGCTAGCGGTGGTGGACTCGCGGCGGCTGCTCAGCTCCGGCCTGGACCAGGTCACGGCGTTGTGGCGGCCCGACGACGGCGAGCTCATAGCGCATCTCAAGTGTGTACCTATTATGTTAATTTACGCCGGTTTAACTAATTTGCGACGACTTTGTATGATTTTTGCTTAAGGGGGTGCAGCGCGGACGAAAAACTGCGAGTTTCAAGTTTCTTTATGATAGCGAGCGAGCGGCGCGTGGCAGTGGTGTGACAACGGCGCACGACTACGAATACGCACGCACACTAATATCTGTACTGAGTAGGCTACTGATTTAATTAGAGCAATGTTTACTTTCGTAAAATCATAGGCGTTTGGGTAAAAAATTATAAAAGTCTTAATATTTTCATATTCATGTTTTTTAATTGAAAAATAAGACAACAGTGACCTGCGGAATATCAATACAAACATTTTGATGGCGGATCATTGTTTCATTTGTGCTATATTTACAAAGTTTCTGAAGAAATAAGTTTTTAGATATCATTATTTTACGTATTGTTTATGCAGTTTCTGGGTATTTGTTTCAAATTCCAAGACAACCATGACCTTGTGAAATGATCAAGCTAACCTACACTAGTCCTTTTAATGTATAAGACCTATTCAGCGCCTAGCACCAGTGACTTAAAAACACGTAAATTTTCAAATTCCGCGCTGCACCCCCTTAACATGCGCATAGTCAGAGCAAGTTTGATGAACTTATACTAAATTAACAATATAATCTATTTTGTGTAAGTTAAGTCATATTACGCTAAGTTTGAGTCAACTTTTCTTGTCCATAACATGTAATCGATTTCGAATAGTTTGTCAAAATATCGTATTAATCGGCTTCGATTCGCTATCAGTTCATATAATCGGTTCATAAGTGTAATTCGAGTGGTGCCGGGGGTAAAGAATTGCACCACCCTATCTCTTCCCGTGGGTGCCGTAGAAGGCGACTATGGGACCATTCCAGAGCCAACATCGCCAACCCGCCTGCCAAGCGTGGCGATTATGGCAAATTCCCCTCAAAATGATTTATCCTTGAGGGAGGCCTTTGTCCGGCAGTAGACGTCTTTTTGGCTGAGATGGAAGTGTAATTCAAATGAGGTTATGTGCTGGTCACTCTTAAAAGTCCTTGAAATAACGGTTAAATTTGTCTGACAACAGAGGCAACACGGAACCGGTGCACTGCCTGGCCGTGTACTGCGACGAGCTGATCTCCGGCACCACCAACAACCGCATCGGCGTGCACACGTCGCTGGGTGCGCACGCCGGCTTCTCCAGCACGCGGCTGCGCGCCGACGCCTTCCGCGGCGTGCTCACCTGCATGGCCGCGCTGCCGCTCAACCGACTGCTGTTACTGGGCAGCGACGCGGGCACCGTCACGCTGCTGTGCTGACCCGCCCGCCGCCCTAACACCAAGCCTAGTATGCGGTGTGTGGCCGCAGAGTGCGCACGTGTCGCTGCTCCCACACTACGCCCAGGTACGCCCACTATGCGGGAAGCGGCCGTGGGGTGAGCAAGTGCTTTGCCGCGTTGCCGCTCAACCGGCTGTTGTTACTGGGCAGCGACGCGCGCTCCCACACGATTTAAATATTCAATGGATTTTAGAAAAAAAATCAAGTTAATGAATTTTTTTTAGAGAAAAAAACCACCCTTTATTACTACATCAGCAAAGTGTCGCTTTTAAGAACCAAACTTTCTGAATCAATTAAACTTGTTTGGATTTTTCATGCGGTAGTACCGTATGTGCGAATAAGCGTCACGTGACTGTGTCATTGGCATTTCAACTGAAAAAATGCAAACAGTGTGCGCGTTAAATTCATACGTTAAATATCGTATGTTTACGTTTCGTAAAAACGCAGCCAAAGTGCGGCTGGCCTAAGAGTTCAGTATATGGCACGGACTTGATGACCATGGCAATTGGAAACAGTCAGGAACAACTTTGCTGAGATATTCCTAAATCAGGAGATGCTTCTGTCCCATTTCGTTTAGAAAACCTTTCGATACTCAATACTCAATATTTTTATTGCACACCATAATGTTACAGAGTTGTTATAATATAGGTACAGGTTCATTCCTATTTCGCCTGCAAGGTATATTTTATTAATTACAACAAAAAAATTTTGCAGCTAAGTGTCCTCAAAACTGAAACAAGTCCTTCCTGCAGTGAACTCCTCCACAAAAGGTACTATTTAATACTTTTTGTTTTTATTTGATGAGTTATCATCTGGTCTACTTATTATTAAGAAACGGTAATTGTGCATTATAAAGTTAATAGGTCCGTAGGTGCTTGAAAAGTCCCTAACACAGACGGAAAAGTGTAGTGTCAAACTGAAATTAAAATGAGCATTTTATTCAAGATCTCAACAATTCGTGATTCTTTGTATATTAATATGTTTCATTACTTGTATTTGTATAAGATTGAAGATTGTTAAAATCATTACTTATTGTTTTAATGAAATCACGCTAACTGCCGCACTCGGAGACGTCAAGTAACGTTAACAATTACTTAGTACATGTAGCATCAAATTGATCGAGGCATGCTTAATTGTCAAAAAACCTGCACATTTTTAATAAAATAAGTTTTTATACGGTAAGCTTTAGGTCTATTTTACTCATAAAGTTAATATACCAACGGAATAGAGCACCAAACACGAGCTGTCAAACGAAACCGAAATAGGATGACATTTGTGTGTGTAAAATTGCTTATATTCATAAGTGCGTGTCAGTGATGTATGTCATGTCGCTTTTTACATTAATATCGATATCGATGATATTAATTAGTTACAGTATTAATAGAACTAAAATAGGATGGAATGGAATTTTGCATGGCTGAAACTACGATTCTTTAAGAAAAACTCAGAAGATATTTTAAATAATTTATTTAACATTACTCATTGTCCTCGGAAAAGTATTATTTTGTTAAAGTAATTTCTCAAAGTAAGCTTCATACATTTTTCAATTTCGTTTCGTACCTCAATCTTACAGGGAAACATGTTTCAATGATACATTTGATAATAAGATATATGTGACTATTAAGTGGATCTTTATTGAATGAATGAACAACCAAAGAAACAAAATGATTTCCCAAATCAATATGACGAAAAAAAAACAGTCAAAAACTGATACCTTTGGATTGACTAGTCACTTTGTTGTGCAACAATCAATCTCTAAACAAGTCACCATGTTTCTGAAGCACTATTTCTCAAAAATCCACGATTTCTTGTAAAATCAGAAAAATTCACAGCTCAAATTCTCTGCGTGCGGATGAGTGCTGACGAACTGTCAAACAATTGCCAAAAACAGTTCTGTTACATCGCATCACGCATCTCTTTTTATCACACAGTGTTGCTGCTAGTGACATAACGCTCGCTCAGCCCTTTGTTGCTCTATTCCGTTGGTATATTAACTTTATGATTTTACTTGACTTAAAGTTTTTTTACAATGTTAGTCAAAGTAATACTCTAACCGCGTAACAGCATAGAGGAAATACTACCAGAGAGGTCACTCCTCAAGAACAATTAACTAAATAGCTGTTATAGCAGTGCGGAATAAAGTTCAATTCAGATCGCAAAGTGCGAAGAGCGGCCAAAAGGGGTTGCGACAGCGACTAGCCGCCTCTTTCTTTCGCGTATCTCTTGTATCTACAAGCCTGCCGATGCACCAGTAGCGTTATTCCTGAACTGCGAGTGGAGACAGGCATGGTAAAAGTAAGGGTTGGTTTTATTAAATCTCAAGATATTTAGTATTGAATGTATAGTCAGGAAGTGTAATTTACGGACCACTTCAGAACCACGTCATTATGAAATTGACAAGCGCCTGGTAGATTATTTAGTTGTTTTGACAAAGTGCTAAGCGTGCTAAAGTGTTTAGCGACTTTTGCCGATGACTGATAGACTGAACTGGGCTCTTAGCCAAAGTAACATTACAATAACGATAGCGAAGTTCGAAAAGAACAAAATGATTGACATAAGCCGCGCTAAATCACGTGGTCAACGTAATGTCAATCCCATACATTTATTCTTTTCTAACTTCGCTATCGTTTCGCTATCGTTTTTGTAATGTTACTTTGGCTACGGGGTCTACAGGACCTACAATTCTAACTTTCTAAAAGCTGTTTACAACCTTTATAGGTGCATAAAAGGTCAAGCGTCTCTGAGCGGGGCAGTTCAACTGTAATTTTAAATGTGTATACATAATAACTAAGTTTGATTTAATTTTATGCATTCCGTTGTAAGTGTTCTAATAAATCGAGCATAATATCATGATTGCATGTAAAGTATTCCAAACGTATTCTAGCATAGTTGTTATGTTAATTTCATTAATTATCAAACAGTACCATTAATTTAGAATATAGTTGTATGATCAATGTAAAAGTAATTAATGTACGTACTAATATTGAACCATCAATAATATCTGAACATTGTTAGTATCCGGTCGCTATATTATGCTTTTACCTTCCACAATACATAGTCAACCAGAGCCAATGTTTTAGCTCTCAAAGTTACCCCAAGGGTTTCCGTTCTAGCCATGCGATTCGAACCCTGGAGAATCGAGTAAATAACCCCTGATCCCAATCCGACCGCCTCGAAGAATCTATTAGGAAAAACGGGACACGCTTACATGATGCCATCCTCTCTAGGAACCCTTAAGTATGTTCGATCGCTACAGCTTGCGAAATCTTTAGTTTACTTTAGTACGTTGTAATGGACGTCTAAGCAATGTCTTTCCAAAAAAAGGAAAGAACTGAGACAGACTTGCTTTATGCCAGCCTCTAAAGAACCTCTGTGGATAGATCGTGTGTTTCTCTCCGCCCAATAACCCGGTCACGTTGTTAACGATTAATTCAACTCAACAAATATGTTGTACTCCGATGGTATGGAAAAAAGGATAACTTATTTTACTTTTTTATTTTGAGTGCTAATTGCTGCACTGAAGCTAAATTAAATACTTATAAAATACAGTGAAAAAATTAAATGCCTACCCGACCCAGCCAGGAATCGAACCTGGGTCTTCCGCAATACGGCTACTACTACTACACTACAATTTTACTTTTTTATTTTAAGTGCTAATTGCTAGAATTATATTAATTGTATTTTATAAGTATTTAATTTAGCTTCAGTGCAGCAATTAGCACTTAAAATAAAAAAAGTAAAATTGTCTTTGTGTTATCAAATTTGTGGTATTTCATCTGTAAAGATGAATCTACATGGCCATCGGTTGCAATGACCGTTGGATAGATGGCACTCTGCTGCTATAAAAGCATTCAAAATAAATTAAAAGCAGTAACAAAATTCAGCGCTTACGTCAGCCTTCCCGGTAGCATAGCGGTCAGTGCAGCCGCCCTGATTGCGGAAGACCCAGGTTCGATTCCTGGCTGGGTCGGGTAGGCGTTTAATTTTTTCACTGTATTTTATAAGTATTTCATTTAGGATAACTTATGTCCAATACGAGTTACAAAAAGAGGAGCTCAATGGCGCAGTGATTCACGCACCCGGTCTGCGTTTGCTAAGGTTTAGCAATTTTAGCAAAAGCAAAGGCCGGCCATCGTATGAGTGATCAAAGATTTATCATCTCAAACTCCTCCGTGGTTCGGAAGGCACGTAAAGCCGTTGGTCCCAGCTGCATTAGTAGTCGTTAACAACCGCCAACACTGAGCCCGCGTGGTAGTTTATGGCCCATTATCTCTATCCATCTATAGGGAAGGCACGTGCCTCAGCAGTGGGGACATATATGAGCTGGTGAGTAAGTTACAAAAGTGGTCATTTAATATTGAACTCAACTGTACAGTCAGCGTCAACATGATCAAAGCAGTCATGCCTACTTTAACAGATGAACAATGGATCAAAATCAGCCTTATTACATGACGTTAAGGTGCATTTTCATTAGTTCCTTAGACGTCAATCAAAAGTGTGCCAGAGTCTTATTGACATACGATTGATTGTTGCCAACTGTTCAGATATTTTAGTAGGTTTGAACGCTCAGATCTCTCTGTCGCTGAATGTGCAGACGCCTGTACACCTGTACCCACTGCCCCACACCACCCCAACTGTCAAAATTCTTCAATCAGTTTTCAACCATATGTTTGAGATATAAAGTTCAAAGTCTGTTGAGGACATTTGACAGTTTGTGGTACTCTGATGTGCACAAGCCTGCAGGCGTGTGTACATGCCGACTCAAATTTTTCGTCACATTCCCTTTCTAGTATTTACTTATATTTATTTACAAATAATTATGAAAAGTAGCAAATGGCCGTTTTTACCTGTTTATATAAGTCGAATATTATTATTGTTGATGTACAATCTTATTGTTACCAATATGTAATATAAAAAAACTTAATTATAATTTGAAGTAGTTTTTTTTATGTTATATATAACGAACAAATCACATAGGTTGGAGCGTGCTTTTTAGTTCCTATATTTTTGTTAAGTTTTAATTTTATTTATAATTTAAGTATTCTAAGTATTACTAAGTATAATTATGTTTGCTCAGCTTATTTGTTGGTTTCTTAAAAATATTTTTGGTTCGTATCATGTACAAAATGAAAGTGTAAAATTATTAATCATTCCAGTCATTCAGTCAATTAAAAATGCAATATTGTTGGTGGACATATTTACACACACAAGTTCTAATCAACTTGTTTTACAATGTATAAGTGCAATATTTTTATTTACTTACAAATATGCCTAATGAATATTATTTTTAAATCATTATTCTTTACATGATTTTGTTAAGCATTTATTTATATCGTAATGTAAATCTGGCATTACAATATAAAATAAAAAATAATTTAAATAATTGTCATAAATGTTAACAATAATAAAGAACTGAGCCTTTGGATAAGACAAATGTTATAACGACTTTGAAATAGCTTGCTCAAGGGCGAATGTGTAATGAATGCGAAACATTATTGTAACTGAATTATTAATAAAAACTACAATCGTCTTATTTCAAAGAGAGCTACAATAACTTAGAAAATCTACTTACGAATAAACGACGATGTTTAAAGTTAGGCAATTACTAACAGCCGAAATTAATAACCTATCCTCAACAAGAGATAGGCCTACTAGAGCTTTGTTGCTTAGTTATTTCTGTTAATTATCGGAAAATAACAGCAGTTGCTTGGTAACTAAACTAAGATAGGCATAGGCCTATCTTAGTTTAGTTACCAAGCAAGAGATAGCTAAGAGATAGCTCTTACCAGAGATAGGTTATTAATTTCGGCTGTAAATCGAATGCTGTCACTCTTGCCAATCTGTTTTACAAAATATTTGAATTAAACATCTGTTAATTTTTTTTTTTGCATACAACTTTTAATAGGTTTAAGGCACTTGTTTGAGGACGATTTGTTTTTCTTAAGAATTCGGTGAACCTTCGTTTTAGAGACTATTTGAAAATAATATAAATGGAATAGCAAGTTGATGTAATAAAAGAGTCAATGACTTTATTATATGTTAAAGTGTATGTAAATGATGTATTGGTTGAGTAAATGTATTTTTTGTAATAAAAGTATTTTTAGAAATTACATTTTTGTTTTAGTTAATTCTTAGTTTTCTTTCTTTTACGGTTGATTACAAAAATAAAATGTACGACAGCGCTATCTAAGAAGAATGGAATATCAACTAAGTAAGTGAATATTCACCGAGCGTCATTAGATGGCGGTAGTAAAGCGTTTTAAATTAATAAGGAATTATTGGTATGTTCCGATATACACTGCGAGCACTGTCCAGCCCCCCAACCGCGTAACACTCTCGCTTTCGATCGCTTTGAAGGCGAGGCCCTCGCCTCGCTTTCTAATATAATATCGAAATATAATATCGAATAATATCGAAAGCTATAGCCTATAGCTTTCGATATTGCTTTCATATTGCTTTCGAAATGACAAGATGACGCCTCCTCCTCGCTTCGCCTTCAAAGCGATCGAAAGCGAGAGTGTTAGGCGGTCGACCCCCAGCTCTTACTGGTGAGAAATGGTTTGAGTAATATTGTATGGAGGGTGGGTATTTTTTTAATTAATTCATTACCGACGTAAATTTAAAAATAAAAGCAAAGTCGGAAACCTCATAGTTTGTAAAAAATCGCTCATATAAAATATGAAAATGTATGAAAAAAAATTTATTTGAAAGAACTTGTCAAGACATAAAAAAATACTATGACAACATATCCCAGTATTGGGCAGATTTTGAGATATCGACTCTTGTTTGCTTTCCGTATACCTGTTTGTGTAAATGTGGAATTGGAATTTTAGTATATTTCCATTCAGTTTTTTAGGGAATCAAGATAGTTAGAAAAGAACAAAAGAGCAGATTATGTTATGAATGAATGAATGAATGAATGAAAAATTTATTCGGAGCAAGAACATTTAAACTTAAACATAGTAAACAAAATACAATTAAATGCTACCGAAATGGTGGCCACTCAGCTTGATGCCGTGACATAGATATGCCATGGCGCTGATTTTCTGTGGAACCAGTGAGAGGGAGGCGCAGCTCCAGCAATTTATTGTTTTTTTATTGCTGATGGTTGTGACAGTTGTTTCAAAAGTAAGAATAAGTTAACAATACACACAATACATTTAGTAACAAATATATAGAGACAACAAGACAATCGCAGTAAAATGGTGTTGGAATACAGGACAAATAAATGAATAACAATTTTAATTCCGACACAGTACAGCCGCCTAAGTTGTAGAAACCTGAACCTGAAGAAGATGGTTTTTTAATTTTAACTTGAAAGTTGACGCGGCTTTACAGTTACGCACAGGCGGTGGCAAGTTGTTCCAGCACTTCGAGGCAGCGTAGCGAAAGCTGCCACGAAAGGCGGCCGTCCTGTGTCGTGGGCACAAAAGGCGTGGAGCGATCCTGAACTGTCGTTGCGTGAATTCTAGTTTATTGTATAGGTATGGAGGCTGCCTGCTGTTTATAATTCCAAAAAGGAGCGAAGCAAAATGTTTAGTTCGTCGAGCAGCCATGTTAAGCAAGCTGTAGCGATTTAAGAAAGGGGATATGTGAGATTGCTTAGGGACAGGGAAACAATATCGGGCGCATGCATTCTGGATACGCTGTATAACCTTTCTAGTTCGGGCCAATAGGCATTCGCCAATGACTGTATCAATGTAATTTAATTTTGAAAGAATAAGCGCCTCACACAGCTTGACTCGCATATCAATAGGTATGTTACAAGAGCAACCTGAAATTTTTAAAAAAAAAATAAGAAATAGCTTAAAATCTGCCCATGATAGACTTACTCTGTTTAATAATTTTCTGCTTATTGGGATAAGATCTTTAACATGAAATATTTTTTTTGAAGTGACATCGCCAAAAAAAAAATACCCCCTAATTACTCATACGTCTTTGTTCCGTTATGGACTGACAGTATACTGCCGCAGTATCCAAAGGAAATATATGACGTCATAAATCGTCGCCATTTTTGTACTGCACTGGCAGCACAGCACTGGCATTTTCGAGGTAAGGGGCTGTCAGTGCTTTGATCACGTGATCAACAGCGTCCAGAAATGACATGGATGACAGTATACTGGACTGCGTTCCGTTTTAAACAGTAACCAGTATAGCTAACTATAAAGGAACGGCTTCGCAGTATACTAAATTGACGTCACACCTTACAGTGTTCGCAGTGCATGTCGGAACATACCCTATATTCTCGACCTAGCTGTGTGTGCCATTACCACTGTACTCTGTGCCATCATTACTGTGTGTGTGTAATGTAAGCTTGGTAGTTTGCTCAATATATTACCGTTATAGATTTATAAATGTTTCTAACACTCACTAAATAAACTGGAAATAACGATATTTCTGTTTATTTATATTCAGATAGAATAAATTAAAAAACAAGATTAAAACCGTTTTGATGGTGAAATAAAGCAAAAAAGGTAAGTATGTATATATTTTACAGCAGAAAGAGCATTCTTGATCTGACATCATCTGACAAACGGAGTTGACTTTCTATGACGTTTATGTCAGATTCTATATAGAACATTTTGTAAAAATTCTCAAAAATCCTCTCTTACAACCTCGCAAGAAACTAGGGATTTGATTGGAAATATATTTTTTATAAACATACAAAAAGTAGCAAAATGCCGCACACGACGCGGCGGTCGAGCACGTCGCTGGTGGGCCAGCGGCGGCCCAGTGTGATGGCGCAACACGCGCCCGGCGACATGACCTCCGAGCTCAACCTCCTGCGCGAGGAGACACACACTGGCGACCACTTCCTCACCCCCACGCAGCTAGAGGTCGTCTACCGCACCAACGTCCAGACCGGCCTCACCGAAAGCTTCGCCGCCGAACTCCTAGAAACCCACGGCCCCAACGCCTTGAAAGAACTCCGCGGCAACAGCTACTGGAAAATCTTTCGACACAATCTATTTGGGTGGTTCCAGTGTGTGCTTTGGGTCGGAGCCTTGCTCAACTTCATAGCTTTTTTTTTTTCCAGCCAAATAGACTCGGGCCAACAAGAAGGAGGACACTCCGATAAGGAGTATTTATATTTGGGTTGCGTTATAACAGCCACTATTGTGGGAACTGGTTTATTTGGATTCTATCAAGAGGCAAAAAACGTTGCTGTCATGAGTGGATTCGAAAAAATGGTACCACCAAACGCCATTGTCATTCGGGAAGGCATCAAAAAAGTTATACCCAATATCAATATAGTTATTGGCGATATTGTGGAGATGACCGGAGGGGAAGTTGTTCCGGCTGATGTTCGTATCCTATCTTGTGCAAACTTTAAGACTGACATGTCCTCGTTGACGGGTGAATCCGAACCTGTTAAACATCGACCTGAATGCACACACGCCAATCCATTAGAATCCAAAAATATGGCTTATTTTAGTTGCCCAATTGTTGAAGGTAGCGCTAAAGGCGTAGTGATCGCTACCGGAGAGTTGACTCAAATTGGAAAAATTGCTGGTTTAGTTACTGGATTAGAAAAAGAAGAGACACCTATAGCTAAAGAAATAACTCATTTTATAAAATTAATATGTGGTGTGGCTTTTGTCTTCGGTATAATTTTCTTTTTGATGGTATTTTTCATACAAGGCAGTTGGCTATCAGCGTTGCAATACATGTTGGGGATTATTCTTGCAAATGTACCCGAGGGATTGATCGTCACGCTTACCGTGTGCATGACCCTCTCAGCCAAACAGCTTAAGCGGAAGAATTGTTTAGCTAAAACTTTGCAGGCGGTCGAGACCTTAGGTTCTACATCATGCATATGTTCTGACAAAACAGGAACACTGACAGAAAACCAAATGAATGTGTCTCATCTTTTTTGCAATTTTGAAATATTGGATAAAGAAGATCACACACATGTCTCCGACTCCACGTATGGCAAATTATGTTTGGCCGCTTCGCTGAATTTAAAAGCTGTATTTGTTTACGATACTATGAACTTACCGGTAGAAAAACGAAAAATATTGGGAGATGCATCAGAATCTGCTATATTGCGTTACATGGAGTTGAATCGTTCTGCTAGCAAAACACGCGAAGACAATCCAAAAGAGGCGGAAATACCATTCAGTTCTGCTTACAAATATCAAGTTACAATTCATAATATGCAAAGTTCGCATAGCTACTATTTGGTAATGAAAGGTGCTCCTGAAATTGTTTTAGAATATTGTGAAAAGGTACATACTGATGAGGGAGAGCAAGATCTTACTCCACAGCTAAAGAAGGAACTGAAAGCTAATTTCATCAAATTGGCTAATATGGGCGAGCGCGTTATTGGTTATTGCGATTTCAATTTACCGCTGAGTTCTTTCCCGATAGGCTTCAACTTTGATACGCAACAACGAAACTTCCCTGTAGAAGATTTGACGTTCGTTGGTGCTATATCAATGATAGATCCGCCTAGGCAAAACATTGAGAAATCTATAGCGCTTTGTAGACAAGCTGGTATTAGAGTGGTAATGGTGACCGGAGATCACCCTGTCACAGCTTTAGCTATATCTCGAAAGTGCGGGACCATTACTCAGCCAACCGCTTATGACTACGCCTTCGAACACCACATCGAGTTGACTGACGTTCCTCCGCACATAAAAAATCAGTTTCAAGCGGCTGTCATCACCGGTGATGAACTTCGTAAAATGAGTGTCAACGATTTGAAGGCCGCTCAGCAGAAATATAGAGAAATCACATTCGCTCGGACGAGTCCACAACAAAAACTTTTTATAGTAGAAACATATCAGTCTCTGAAGCACGTGGTCGCAGTCACCGGTGACGGAGTAAATGATTCGCCAGCTCTGAAGCGAGCGGACATCGGCATAGCCATGGGTATCACTGGCACCGAAGTCTCAAAGCAAGCGGCTGATATGATCCTTCTAGACGACAATTTTTCTTCAATCGTCCTAGGTGTCCAGGAAGGTAGAAGGATCTTTGACAATTTGAAAAAAACAATAGCCTACACGCTCACTTCCAACACTCCTGAAATGTTACCCTTTGTGTTGTACGCGTGCTTGGGCATGCCGTTACCGATAACACTCATTTTGATTTTAGTCATTAATGTTGGCACTGATTTATTGCCGGCTATGAGCTTAGCCTATGAAGATTCCGAAGAAGATATTATGTCCATTCCTCCTAGAAAGCCTACTGATCACCTTGTTAACAAAGTGTTGATATACATGGCATATTTCCAAGTGGGTATGATTCAGTTTTTCTCCGGGATGTACGCCTATTTTGTGGTGTTCGCGCAATTCGGTTTTTTTCCATCCAACCTCTTTTTCACCCGTGCTGAGTGGGACAATAAGAATGTTTTAGATTTGAAGGATACGTTAGGGCGACAGTGGACTTACATTGAGAGAAAAGAAATTGAACGAAAAGCACAAACTGCATATTTCGTTGCGGTGTGCTGGACGCAAATATCGGATGTAATCATTTGTAAGACGAGGAGGATTTCCCTTTTGAAGAAGGGAATGTGGAATCACGTGCTGAATGTAAGTATCGTCGTAGACTTGATCGCTGCGCTGATCGTGACCTACCTGCCACTATGCAACGAGGTTTTCGGCACGGAACCGCTCTCTTGGTATGATTTCTTCCTTGCAGTACCTTTTATGATCCTAATGATAGTTGGTGACGAAATTAGACGATATATAATTAGAAATAATATTTCTAAATGGGTCGAACAGGAAACATACTATTAGAATGAAATTTAAATACTGTGCTGTGCATAAGAAGAATTTAAGTACATTTTATTTTAATTATCAATAAGTTTAATGTTTTCTTTAGTTGTTAAATGCGAAATGTTTTTGTTTTGTTTATTATTTAATAAATGTGTTAAAATTTTATTTTGTTACATTTACAATTTCATCGTATTTCTGTTAATCCAGTGAAATAATTCTTGTAGCACGCCGATTATCTCAAATTGCAATAGCTAAACGAGTACTTGCAACATATGAGAAGCTAAGGACCTGCGCCCGCCGCGGCGGGAAATGTATGGAAAGCACATACATGCAATGGAATGCATGCAATTAAATGCTCTTCCAGTACTTGCATATCCTCCTTTAATGTAACGTGGTCGTTTAAACAAGGTGCGAAGAAGCAAATTGCGGGTCGGCAAGGGCAAGGTGAAGACGGCTAGTGAGGCACAATCCTGCTCCACTATATAGCTGTCCTCGTGTCTGGCTGGACTTTGCTTCTGCTTAACATCAGGTAATGCAAGATAGATAATACTTTTATTGTAACACTATGAAACATAAACATGAACACAAATATAAATAACTTTAAAAGATACAATTTGGCGGTCTTATCGCTTTGAAGCGATTTCTTCCAGACAACCAGTCGGTTGGAGAGAGCTTATAAACTGTCAGATCTAGAATAGTGCGTATATTATAAATTTAACAAAAATAATAATAACGATAAATATACTATAATAATATTTATTTATTTATTTATTTATTTATTTATTCAACAATGTTTCAACAGCATTTAACTAAACACATGGTACAGATGATGTTACTTAAACATAAGCCAATTACAGAAACATATTATGCTACTAGAAAATGTTGACATAATTAATGAACGCAGGTAGTTAGTCTAAAAATAAAAATAGGTAAGTAGATGAAATTTTGTCGAATGATAACTTACAGAATAGGTGTGAATCTGATCGTGTTGTGTCGATGTGTATAAGTGCGTGTGGGTGTATATTGTGGTTGGTTTACATGGATGCTCGAATTGATGATGACCGTTGGTTATTAATTGTAGAATATATTAAAATATTTTAAAGATTTAATTAAAACATTGTTTTAACTTAACTTAAGCTTATGAACTGCTGTTTTGAACATAGTTTTGGATGTTGTAAATATATCAATATCTGAATAAAACTTATTGTACGTTTTTGGTATTCTAATAGACATGTCATTAGCGCCGTAGTTTGTGCGCGCGAACGGTATATGAAAAAGATGGGTGTGACGAGTTCTCTTACTAGGGGCGTTCAAGTTAAGTATTCTATTTGATAGTTCAATACAGTCTAGTTTTCCAGAACATATATCATGAAATACAGCCATGTCTTGCATCTCACGTCTGTCAGCCAGAGTTATGAGGCTGTACTTTTGACATGATTCAGCATAGTCATCAATTTTTAATTTGCTTCTAAAATTTAAATATTTAACGAATTTCATTTGGAGGCGCTCAATGGAATGCCTGTGAGTCACGTACTGTGGATTCCAAACTGTACTGCAGTATTCGAGAATACTTCTGATATAAGCATAGTAAAGCACTTTTATGCACGAAATGTCAGTAAAATCGCGCGTGACCCTTATTATGAAACCCAAGTTTTTGTAAGCCTTGTTTATTATATATTCAAAGTGACTATTAAATGTGAGTTTTGGATCGAGATAAACTCCTAAGTCTTTCACAGAATCAACCTTATTCAGACTTACGTTATTTAATTTAAAATTATATTCAATGGGATTCTTACGCCTAGTGAATTGAATGTGTGCACATTTTGCAACATTGACTGTGATACGGTTAGTTATGTAATACAGAGATAGTCTGTCTAGATCTTCCTGCAGTTTAATGCAATCCTCAACTGTATTAACCTTCATATAGATTTTAGTGTCATCGGCATATAGTAAAAACTGAGCATGTCTAAAACACAATCCGATGTCACTTATGTAAGCTATATAAAATAACGGTCCGAGAAGAGAACCCTGTGGCACACCAGAAGGGATCAATACGAAATCCGAACGATTACCACCAATAATTACAGCTTGTTTACGGTTTGATATATATGATTTTACCCACCTGTAAAGATCACCATGTATACCAAGCTGTTGGAGTTTTTGCAAAAGTATAATGTGATCTACGCGGTCAAAGGCTTTCTCGAAATCAGTATATATCACATAAATAAATAAACCTACATAAACATAATAGTAGTCTTAGATAGGAAAGTAGTGGATATGGCAGCTTTGTAGCAGGACAGGGTTAAATGGAATGGTTTTCACGAGCTCCTTAAATGTGTTAATAGATTTCGCACGCCTGATCGCAACTGGAAGTGAATTTCAGAGACGAATAGCTTGGACGGTAAAAGAATAATCATAAAAGGTGGTGCTGTGTGGGGGGGTTTTAAGGCTTAAGTTTTCTGATGACCGTAATGAGCGCGAACCTGAACAATTAAGAAAACTAAAACATTCCTTAAGATAAGAAGGATAGGATGGGATTAAACAATATGTTATAAAGAATGGAGAGTATATGACTATTCCAGCGAAGACGAATAGGAAGCC
Organism: Eudonia mercurella; assembly: GCA_963082485.1. Classification (NCBI taxonomy): domain Eukaryota; kingdom Metazoa; phylum Arthropoda; class Insecta; order Lepidoptera; family Crambidae; genus Eudonia; species Eudonia mercurella. Next base: position 17,240,809 of record OY720029.1, read on the forward strand.
ACTTGAGTTTTAAGCGGTACTCAGAAACGTGGTCATATTTGCGTAAGCCAAATATGAACCGAATACAAACATTTTGAAAACGCTCAAGTTTATTTAGCTGGTCCTCTGTGAGATCAAGATAGCAGGCGTCAGCATTATCTAGAACTGGAAGCAGCAGAGATTGCGTTAGCGCAATTTTAGTGGTAGTGGGTAAGAAGTTGCGCAGCCTCCTCAAGGATGCTGACGAAGCGTAAAGCTTGCGGCAGCTTGCAGTTGCGGCCTTCAACTCAAGCAACTATCAATGACCACACACAAATTTGTGACAGATTGATTGAAAGGAATATCAACGCCATCAAAGTTAACTTTAGGAAAGGTTTCCCAGTCGACCCTAGAGGGCAATCTGGAACTGCCAACTACTATAGTCTGCGTTTTTACAGGATTGACTCTAAGTCTGAAGGCTCGACCCCAATCAACGATAAGTCCTAGATTTGCATTGGTAGTCAATATAGCTTTGGAAAGATTGACGAGTGGTGCCTTACAATATATTTGCAAATCGTCTGCATATAGGTGGTAAGAAGTAGAAAGCTTTTCTGAAATAGAGTTGATGAAGGTTGCAAACAGAAGAAGAGACAATACGCCACCTTGAGGGACGCCAACCGTCTAGTCACACCATGAAGAGAACTTCTCCTCAAGACGAACTCGCTGCCTTCGCCTATTCAGATAACTATGAAACCAATTAGTTGCTGTTGGAGATATATTAAGTGATCGAAGTAAAGCCAAAAGAATTTCAAAGTTAACGGTGTTGAAGGCATTGCTGAAGTCCAGCAGAGTTAGCACAGTTAAGTGGCCGTTTTCCATTCCATGGCGGATGTCGTCGGTGATCACCCGTCCCTCGCTGTAGGTATAATTAGCGGGCCACCTTACGTACGACCGTGCGTACATATGGCGCGCAAGGGTTTAACCAAAGTGGTGACCTGCTGTGGCTGCGTGAAAGTGGTGCTGTGGCCTGGACGAAAGCCGGATTGGAATGGGTTAAGGAGATTGTGATAAGAAAGGAACTTACTGATTTGGTTGTGGACAAGACGCTCGAGGACTTTGGATAGGAAAGGAAGAATGGAAATTGGTCGGTATTCAGTAAATGATTTGGCATTACTTTTTTTGGGTAGAGGACTTATTTGAGCGCCTTTCCAAGAGGATGAGAATACTGCATTAGAGATTGAGCTGTTGAAAAGGAATGTAAGGACTGGAAGGATGACGACAAGGATCGGTACTAACATATTGCGGCTAATACCGTCACTACCCACCGCATTAGAAGTTATTGATAACAAGCTATTCTTCGCAATCCGATAGTTGGTCAAATGCAAAGGGAGTAAAATTAGGAACTGGTAGGGTAGACAATTTTTGCAACGTAATGGCTTTGTCGGTATCACTGATAAACGATGAGGAGGAGAAATGGAGATTTAGTGAATCAAAATGTTTGTGCTATTAATGAATCTTTAACATGACTGTTTTCTTTTCTTAATCTAACGTTATTAGTCTGGCGACCGTTACTTCAAACTACCTAGCTATTAAATGCCAAATTCCAATCCCAACGCCTCAGCGAAACTAGTAGGGTACAGTGCCACGCTTGCGTGATGACATCCGGCATCCTCTCTAGAAACCCTTTGAAGATGTTCGATCACTATACCTTTATATTATATATGTATATCATCTGAAGCCAAAAGCAATCTCTTCCAGAAAAAAATGAATAAAATATTTATTTGAAATTAAAGTATTCGCTAGTCCAAATGAGTGAAGGGTCTGAAAGCCAACATTCTCGAATTATGCGTAGCATACACGAGTGGGCGCGGCCGGCCAATATGAATTTTAACCAGCTGCACACGTCGGGCGCAGCCCTAGTACCGGAATAGCAGCGCTAATGTGACCTACATTGCGCCGAAATACGGCCACCGCGAGCTTACTCGATAGCTAGCCTTACTGCTAGAGGCTACGGCTCTCAGTAGAGAGAATATAGCGGAAAAGAAAGTTAAAAGCAAATGTCCCCTTACTGGGCAAAGGTCTCCATCATTAAAATATTTTTTCCCTCCTTCCTATGATATGGGGTCTTTCAAACGAGGCGTGAAGAAGCACCTTGTGGGCCGGCAGAGTGAGGTTTACTAATGCTGCGTTGTTTTTATGTGTTCTCTTCGCGTCTGGACTCCCCTTCCACTTAACATCAGGTGGTATGGAGTCATTTGCCGTGTCAACTATATTTAAAAAAATCAAGTCATCGTTACAATTGATGGGTGATCACCACGCTCGCCAAATATGAATTGGTGATCACAAATCTGGGCTATGCATCGAAAAATCTGAAACACACTTTACCAGGCCTGGGAATTGAACCTGCGGCCACCGGGGCGAGGACAGAAAATATACACTTTTAAATCCAATATAAAGCGCGATGTAGGCACCCTGCTATTTCTTCGTTTAAATTGAAGGGTGTATAATAAATATGTGGAATATTTAAGAGAAAAATATAGAAAAACAGGGCAGCAAAAATATAGAAAGTCAGGGCATGACTTTTTATCCCCAAAGTTTGGGCAGAGTTGTACCGGTCGAGGTCACGGGTTTGTTCGAGTGATTTGCGTAAAACCCCGCTAAAGAATTGTAATTTCAAAATTTAATTATAATATTCATAAAAATTGGATATAAATAATAATATTCATTGCAATAATATTGTTATTAATTAATACTATAATAATTTATAATACCATAATCTATTTGGTGATCACAAATCCGGGCTATGCATCGAAAAGTCACTTTGCCAGGCCTGGGAATTGAACGGCGTCTTGTTGTGTCGAAGGCCAAGATCCACTATGGGTCACTGAGCCAACGATAATCTATTTGCCTACTTACATAATTTTATTTTTAACAATACTATACAATAGTGAAAACATTAATGATATTTTGTTTTAATAATATTGAATCTATTAAGCTTTTAAATAAACCCTCTTCTAAATTGCTGCACCCAACAGGTTTCAAAATTGTGTCAATAATTTTAATACATTAACAACTATGTAACATTTTAGATGCAAAGAAATTAATTAAAATTAAAATTAAATTAAATCTTTGTTTTGGAGAGAAAATGTCAATATATAAAATATGTATATTTATATTGATGAAACAATGGCTGCTTATAGCCAATTGTCCATTACCAAACCTATGTCCGGTAGTCAGTTCAGTTGGAAAAGCTGTTCCTCGGATTGTAAAGAGCGTGGGTCCGAGTCCCGCCTGAGACAAGGTCAGCATGTCTTGTAATTCAAGGTGTTTGCTGTTTCGGTGAATAAAGTCTATTTAGAATGTTCTATATTTTTTAAACCTTAATACAATTATGTAAGCCTCACATCTGCGGCGAGCACCGATCAGTGCCATAAACGATTAAAATTCTTTCGTGTTTGTCTTCACAGCAGACGATCATTTTATAAGCCGTGCAGATTTTCATCATAACCACTAATACTGTAAGTAAAGATTTTATAGAACAATTTATTTTAAGTAACTGATGATCACTTGCTTTGCCTTTTGCAACCGGTGCCTTACATATCTGTTCCACTATAAATGTATGGTCGTAACTCGCTCTTAATAAGTACCGCTTGTCCAGTAGCCGCGTCCCGCGTTCCATGGCGGCGTTCCATTTAGTGTCCGCTTACAAAAGCCACAGCTGTCTATCCACCGATGTTGTCTATACACTGCCAATTGACTCGCATAGTCTATATTTATGAAGTCGGTTAAAAATGTTCACTCAAAGCTAAACGTTAGCTGCTGATTTCTCACGAACGAAGGTCACCTTATATTAAGTTACAACTTAAATTTCTTAACGAATCCTCTTTGCGAACAACTTGGTGTATTATTTTATTTTATTGGTTTAAGGGAAATAAACAGCTTAATTATAACACTAGTCGTTATGAAGTTAGTATTAAGTTTGTGCATAAGCTAACAAAGTTTCCACTGCAAAAAAAATACAAACAGTTGAATAGACAAAAAACAATCAATCAAAAAGAAAAGGTGTTATCAATACCTAGTAGCTACGTTCCTTCTACAAATAACATAGAAATAATAATGAAATACAGTTTTACAATAACGTGAGAGTGAGCTAAATGAGCATTTTGGTGCTCTACTAACAAGAACTTTTCGCCTCATACACGCATAAGCAGTCGCGTTCGCGCTAACTACATGACCAAATCGCAAATTCACTTTTTGCGCCCGATAACTGACTATATCCGTTGCTACTTAGAATTCTAAGTCGCGGTCGCGGCGCTGGGTATATCAATCAATCCACTTATTAACCTAATTTCGAACGTGTGACACTTTTTATAGGCGACTATTAGCTAAGAATGCAAGAATAGCCTTTGCATGTTTTAACTATAATAATTATAATCGCGTATTGCCTTAATTGTATTTAAACGAAAAAGCAAATGTGGCGGGCTATATCTTGACAACTAATATTATTTGGCATTTTCCTGTACAACTGAAGTATAAAGTTACATAGAAACTGTAATAATTTGAGTACGATTTTGTAAATTTTATATGGACCTCCGTGCTTCGGAAGGCACGTAAAGCCGTTGGTCCCGGCTGCATTAGCAGTCGTTAATAACCACTAATCCGCCCTGGGCCCGCGTGGTGGCTTATGGCCCGTTCTCCCTATCCACCCATAGGGAAGGCTCGTGCCCCTGCAGTGGGGACATAAAATGAGCTGATGATGATGATATGGACAAACTTGGTAGATTGAAAACTTGATAGATCGTCAAAAACGCAAGCTTGCAAGAAAGTCTTTTTTAACTTTGTGCAACAGAAAAACCATACGCCTATTACTTTTCTAATATACTAAAATTTTCATTATTTATAATTTAACTTAAAATCATATCGTCCTTAGTTCGGAATTTCAGAGCTATAATTATGAACCTTTAAAGCCATATAGCTAACATTAGCATCTTAATGTCTCTATTATATTTTATTTTTATTTCATGCATTTGGTACTCCAACAAAATATTTAGATTGACAGTAAGTACTTAGACTTTATCTCGTTAGATTTCTATTAACAGGTGCTCTCGACGTTTTTATTTAACTTTAACACTGTTAACTTCTTAATAAACAACGACAGTTGATGTAGTAATAGACCAGGGCTGAAGCCTTTGAAAATGGTAAAAAGAGAAACAAAATCATAGTAGGAAACCCATTGGAAATAGAAGAGAATATAACAAAAATGAAAGGAAATAGTTATTTGTTATACAAGAGTGCAAAGTTGTTTTTTAACCGCGTGCTCAATTTTGATAACCGAGCAAGCGAAGGTTTCTAAAATTTCAAAAATTAGAATCCTGAGCGTTAGCGAGGGAATCAAAAGAGCACCAGTGAAAAATCTTTGCACTCGAGTGCAACACCTAACTTTTCATCCCACCTCAGCGAGGAAATGACTAAATGCAAAAAAACATTTACAATCACAAGATACTTTTATTTCAGTTTAGGTATTAACTACTACATTATGAAAGGTAAGTATTACAGAATAATCTTTAAATTATAACAAACAATACTTAGGTATAATTAAGAAAAATTGAAAGTAACGTTGCTACAGTTACTAAGTGTAATATTTTTGTTAGGTACTGTAATGTTGGTGTTAGTAACTTGTGTACTGTAACACCCCGCTGCCGCTGGGTCGTTACTTAAGGAACGGGGGGTTGTATGGAATAATAATGCTTTATAGCTTTAAATATTTATATTACTTTCAACATGAAATAATAACAATCAATTATTCGTCGTCGCGACCCGTCACCGAGTCCGCGATGTTCTTCTTTTTTCTCTTCTACTATATTTTAATGCAGGCCACGGTGGCTGCCAGTAAGTATGCCCGAGCAAGGAGTCTCGGTTGCTACAGTACTGATAAATTGGGCACCATGGAGGTAGAAGCAAATAGGTTTAATGATGTTTTGAATTCACAAACTTAGTGCACACGATGTTCTAAATTCAATTTACTTTATCCTCTAGGGGATAAAAACGGCTTTTGCACTCAGATATCGAAGAGCAAAAATACTCTTTCCGACATGGTGGGATGAAAAATAATTTACAGGCGATCTGAGTTTTGATCTGTTTTAAATAAATAGATTGACTTGACAATCGCACTAAACAATCTAATTTAATATAATATATGCTTAGATTAATATTCTAAGAATATATGTATTACTTGTGAGATACATTGTGTTTTCATGCGATGGCCAAGTCAATGTACTTATTTAAAACATAAAAGATTTTTAATATTGAGAACTTGGTATTACATGGATCTCACAACTTTTTACGGTAAAACTGAGTGCGAGACTTGGTTTTTTTACAAGTTTGTTTTATTGGTATTTAATTTTCCAATACAAAATGATTTGTTTGTTTTGTTGTCATGGAAACCATTGATATATATTTAAAGCGGTACGAAGTCCGCCGGGTCAGCTAGTAATTTATAACTTTGTGCTGAAGACGCCTGCATCATCATCATCATCATCATCATCATCATCTCAGCCAAAAGACGTCCACTGCTGGACAAAGGCCTCCCCCAGGGATCTCCACAACGACCGGTTTTGTGCTGCTCGCATCCAGCGGCTTCTCACGACCTTCACCAGATCGTCGGTCCACCTTGTTGGAGGCCTGCCCACACTGCAAATCAACCCAAAAATGTCTTTATTCAATAAATGTTCAACCATATGCCATCATGTTCTGTTCAAAAAAGTCCACATAATTATTATCATTAGGTCCACACTATCATAATAGGACACAGTGTCAATGTCAACCGTATCATAATGTCCATTTATAAATTATAAGTTCCACTCTTTAATTCAATCAATTTGTATCATCCATCATCATCATCATCACCATCATCATACTTAATTAGTCTACTGCTGAACATCAATTTGTAAATTATTAAAAAAATATATAAAAATAATCATGCTTGCCTAATTCTTAACTGATCTTTCAATATTTGTAAAAATATTGAGATCGGATGTTGATGACGTAGTTGTCGATATTAAATAGGGCTCCTTTGACTTACAGAGTAAAAGTAGGTAGTGTTGATTAATTTCGGCGAGTTGGATTGAGCCACGATAGCATAGTTGGTAGTGCACCTGACCCGGCATGTCATGGGGTGCGGGTTCGAATCCCCGCTCTTAGATTTTTGACAGTTTTGGACAGGTTGACGTGCAGGCGTCCGTACTCTGTACGTTCTAACCGTTATTCTATTATATTACCGATATTATATTGACCGATATTATATTATACGGCTTAATTAATCATACTATTTTTATTTGCATAATGAAGGAAGGTGTGTACCAGCAAACACGAAATGCCAATCACCGTTAATATTAATAGTGTTCATAATATGTGACGAAACACATGTGCCGTATTTCTATGCTAGTTCTAAACGAAGTAAGCAAACTAATACCTACGCTACGCTGTTACTACAATAAATTATACAAAGCACACATTACCGGTTACAAGTAAAGCACGGCCGCTCGTTGCGGTAACATCCTTCGGAGATGCTTTTAATTAATAGTAAAAGTATTTTGTCATAAGTGAATACTTTGATTTGGCTGGGAGCTGTACAGTAATAAACCCCGCAGGCAATTGAACAAATCTAAAAAATTCAAACGGCACTCTTAAAAGCGATAATAGCGCTACATTGAAATTAAATTGCGTGGAAATTGAGTGAACATATTATTATCGAGATAGGGCGTTCCGAGATTGCGAAACTTATCCCAATATCGATACATATTAATCGCATTGGAATTGTGTTGAGATTGAGTTTGCGTCAAGAGTAGCCTACCTGGACTGTTAGCCCTTTAGCAACTTTTTGCCTTATTTGCAGAACAGTAGGTGACGTGTTGCCTCCCTGTCATACTTACGCACGAATTTACAAGTGCGACAGTGAGGCAACACGCCGAACGTGGTTCGTGGTAGGCTCTCTGGTTTGAAAATACTGAAAGACACGAAGGAGGAATAAATAAAGCAATCACGAACTGGTACAATGATATGTGACGCGTTGATGTCTGTAGCACTGAGTGGAACACGCGCTGCCCCCCAATTCTGCTATTTATTTTGATCTGAAACGAATCTGGAACGCTATATTTTCAATGTTTATTATTCTGCTAACTACGAAACTATAGAGTTAATTTCGTAGTTAGCAGAATACGAGAACGCTATAGTTTCAACATTTTCGTATTCTGCTAACTACTAAACTATAGAGTTGATTTCGTAGTTAGCAGAATAGCGAAAACGTTGAAACTATAGCGTTTCAGATCCGTTTCGGATCAAAACAAATAGCAGAATTGGGGGGCTGGTTTACTCGTATAGATAAGAAACGTTATTGTTTTAAAAGTTTCAGTCTTTACTTTAATGTTAAGGTAATGTTTACAGCGGAATATCTCATAAAAATCATATTTTAAAGAAATAAAAGCATTGTAAAAAAAAACCACCATTAAAAATTTCTAAAATTTCACATTACGATTAATATCTAAAACCACCCTTTCATTGTGTTTCTTGATATTTTTCTAACTCAGGATCTCTCGTATCCTTGATTGCGTCATGTTGGTAGGCCGAGCAACCTACACGAGTGCCAAGCGATGTGTACGCTATACACAGCGTCGTATTTTCGATTTAGAAATAGAAATAAATAGAAATAGGAAATATTCATTCAGTATCACAAAATAATACATTCATACAAATAAAACATTCATAAATTTACATATAATTTTACGCAAATATTGTTGCGAACAAATTCATGTCAAAACATCTATACTAATATTATAAAGAGGAAACCTTTGTATTTTTGCATGTATGTATGTATGTATGTTTGCAACGAATAAACTCAAAAACTACTGGACCGATTTAAAAAATTCTTTCACCGTTAGAATGCTACATTAGCGCTAAGTAACATAGACATCGGCTATATTAAAAAATATTTATTAAATAAAATATTAAAAACGACAATTTAATTTTCCAATACAAAATGATTTGTTTGTTTTGTTGTCATGGAAACCATTAATATAATTTAACTCAATTAAGGAAACTGTCAAAGTGGTACCTAACTATTAACTAATCTGTGGTGGTACGAAGTCCGCCGGGTCAGCTAGTTATTACATAAACTAATGCTACAAAAATAAACGTATAATACATAATTTATAAATAAGACGTTACTGAGATGATTCTGCCAAGGTTTTATCAAAAAAGAGCATACGGACTTTTTTTTTCAAGAGGTAGCTCATTCCATAGGAGAATGGACGGAGTATGGAAGGAGGAGTGTACAAGGAGCAAAATATTGAAGCTCGCACCTATATTGCGAGATGTGGTCATATTTTTTGAGATTGTAGATAAATCGTATGGTGTTATTAAGCAATCTGTCAGGTTTATCTAACAAGTCAGCAGTAAGATCGAAATAACACACGTCACTATAGTCGACCATGGGAAATATTAAAGTTTGCGCAAGCATAACCTTCGTCTTAAATGGTAAAAAGTTCTTCAGGCGACTCAAGGAGCGCAAGGTTCAGGTAACTTTCTGGCTAACACTAGCGACCTGTGGGGTTACTCTTGAAACACAATTGCAATAATCAATTTCCAATCACAAATCTAAAAAATTCAAATGGCACTCTTAAAAGCGATAATAGCGCCACATTGGAATTAAATTGCGTGGAAATTGTGTGAACAAATTATTATCGAGATGGGGCGTTCCGAAATTGCGAAACTTATCCCAATATCGATACATATTAATCGCATTGGAATTGTATTGAGATTGAGTTTGCGTCAAGAGTAGCCTACCTGAGAGTGCCAACTGAGCGTAGAATCGAGATGCAGTTTAAGTTTCAACCCTTTAAGTTTCTCGCTGCCCTTAAAAAAGTTCGGTGACGCTGAAAATGCCGCATGAGGCAAGTCTCTCCAAAATACTTGGCGAGATGCACCACGCACGCTCGGTGTGATGTCGTGTACTTGCTGCGCGAAGGCGGACTGGGACGAAGCAATGTACGACGAACTCGGAGAGACATTCGCACTCGTGTCCATGTGTAGTGCAGTGCAGGTTTACAGGTGCCGGTGTCGCGGTGCGTCGCCTTATATAGGGCGCGCGCGCAACGGCCCTCACACGTGCTCCCACACACACCACGAGCGCACGCCACCATCATGCTCGCCAAGGTATGTGGCACACAGTTTTATTTTAAATGGATAAATTATAAATAGTTGTTTATTTCGGTAAATGTATTTATTTTTGAAATTAATAAAAATTTGCATTCATGAAAAAAAAGAGAAACGTTAAACTATATCTCAGTGTTAGTTAAAGTCATTAAGTATAGTAACTAGCACTATTGTGGGAACGGGACTCCCCAAACACAAGTACAAAATTTATTTTGATAGGTAGATTATTGGGAAATTACCACTTTGATTTTATTTATTTTATAGTGAACACTGAAATGCAGAACAAGCTTGACGTATGTAGGTCTAAATTAGCACATAGAGATCAGGTGATTGGGTAAATTCAAATTCAATTAATTTGTTTAATATTGCTGAAAAATTTCGCAATAATTGCAAGGTCCGACCCGTCCTCGGTCAAAAATTGACTATTTAAAATTTTTATTTATTTTATTATCACCATCATCATCATCATCTCAGCCAAAAAGACGTCCACTGCTGGACAAAGGCCTCCCTCAAGGATTAATCATTTTGAGGGGAATTTGCCATAATCGCCACGCTTGGCAGGCGGGTTGGCGATCGCAGTAAGGTGAGAATAATCACAGAGAGACGCTGCTGCCCATCCTTTGGAATGGTCCCATAGTCGCCTTCTACGACACCCACGGGAAGAGATGGGGTGATGCAATTCTTTACCCCCGGCACCACACGGGGGTATTTTATTATAAGTATATATATTTTCTTGTCTGTGTGTCTTGGTTGTTATTCTGATTCTATGTGAATGTTCCATTTAGTTTAACTTAATAATGTATATTTTCCATAATCGCAGTAAATTATTTTAAGAGAGTAGGTAAGTATCAAAAGTGACTTTTTATCCTATTTATTACGACCGACGGTAACTGATTTGATATAACTAATCTTCTGTATATTAATACATGAAGCAAATTCTTTGAATCCCTTTTTAAGCAAATTGCGCGCATGGAGGAGTGTGAGATTTGGTATAGTTAAAGTAGATCTCACAAACGTTAAAATATATCTATAATTCGTCTTACAAGTACATTAAATTAAATAAACATTGTTTCATACATTTAAAAAAAAAACAAAAATGGAAGGGGAGCGGCCGAAATCTGTCAATGCCAATCCAAACTCACATTCTATCTTTTTTAATTTTTCATTGCTTAAGATACAATCCCTTCAAAATTGGAATCGGAGGAAACGAAGTAATAGCACATTAGTGCTATTACTTCGTGAGATAGACCTACTAGAGATTTGTTGCTTAGTTATTTCTGTTAATTATCGGAAAATAACAGCGGTTGCTAGGTAACTAAACTAAGATAGGCCTATCTCTTACCAGAGATGGGTTATTAATTTCGGCTGTAAGTGACTAGGCACTAAGCTGTTGAGATGATATTAAACTAAACTCTCAGGTACATAATATATCTCCTGTTTCCAACTTGCCACCCTATTTTTTTAATAGTAAACTATGAACAAAATAAGGAGACTGAACAAAATAAAAGACTTCATACAAACGCGTTTGAGCAACACGTAGACCTCGGATTCCTCGCAATAGCTGCTCTCAGGCTGTTCCGAGCTGTTTCGAAATCCGTAGTCGTGTAAGGGGCCAATATTATTATGTGAGTTGCTTGACCGCAGTATATTGTGGTTTAAGTTTGACAAACAGTGTTATCTTTTACAAAATCATGTTTCAATGTATATGTTTGGCTTATATAAAAAGTATAACATTTAACGTAAATGCGTATAGGTATTCCTTCTGTCCTGCGCGTGTGCCGTGGCGGTGGCGCGGCCGGGCATCTACGACGGCATTGGCCTCGCCGGGCCGGCGTACGCGGCGCCGGCCTATGCTGCGCCCGTAGCACAGTACGCTGCACCCGTAGCGCACGCCTACGCCGCGCCTATTGTTAAAGCTGTAGCGCCCGTAAGTACCTAGTCCTTGTTTGTAGTAGCTCTTTTAAAATCCTACACGGCGCCGGCCTATGCCGCATCCGTAGCACAGTACGCTGTACCCGTAGTACACGCCTACGTCGCGCCTATTGTCAAAGCTGTAGCGCCCGTAAGTACCTAGTCCTTGTTTCTAGTAGCTCTTTTAAAATCCTACGCGGCGCCGGCCTATGCCACATCCGTAGCACAGTACGCTGCACCCATAGTACACGCCTACGTCGCGCCTATTGCTAAAGCTGTAGCGCCTGTAAGTAGTCTTTGTTTGTAGCTCGTTTATTTATAGAAATAAAATCCTACGCGCTGGCCTACGCGGCGTCGTTGTCAGCCTTTGCCGCGTTAGCAGCGTCGTACCACAAAATAAGTAGACTCACAGAAGGTAAGCTTAATACATATCGCACTTGAGCAACGCACTCACAGACAATCTCTCACGGACGTCTCTCACAGAATATCGCAACATCTGCGCTCGGACTGATCCAAGCTGTTACGAGACTCGTAGCGGGAGAGGGTTCATGTGCCCGTTGCTTCTTTGGGTCTCCTTATTTTGTGTCCGTATAATCCTTAGCACACGCCTACGTTAGCGCCCTATTGTTAAAACTGTAACAGCGTTCGTAAGTCGGTAGTCATTGTTGCTCGTTTAAGGGCCAAGCCGGCTCGACCTATGCCGCGCCAGTAGAACATGCCTACGCTACGTTGCCTACGTTCTGTGAGAGAGATGTGAATGTTTGTGTATCGTTAGGGCTATAGTAAAATATCATCGAAAGCATCGATTTTTCCGCGCCTGCATGTGCTCGGAGAGCTCTTAGTCGAGCTTACTAGCTGCTAATGTAATTTTCAAGACTAAAGCCTTGTTCATTTTGAAATATGATAGACTACTATTTAGCATTTGAACGAAACGGTAAACGGATATTTAAATTACAGATAGTAAGAGCTGAGCCCGTGGACCCGAACCCAGCGTATAGCTTCTCATACGGAGTATCAGACCCTCACACAGGCGACCAGAAGGACGCGGCGGAGACGCTGCAGAACGGCGTGGTGCACGGCTCGTACAGCTTGGTGGAACCCGACGGCCACCTGCGACGGGTCACTTACACCGCTGACAACGTGAACGGGTTCAATGCTGTGGTGGAGAGGACGGGCGGCGCTCATGCGGTGAGTTAGTCAAAACTAAACATAAAACTCTCGTTTAACATAAAACAGTGTTTGCAGCTAAATACGTGTTTAAGATATTGTGCAAGTAGTAGTAGAAGGTAAAAAATTTTTAGACGATTCAAAAGCACTTTTCTTATCGCACGTCATTCCGGCGAACAGCTGATCGGTCAACGCCTCCCCAGTGTCGTTGACATTGAATTATGTTTGTGTATTGAATGTTTTTTTAATGTTTTTATTTCTTTGAATGTTTTTTCCTTGGGGGAGGCCTTTGTCCAGCAGTGGACGTCTTTTGGCTGAGATGATGATGATGATGATTGAATGTTTATTTGAATAAAAAAAAATGCCTTTGACATTGACTTTGTCTCTGTCTAAAAATATTATCTAAAAAGTAAAAGCATCTGTTTTAAGCATTTTGTAGTAAAGAAGAATCTGGTTATCAAAAAGTTTTCTGCCAGTGTATTAGTCGCCAGCGTGTGCTATCAGCATTCTTTGTACCGTTCACGTTTGTTACGTTCACTTTTTAATATGGAAGTTTAATACGCCAGCATTGATTCGACTATTGTAAGCTATATCTACCAATGGAAATGACTTCTAACATTCTCTCTGTTCCACAGGTAGCAAAGGTGGTTGCGCCTGCGCAGGTGGCTGTCGCGGCGCCCGTCGCTCGCTACTCGCTACCCGTAGCAGCGCCCCACCCATGGGGTTAGTCCCCGATCCTCCCCGCCCCATAAGCTGTATTGGCAGGAGGACATGGACAGACACGGAACGGAATAGGAAAGATTATCTGATCTGGGCATCCAATATGAAAGAAAGTAAAAAAGAAGAAAGAAAATATCGGCACGAGGCTGTTAACGAGCAACTTGACTGTGCCATATGCAAGCGACTTTTGTTAATCATCTTTGTCTGTATTTGTGTGGAAACAAATAACTTTTAAGCATTATGTTGCGTGTTTCTTCATGTGCCTAAAATATTGAACTTGGAACTTTCAACCAAAAATCCAAGTTACATGAAAACAGTATTGCTCTAGAATGTAAGCCATAACTCGTGGAATGTACGGTTTAGGATCAGTTTCTTGATGTTTGTATGTGAACGTTTGATTATTAGTTGTGTTATAACTTCGCCAATGCAGCGGCACCGACCAGGCACGCCTGCGGACGCCGAGATTTAAATTATTGTTATATTTATTTCGTACTCCATTGACTGTTGCCTACGGATCATAATCTTGACGCGTTGTATTGCTACTACGTTTGTAATGTAAATATAATGTATAGTTTAAAATAAACACAAAATAAATGCAATTTTTTGCGGTGACTTATGACATTTCATTTCGTGTACCACCTATCTCAAAATGTGCATGGTCAACCTTTCTTCAATAAAGACACTGTTAGTAGATAAATCTACCTAAGTGACATGGACTAAAATAGAAGAAAAAGAACACACACACACACACACACACACACACACACCCCCACACACACCCCCACACACACACACACACACACACACACACACACACACACACACGATTTACAGTACCTACAGTTATACATAAAACAAAAGAAAAAAAAACAAAAATCAAAAAGGTGTGTGAGGCCAACAAGGAAAGTATATATAGCTTAGACACGAAAGAATTCATTAAGATAGAGACTGACACTGAGAAAATGTCTCGATTCGTTTGGTACTTACAAAGTTTAAGAGCCCAGTCCATTAGCCCAGATTCCTAAACCACAAGTATTAACTTTTACGTATCTAAAGACATGTACTTGTAGTAGCTAGCTATACGTTTATACGCCATCTTGTAAGTATCCATAGTACCTAGGTAAAAGCTGTTTAATTTGGGCTTGGTAGTTAATAGCTGTAAGTGTTGGAAAAATGTACTTATTTGTTATATTAACAAGGATAAGAGCCTTCATCAATAAACTTCAACACGGTAGAAAAATCTTACCTAATTAAATCGAAACTAGACGTAGTCCAAGATGTAAACAGAATTTATTCGAGACATCAATTAGGTTATGGTACAGACGGATGCACGTCTACCTATTCAAAACTGTCTTTCATCAATAATAAATGTTCAACTTAAGCCATATAAAGTTATAAACTACTGCCATATAATAAAGCTATCGAGTAACTTTGACATGTTGTGGAGGTAGTCTGATGTGCACGCGAGTTTACAAAGTAAGCTGATAGCTTACCAAATTATCACTAACTTAATTAAGTATACTGTAAATGAACCTTATATGCCTGGTCCTTAGTGCTTTTTTCCAATGTACGAATCATTTGTGACATTATAAATATTCAAAAACAAGCAATATGTGTGCCGTTCGCTGTCATATAAGGACGGGGAAGGAAATACTAGTTCCATATGTTCTTGATTACGATTCGGTGCGCGACGCTAACCGTTGGGCAATGTCCGCCGGAGACTAATGATCGTGTATGAACATTTATTTTGGTTTAGCGAAGTTACAAAGGATATTACTCTAGTTAGTATTGGTAACAATACATAATTTTATACAGTTACATTGAAATAATGTAGATTCTCCTTCTTCTTCATATACCATCTCCTATCGGAGGTCGGCTGTCATTATTAATAAATTAATTAATTTCACTGCTAAACTACATTTTATTTTTTATATTTACGGGTAAGCACAGTGCCTTGATCTCACCTGATGTTAAATGATGATAAGGCCATTTGGTGGAAGCGCACTTCACCCGGGATCCTCAACTAGTGAGGCACTGGCTATCTTATCTCTAGCTGCCGGAACACAACAATGCTACAAACATTGATGTTATGACGACATATTTAGATAAGACGGTGGTAGCTAGTCAGGCAGACAAACAAGTCCTACCACCAACCAAACCGAGTACACAAAGATGTACCCCCTGTTGATAATCGAACCCGGGACCTCTGGGTCTAAACCGGTGGTCTTAACCACTAGATCACATAGTCGGTTGAAACATAAAACTTAGGAAGAGTTCAAATATTGATGTCGCTTATTTAAAGCTCCTTTTTATAATTGTTTTTATAATTATTGCAAATACACCTTTTTCTTTTTATTATATTTTTATAGTAGTTAGGTACTTAGCACATTATTATGACAATGGCATGTTTTGGTTTATTTCATTATTTTTTTAGATCTATTGATTATATTGATTGCAGGCTGTTTTGCATATTATATATATTTTTTAATTAATTTATTTATTTATTACATACACTTACATTTATCATTACAGGTTTTAAATATAAATCTAAACTGATGTTTAAACATAATGTTTTACTCTTAGATTATATGTTACTATAAAAGATTAGGATAAAAAAAGAGCGAGCTTCACAGTAGTCACTTAAGATGTGTAACATTTGACATCTCACCTTAGTAATAAGTAATTTTAACATTATATTACATATTGTACTAGCCCCATCGAACCGTACTCGGCCCAAAGGTTCCCATCAATACCTGTGTATGTGATGAAATTTATGTTTTTTTTATAAGACGCAATAACTGTTGCCAATTCTGTGCTAAATATCAACGGCCGATGACATGACATGGCCAGCGGACGGAAACGGCCAACTTTGACATCGCTGCTTTGAAGACCGATGAAAAAGTTGCCGGTATTTGTATTCAGGCGATGTAACAACTTGCGAGCCTTTTTGGTTTCGACGAAGCAAGTAATTATTGTGACATCAATAAAATGTTTTTTGAATAATTATGTTAACATTAATATTGTGTAATAAAGTTACAGACGTATTGAATATGATATAAAAAAAATGGTCGGAGTGTATGAAGGGGGCACTAATTTTCCTAAAATAAAACAATAGGTTATTATTTTAAAAATTTTAATTTTTTTTTAATTACAGGGTGTCTGCCAGCAGATTTATGTTGAAAGAGAATATTAATTCATCAAATAGGGGTGAACTTGCGAGAGCATGGTAACTTCAACTTTCCCTTTCTCAAATTTGGAAAATTTGCAATTTTGTAATTTTTTTACTATACTTGTAATGTAATTTATTTTACACTATTATTTTGCAGACTATTAAATGCATAAAATACACCCAAAACTTACTATTTTTGAATCACTTTGGATTGAATGAAACATTTTAAATTTTTTTACCTAGGCATGTGATTAAAACGACAATACGGTACTTACATATTTTAATATTTACAAAATGGCGACCTAGATAGCTAACAAAACAAAATCACACTTGATAAGACGAGTAGCAGTTCCGTCTTTAGCTCCTGGTATTCCTGACCATTCCCAATCATCCTTGTGCACTAATTGGACTACTGTCGCGTAGGAAGTATAATAGACCGAGTACCTTTTCAAACAAGTATAACTTTAATCACTACTTCTGTTTTCTGAAGATGTCTTCTACATATAGCTTCTGGAGGTAGTCAAGTCACAAGAACATTTGCAGGTAGTTAAGGAACTATAGCTGATACTTGATTCAAAAGGTACCTCGTTTCAAATTGTTTGTTCTCTGTGTACGTTAAGATCAGGCCAGGGCGCAGTACTCGTATCACACGGGGATGCGGTTCTGCTGCGCCCAGCGCGTGATGGGGCGCAAGATGTGGTCGGAGCGGGGGTGCGCCCGCGGCCCTGCGCCAATCACCAAATTTATTATATACAAACGTAGCCATCATTAACATCATAAGTCTATGAACTTCGTAGTGCTGGGTTAAATAAATTCGACCAACCGTGAGACCAAAAGGCGGTTAAAAAGAATAATCTGGTGTGAAGAGTTTCTAAAGAACTCACTCACAAAACAAAGGTTTAGGGCACCCATTTGAATATTTTGGAAGCTGATCAGTGCTTACTGCTCAGACAAATCTGTGGATACTCTCAAGCCTAGGACCTCGGCTCGGGTGGACCACGTCGTGGGATTGGCTGGGCTGATGCGGTTACTATTTTATCTTAAAGGGTTCCTCAAGCCGTGTGATCGAAACACCGTTAAGAGGTTTTCTAGAAGGAATGGCATCACGCAAGCGTTTCCCCTTTCACTACTAGATTCTCCGAGGGTTCGGATTTAGATGCCCTTAGGGGCAGCGAAACCAACCGGCTGGGGTTAACCGGGTCGTGAGGGTGGGGAGAAGTGCCGAAAACATGTGTGTACCTGGTATTGAGCGCGTGTGAACCAGGTCTACCCTAGGTTAATTTTGCTGCTTCTAATTAAAGACTGCTAAAATATTTTCTATTTCACTTGGAGTGTAGATGAAACTTTTGTAAATATTAATAAGTGGTTAATAATAAGTTTTATATTATTACTAATTTGTTTGTATGTCTCGCAGGTTTTAAGGGGGTGCAGCGCGGACGCAAAACTGCGACTTTCAAGTTTCTTTATGATAGCGAGCGAGCGGCGCGTGGCAGTGGTGTGACAACGGCGCACGACTACGAATACGCACGCACACTAATATCTGTACAGAGTAGGCTGGTGATTTAATTAGAGCAATGTTTACTTTCGTAAAATCATAGGCGTTTGGGTAAAAAATAAGAAGTCTTAATATTTTCATATTCATGTTTTTTTATTGAAAAATAAGACAACAGTGACCTGCGGAATATCAATACAAACATTTTGATGTCGGATCATTGTTTCATTTGTGCTATATTTACAAAGTTTCTGAAGAAATAAGTTTTTAGATATCATTATTTTACGTATTGTTTATGCAGTTTCTGGGTATTTGTTTCAAATTCCAAGACAACCATGACCTTGTGAAAGGATCAAGCTAACCTATACTAGTCCTTTTAATGTATAAGACCTATTCAGCGCCTAGCACCAGTGACTTAAAAACACGTAAATTTTCAAATTCCGCGCTGCACCCCCCTAAATGAGGCCTGTGTACATAGCAGTTTATGTTAATTTTTCTGCTTCTAATTAAAGACTGCTTAAATATTTTATTTTGTAAAGAATTTAGCTTATGAGTCTCTTTATGAATATGTAAAGTAATAAAAAAATAATTATACAAAAGAATTTAAATGTAGCACGTATATTGTTCTAGTTCATGTACGGTGTCTTGCACAGGCGTGCAAGCGTGCATGTTTAGTGTAGGTATCATGTGAATGAGTAGTGGCATTTTGAGGATCGGGTGGGGTAGTGGTTGCTGCTTACCTCTGAGCAGGGAGAGTGCGTCCCTGAGCTCGGCGGCGGCGCGTGGGCGGGCGGCGGCGGCGGCCTGAGCGCACCCGCACACCGCGCCCCGCAGGCCTTCCCACATCTCGGGTCCACCGTCCATTCTACACCCACAACCATATTATTTAAAATAACTAACAATGGGGAGGACTTCTTGGCGGGAAAGTGAATGGTCATTCTCCGGTTCCGTTTTATTATCTAAAATTTGTGTCGAATGTCGAATTTTAACGTGAAATAATGGTGGATTTTTTATGTTTGCATATACTTGTAAAAAAAATTACTTTGACACTGGCTAAATGTGCTAATCGCACGAAGTCATCAACTATAGGAAAAAAAAACAATGTGGAGATAATTAAGACTCAAGGTGTCCGCTGCGTCAAGCGGGAGCAGTGCTCCGTCGCGGACAATAATGGTTTTGAAGCTGTCATGTGTTAAAGTGCATATCGGTGATACGTTCCGTGAGCGGACGAGCGTCCCCGTCGGCCGCACCACGTGCAGCGGGCAAATTGACATGAAACAGCACGGCTATGATGGTATGGTCACGTGAACAGGAGGCAGCCTGAATACGTAGAATATTTAGCAAAAAAACTTTCCATCCCCGGCCGATGATCTAAAGTAGACCCAAAGACTACATAGAGAGATTAGACATGAGGCTCCAAGTTTCGAGAAGTGGAGGCGAAATACAAAGATAGCTGAGCCCTCCAGTCCTTCCATAATATGGGATCATAGCCAGGAAAATAGAGATATGACTCATCGTAACCTAATAAAAAAAATAACAGTTTTATATACGAGTATAACTCCCTCAATAGAGATTGCTAGAACCTAATAAATTCAGATCATCATCATCATCAGCTCATTTTATGTCCCCACTATTGGGGCACGAGCCTTCCCTCTGGATGGATAGGGAGAAAGGGCCATAAATCACCACGCGGGCCCAGTGCGGATTGGTGGTTGTTAACGACTGCTATTGCAGCCGGGACCAACGGCTTTACGTGCCTTCCGAAGCACAGAGGAGCTCGAGATGATAAATTTTTGGTCACCCATCCAATGACCGGGCTTTGCGAAAGTTGCTTAACCTCAGCACTCGCAGACCGGGCGCGTCAACCACTGCGCCATCGAGCTCCTAATATAAATTCATATGATGACCACTTAATAGTAAATATTTCGAAAGCATTGGTATTTTCTATAAAAATCTGCATCAAAACCTTTTTTAAATTTTATTTCATTATTATTGATATTTCCGAAATGACATACTGACACATAGCTAAACTTTCTGGCTCATTCTGTCACGTAGGTACCTGTCCAGCATGTGGAAAGCCTTGGCGGCGACTAGGAACTGGCCCATGCGGTAGCTGTCGTTGGCCACGAGCTGGAGCAGCGCGAAGTTGTCCGCCGTGCCTGTCGACTGGACGAACAAAAGGTTTACATACGTGGGGCATACTGAAAGTTTCTGGATATGGCCACTTACAATAAAATAATGAAAAAACAATTATGGAATTTGAAAATGGAACTCTTTGGGAACATGTTACTTTTTATTTTGCGAGACTGTCATTTGTTTTTCAATTGTGACGTCCTTTCGAAAATTGTGTGTCGCTATCAAAATGAATTTAACACGTGAACATTTTCGTTCAATGATTTTTTATGATTTTCGTTGTGGCTTAAATCAACAAGAGAGTTGCCAGAGACAACATCTACATGACGAGGTACGTGAAGGTCGGCCGGCGACTGCGGTTACAAACTCTAATATTGACACCGTACGACAACTTATCGAAAATGACAAAAAAATTACTTGCCAGCAAATTCGTGCTTTGTTAGGCCAAGTGCAAAAATTTTTACATGTGCATCTGAAGGTTTGGAAGCTTTGCACTCGATGGATACCGCATGAATTAACGGAGGACCAAAAACGACTGCGTGCCATAAAATGATAAAAAAAGTTTAACGGAGGACAATCATTGGCTGTCTATAAATCGTGACAGGTGACGAAACCTGGGTGTACTGCTTTGAACCCGAAAGAAAAAGCCAGTCGGCAGAGTGGGTTTTTCATTTTAAAGGTTTGCCGACGAAAGTTAAGAAAAGTCGAAGCATTGGTAAAAAAATTAATTTTTCTTTTTTGGAAAATCAGGACAATACACTACAATATCGCTTGAAGATCAAAAGACAGTGACTGCAGATTGGTACGTCAACACTTGCTTGCCCAGAGTCTTAAAAAAAGTTCGCAAAAAGTGTCCTCGAAGCAATGTTGTCCTTCACCACGATAACGCATCCTCACATTCCGCTAAGGTTACAGAAGCCTATTTGAAGGCTTCGAATGTGGTACCAATGACGCATCCGTCTTACAATTCGGACCTCGCACCCTGCGACTTCTTTTTGTTTCCAAAAATTAAAGACAAACTTAGAGTCACACGTTTTAAGAGCCCTGAGTCGGCGGAGAATGCGTTCCTTGAAGCCATTGAACCTCTTTGGTCGAGTGGCTTGCACACCGGTTTTCATGGTGTCGCTATCTCTGAGGTCCCGGGTTCGATCCCCGGTCGGATCAATTTAGAAATACCTGTTTTTCTATATTGTTTCGGGTCTGGGTGTTTCCTATGTATAATAAGTATGTATTTAAGTATATTAAGTATGTTTATCCGTTGTCTAGTTAACCATATAACGAGTTTCTTAAGGAAGCTTTTCTTGGGGCTAGATAATTGGTGTGAGTGTGGGAAACATTTATTTTATTTATTTATTTATTTATTGAAGAGGTCAGTAAGGAAGACTGGTCCAATTGCTTTGTACAGTGGTTTCAGCGAACGCAAAAATGCATTAATTGCGAGGGAAATACTTTGGTAAACAATAAATGTATCGTAAGTCTTATATCTAGTCTTATTTATTAGAATCCAAGATTTAGAGCTAGACCTTGTTTAGTTAAAAGATTGTAGTGGACTATATTCTTTACATTGTGTGGTGAGGCAGGAATCTCTTGTGGCACTTAATATATAAACAGCACAATTATTTGTCTATATTCTATTATTATTATATTATTGAAGACGACGTGTTTGATTCTTAGTGAACACGGATAGCGCGGAAGCGGATAAGGGCGACACAAGTTGTTAAAGTTATGTATGATGGATGACAGACGAACAGCTGCTTAAGCGAAGTTTCCAATCACTTTGAGAACAAAGCATACAAAATTTAAAATATTTTGGTTCAGTTTCTACATCCAGTCGCAGAATGCCACTGAAATAACTAGTTACTCTTTAATAAGATAATGATTCAATAGCGTTAAGAACCTTTAAACATTTTGGTATACCGTACAAACATACGTAAGATTTAAAATCAAAAGTGCCAAAGCGCATAAAAACTCTTAAATATTGTTCTCTAACTCATTAGTTCTCTGTATATCTCTTAACTGTGGAAAGTTTCATAAGAATCGTAAGTCACCTTGACACATATTTCCCAGGCGAGGGCGGCGTCCCGATTCATGACGTGGCAGCGGCACAGGCACGCCTGGTACGTGAACGAGCCGCGGATGCCCTCGTCCTGGATGCCCAGGAGACACTCCTCTGCCTCGCGGTACAGACCAGTCGCCACCTTTACCTGATTGATGGAATAATATAAAGTAAATGGTCTATTCAATTCAATTAGATTCAATTTTATTTATTCACGAGAAACATGGTAAATACAAAGGTGTTATAGATTAGAGATGTGCCGAATAGTTAAAAATATATATATGTCGGAGTTATTTCATAGACTAGTGACGGCATCTATCGATACTAGGCTGAATAGCTTGGCAGAATAACTTGGCATTATGAAATTATCCCTGAGTCAGTAGTTCGAGCGAGTAGTGGGAGCATAGTGAGTCTATGACATCTGTCACTGTCACTTGTCAGTGAGGTTACGTTAGTTTGTGAAACTCACTCTCGCACTCACTTTACTTCTGGAGCTCGACTGTGCCGGACGTGTGCGCACTGACTCTATTCTACGCACAAAATGGCGGACGGAGACGACGTTTTCAAACAAAATCCGTTTTCCATCCGCGACATCAGAAGTGGGATGTAACCTTTGCACTAAGGATGTAATCGACGCGAACAACTAGAAGAAAACGATGCCAAGTTTTATCGTAAATGACAGCGGATGTTGGAACAGCAAAATCAGAATTGGATGGCGTTACTTGATGTTCAGAAAGCACATGAGGAGATTCATTACCGGAGTTTATACGCGTGCGTAGCTACAATCGACGTATGGATTGCTACATTCTCCATGTGAGTGTATAGCCGAGAAAAATGTACAAAGTGCACTGCATTAGTGATTGCTTGGTGAAGCCTTGCTTGGTGAAGCCTTGCTTAGTGAAGCCTTGCTTAAAAGCTTTTTAAAGGACAAAAACAAAACGGCTTCTTGTGTGGGAAACTGGGACATCGCAGCACCGATTGCCTCTCCAAGGATAATAAAAGGTCATGTAATCGTTACATTATTTTTAGTGCTAATTATTTTGTCAAACATCGACCAAACGCGCCTGGTGTTATGTTTCAGATTTAGAGGCACGGATCCTTTTGCAAATATGTGCCCACGCGCTCATACCATCACTGCGGGGCGCGGGGAAGGGCGCTACTAGCATCTGCGGTGCAACCGGCAGCAGCGACACCGACACCGGCAGCATGGCGAGCAACGTGAACCAGCGTCATCGGGTAAACAGACCTGTGCTGCATCGGCAACCCTGCTGGACGCTGAATGTTTCTGGTGATGTTTTCATGATTCAGTATGATTATTTTATAATGCTTAGAAATTTCTATGATAAAAAAGTCAAATAGCCAGAGGAAAACGTTTACTTACCGAAGTGACAATGAGTTACTGGACAATCTAATGTTATTAGTACTTGTAGGGACCATGCGATAACGTTTTGTGTTGCGTAAGCATTCCCACCGCGTGGCGAAGCTAACAGCGGCGGTGGAACGCTAGTCGTATTCCGGGGCCCATTAGAGTCGCACTATAGCATTAAGGTTAACTATCGTGTATACGCACCATTTGTATAAAGTGAAAATAAAAGACAGTGTTATTGCTATATAGACTTTATTATTTACCAACACCTAGAGTAACCTTAAATACTGTACTGTTGGTTATTACAGTTAGACAAGTTTATTACAGGTGATTTTGTCTTGGTTAAAAATAGTGAACAAAACAAAACCAAGTTAGATAATAAATTTAGAGACTCGTTTTTATAACTGCGGCATTAGAAGTAGACTCACTAGAACTTACGTTTAGTACCCCATAGACATGAGGGTTTGTTAGAGAGAGCCAGTAGTTTATTAAATGATGAGCTGTGTGCGGGTACCTGATGGAGGTAGCTCATGATTATGATACGTTGAAAGCATTAAATTCTAAGCGAACTTACAAATACACACACTATAGATTAACGGGGATGCCAGAAGGTCATGTACCAGTCGAAGTAGAGGTGGAGGTACATTGTGATCCGATTGATAATGAGTAAAGTTGTTGTGTGAACTCGAGTTAGTGCTCTAATGGCCGAAACGAGTGTCGACCATACCAGTAGCTATTACATAGTCGTAGCCCGGTAGAAATCGGTGTCTATTGAGGAAACTCAAGTAGTCTGTGGGTGCGCGGTGCGTGTTTAGCTCTGGCGGAGGTCATGGACTATCAGGACAGTAGTGTGTAGTCAGACGGTGATGCAGACGTGCGCAGGGTTCCACTGAGATGGACACGCGTAAGCGACTGGGATCGCTGTTCGGCTGTGAGAGCCGTGGCATTGGAGGGGTAACTCGAGGTGATTTTAAAGCTTAAATAGCTTGTAAATAGTGACTTTTGATTTGTGCAACGAATGGTTAATGGCCCTGGTTACCTGGTTATCTAGTTTGGATTTGGATTGTCTAGTTACCCTTTTTTTTTTGTTATGTTACATTTGATTTGTTATCTTTCTAAATCGAAAAGGTTTAGTTTTCAGTTTTAAATAAGTTAGAGTCTTATGTAGAGTCCTATGTAGAGTCCTATGTAGAGTCCTATGTAGAGTCCTATGTAGAGTCCTATGTAGAGTCCTATGTAGAGTCCTATGTAGAGTCCTATGTAGAGTCCTATGTAGAGTCCTATGTAGAGTCCTATGTAGAGTCCTATGTAGAGTCCTATGTAGAGTCCTATGTAGAGTCCTATGTAGAGTCCTATGTAGAGTCCTATGTAGAGTCCTATGTAGAGTCCTATGTAGAGTCCTATGTAGAGTCCTATGTAGAGTCCTATGTAGAGTCCTATGTAGAGTCCTATGTAGAGTCCTATGTAGAGTCCTATGTAGAGTCCTATGTAGAGTCCTATGTAGAGTCCTATGTAGAGTCCTATGTAGAGTCCTATGTAGAGTCCTATGTAGAGTCCTATGTAGAGTCCTATGTAGAGTCCTATGTAGAGTCCTATGTAGAGTCCTATGTAGAGTCCTATGTAGAGTCCTATGTAGAGTCGTATGTAGAGACTTATGTAGAGACTTATGTAGAGACTTATGTAGAGACTTATGTAGAGACTTATGTAGAGACTTATGTAGAGACTTATGTAGAGACTTGTGTAGAGCTTTATGTAGGGCCTACTGTGAGGCTTACTGCAGAGTCTACTGTAGAGCCTATTATAGTGCCTACTGTAGAGCTAAATGTAAGAGTCAATTGTTGTTTGGTCAGGATAGACCGAACGGGAAATACTGTGCTTGGATATCTTTTGTTACAAAAAAAAAAATAGTCGAACCAGAAAAAAAAAACTTCTGAAGGGCTTGTAGCCGGACCAGAACTGGAAATCTGCAGGGTCAATGTAGACCGAACGGAAAATACTGTGCTTACGCATTGGAAGCTCCGCGCTTCGTGCTTCAACGCTTACGCATTGGAAGCTCCGCGCTTCGTGCTTCAACGCTTACGCATTGGAAGCTCCGCGCTTTGTGCTTCAACGCTTACGCATTGGAAGCTCCGCGCTTCGTGCTTCAACGCTTACGCATTGGAAGCTCCGCGCTTCGTGCTTCAACGCTTACGCATTGGAAGCTCCACGCTTCGTGCTTCAACGCTTACGTATTGGAAGCTCCGCGCTTCATGCTTCAACGCTTTCGCATTGGAAGCTCCGCGCTTCATGCAGTCACGCTTTCGCATTGGAAGCTCCGTGCTTCAACGATTAAGCATTGGAAGCTCCGCGCTTTGTGCTTCAACGTTTACGCATTGAAAGCTCCACGCTTCGTGCTTCAACGCTTACGCATTGGAAGCTCCGCGCTTCGTGCTTCAACGCTTACGCATTGGAAGCTCCGCGCTTCGTGCTTCAACGCTTACGCATTGGAAGCTCCGCGCTTCGTACTTCAACGCTTACGCATTGGAAGCTCCGCACTTCGTGCTTTAATGTTTTCGCATTTGAATCTAGTTGCTCTTAAAAGAAGAGCTCAGGAACTGCTGCGCTCGCGGACGCGCGCAGTGTCAGAATGGCCGTGTCGGAGTTATTTCATAGACTAGTGACGGCATCTATCGATACTAGGCTGAATAGCTTGGCAGAATAACTTGGCATTATGAAATTATCCCTGAGTCAGTAGTTCGAGCGAGTAGTGGGAGCATAGTGAGTCTATGACATCTGTCACTGTCACTTGTCAGTGAGGTAACGTTAGTTTGTGAAACTCACTCTCGCACTCACTTTACTTCTGGAGCTCGACTGTGCCGGACGTGTGCGCACTGACTCTATTCTACGCACAAAATGGCGGACGGAGACGACGTTTTCAAACAAAATCCGTTTTCCATCCGCGACATATATATATATCCGCGGATACTTATTTAGGTTATGCCGGTGCGCGTGACGATCGCAGACGCTTTTTGTTACTAACAGGACATGTTCCGACTTGCATTGCGCGTGTTTTTGTTTATAGTATAGTGTGACACGGGCAGCATAGACAAATTAGTTGAAATAGTTATAGCATAGATCAAATATGTGATTTTAATAAATAAAAAATATTTAAAATTGAAGTCTGATCCGGCAAATGCCTTTTAATCATTCAAATCAAGTCATCATTACAATTAACGGGTAATTGCTATATCACCACGTTTGCCTAAAGCGGGTCGAAATCGAAAAAATCCCAAACACACTGTCCGACCTGGCAATTGAACACGGGACCTGCGGGTATCATGGCGAGCACTTAGCCACTTCGCCACCGAGGCGTTATTAAAGTAAACTATTTGAAAAAAGACAAAGTGCTGAAAAAATTCCACGAGCGGGATTCGAACCTGCACCCCATGACATGCCGGGTCAGCTGCACTACCAACTATGCTATAGTGGCTCAATCCAATTCGCCGAAATGAATCAACACTATCTACTTTTCCTTTGTAAGCCAAAAAAGATCAGTTAAGAATTAGGCAAGCTATAATATTTTATAATAGGGCCCGGCATGTCATGGTGTGCGGGTTCGAATCCCGCTCGTGGATTTTTTTCAACACTTTGTCTTTTTTCAAATTGTAATTTGTTCGCAACAATATTTGCGTAAAATTATATGTAAATAATCATAAAGTAAACTATGTTAAAAACCACATCTTCAAAGCCCATACCTGAGCGTAATTAAAATTGAAAGTGTCATCATTAACGAAGAAGCTCTTGATGGAGTTGAGGTAGACGAGCACCTCCTCGTGGTGGCCGGCCAGGAAGTAGGAGGACGCCATGCACTGCCGGCCTGGGATCGTGTCGCACTCCGACGCGGAACTGCCCACCAGCTGGAAGCTTTGCTGAGCCATCTTCACCTGTTCCTCCTAAAGATACCACATAAAAAGGGGCTTCTTTACATTGCTTTTTATATCACTTTTCACTTATAACCATATTATAGTTAAGATTTAGATGTAAGACGAAGGTAAAGGTTTTTTAAGTGGAAATGCGTAACACATAATCACTCCCAGTCTTTGGTATATGTCCGGTTTTGTAACCCAACCTCGTCCCCTCCATCTTTTGACCTAGAAGAAAATAAAGGTAAGAGGAGCCCACTAAAACCAGCCGATAGGCAAAGATAGGTAGGCCAGCTTTGGGGGTACCTCCAAAGCTGTCTACAGGGGGTCATTCTAGCACGCCAGTTTAAAACGCTGCCCTAGTTTCCTGTTGCGAAGCCAGTATCATTATAATTTTTTTGGACTCATCGCCTGTATGCCACCGCGCCCGGAAAGGCTGGGATGTTTATGTGGGGATCTCGTCTCCAGCTTTTCAGTACAAGATCTCCCGCCCAGAGTAGACTTACGAACCGATGGCATAGTGACATTCATAAGAGCTACTTGTAGCCTAAACTGAATGATGAAATGATTTTGAATTTTGAATTTTCAGCTCCCGCCTCCCTGCCCAGGCCCGAGGGTCCCGACAGGGATTCGGGAGAAGTAGGAGCGCACCCGTTAAAAACCACTGTATATCCCCTTCAAGTGCCGCTGTGAGGTGTGAGGGTGACTGGAATACCGGAAAATCATATAGTGTAAGAAAAATCAAAAAGCTTACACACTAGTTTTAGTAAAATTATTAGACAATCACCTTTCGCACCATACATCTTCACATGGGTGAGTTGTACCATTTTTTGGACAGTGGAAAACTCGTCGGCTGAGTACCACCGCGCCCGGAGAGGCGCGGATGGTTATGTGGGGTTCTCCTCTCCAGCTCCCGCCTTCCTGCCCAGACCCGAGGGTCTCGGCAGGGTTTCGAGGGGAGGAGGGGCCTACCCACTAAAAACCTACCACTGTACATAGCCTTCACGTGCCGCTAGGATGACTGGGAACATCGGTTTGGCAGGGACCACTGTTCACCCTAGCGGCGGCCCGCCAGAGGGAGCACGCCCGAGGATGTTTGAGCGTGCTCCAGACGTCCTGAGGGTGAGTTGTACCCACAGAACAATAACCTTTTTATTGATCTGTGGTTGTACCTGTCTAGTTATTTGTGTATTTATGGTAAATTACCTCAATAGACTTTAAACTTTAAACTTTTTTTTAACTTTACGGTTGATTATTTATTGAAGAAATTTGACAGTTTTGGATAGGTTAGGTACTTACGTCGCCAGTCTCGTTGTAAAGGCGCACGCAGACCACGGCGCGCAGTATGTAGTGCAGCGGCGAGGTGGGCTGCAGCGGCTCGAGCAGCGCGCGCGCCTCCAGCGGCTCCCGGTTGCGCAGCCGGTAGCCGGCCAGGTTCAGCCGCGCCTCGGGCACCACGTCGACCAGCTCTGGCAGCACCTTTATTAGAAAGGAAAAGGTTCTACATACGTACAGACGCCTGCAAAGCAACCTCTTCGAGACTGTCAAATTTCTTCAATTAATGTTCAACCATATGCCATAAAGATAAAGTTCAAAGCCTATTGCGGAAATTTGACAGTTTGTGGTAGTCTGATTATATGCAGCAGCGCTATTCTCTAAGCAAAACAGCGTCGAACTCGACGTTGAACTCGCTCACTTGCAAACGAATTTCAACCTACTTTGATATAATAATAAAGTCTACATTCGTTTGCAAGTTATGATCGAGTTCAATGTCGAGGTCGACGCTGTTTTGCTTAGAGAATAACACTGCTGGCGTGTATACAACACGAGGGATATAACCTCGGCCGAGCAGGCAAGTGATGTGATGGCATAATCATCTAAGTATAATCTCCTAAAGATCATACTGCAAGGAAAAATAGAAGGCCAGAGAAGACCAGTGTGCGTATTGTCTAATTTCGACCTCTATCACGATACTTTCAAAGGTATTTATGCTTGTCATTTTGCGTAGACGATCCCAAATAAATTTTAAATTCATTCAACATCATTCAAAAATGCGTCGCGATCGCAATCACTGACACTTTGTGAATTAGTTTGAAGTTCTTGAATAGTTTTCAAATGTCAAATTGAAAGGTATTACGATAAGTATTTGAGTTAGATAGGCCATAGAAAAATGCAAAGGCTACAGAACCTCACCCTCTGAGTACTTCAGAACTTTTCCGAGCCGCAACATCACGGGCCCAAATGGTCATAGTGATAGCCGACCTCCGATAGGAGATAGCGCATGAAGAAAAAAGATGTTTAAAAATAACCCGTTTCAGCCCGCAACGCACGAGAAAAACTACGTAACCCATAACACGACCTTAAATTAAAACTCTTCAGTTCAGTTTTCAGTAGTCATTACTTTGGCCGTATTATGGTGAGTGATCACTGCAGCCTTTTGAAGCTTGTGTCGCCCTTAAGACTCTCTGATATGGTCATACACCCTTCTTCCATAGTTCCATAGCTTACACAAATAGATTGCACAGTGTAACAGTTCATCAATTAAAATATGTAAAGAATAATTTAAAAGCAAACCTTTAGTGCTCCTTCACCGTTTCTGAAGACAACAAGATTGTGTTTAACCAGATCCTGCCCGAAAGTGTGCTGATCTGATGAGATCTGCTTTAACTCAGTTTCAGCTGCCTTACCGTTGTATAACCTGCGAATAAGAAATGCAATAAATCTTATCGCATTCGCTTAATTGGCAAAGACAGCCAAAATGTGCAGCATTTTTTTACAATATCCTATGACTTTGTGGAAAATTCTGTTTCCGTGTAGTTAAATTTCATTTCAAATTAGAGAATAAGAGACAAAACATGGAATAACTATTCAAAGCTTGTTCTCTGCTTATTAGCCCATTTATTAATTTCTTGCGCCCATTCTTTTCCACAGCTAAATAAAAGACGTCCTGAATGGGTAGTAGGTAAAAAAATGTTTTGACGATTCAAAAGCACTTTTCTTAAGTTTATTTAAATAAATATTATTGACTTTGACTTTGAATTTGATTAAGAAAGCCCCTAGTAGTCCTTAAAAACTGGTAAATTATAAAATACATTTTACCTAAATAGATTGCAAGCTTTCAGGTTGCTCGCGATGGTGGAAGTAGGATGGTGGGCGAGGTACACCCCTAGCACCTCTTGAGATACATCGTAGTAGTCCAGCTTGTAGTAGCACAGCGCCACGTACACGTTCAACGCCATGTAGTTCCTGGATTAAAGCTTGTGGTGAAACAGAGCTGTTGGAGCGGTGGTCCTTCGAGCCGGATCATCAGCATTATGGGACGGTTACATCAGGGTACCAAGTGCGAGTTTCATTTCCCATTCGATCACGTCAACGAAAACGAGAATTTGTATGGCAAAATGTTAATTCTTGTCGTGTGTCGCCAGGAGGCGCTGCTTTAATGCCATAGTAATTTTCGTTTTCGTAAACGTAACCAAATGAATACGGATAGTAAACAAAACTCACACTAGACACTCAGTTGACTACTGTCAGAGGCCTATGTCCAGCAGTGGACTAGTATGGGCTGATGATGATGATGATGATGAAAGAAACTGGTGTATTTCGACACAAACTTATGGGAAATCAATACAATAATCATATAAATTAACGATTATGATTTAATTTCATATCATATAATTTATCGCATAAAAAATCTGCCAAAATCACGTCAAATTATTGCTCCGTTTGTAGCAAAAAGACTATCAAACAGATTTTTATGTTATTAGTAAGGATTGTTTCTCCAAAAATGTCTCTCATTCTATAACTTTAGCTTTCGGCATCTTCTTTATTAATCAATACGCAATATTATATAAGTTATAACTAGTTAAAAGATGTGGCAATACAACTTAAAAAAACTAATAATTAACTTAATTAAACAGTACAAGACTTCTAGTAGGTCCTTACCTATGAAATTGGCGTTTTGTATGAAGATTTTTTATAAAATTATATTTTTCATACTAACGTTTTTTTAATTTTCTTAGCATAGATTATAGAGTAGTGTGTTTGTTTCACTAGCTAATAGCAGACATTAAAAAGAAAAAAAATCAAGTCCCTCCAAAGTTATAATGAAAGAAAAGGTCAAATTCCGCGAACAAAAAAAGAAGTCAATTTAAAAAAAATATTGAGTGATAAAGACACAAAATAAATAATCGTTGTCATTATTGTTGTCGTTATTGTCATTGCCTAGGTAACATAGCCCTAATTAAAGGTGTATAATAAATAATATTAACAACCGGTATTGACTTTTAGAAGTAACACACCTAAGTATTAATAAGTGAGAAAAAAAGGTTAATTTCATAAGTAAGGACCCAATATACACCTATATTATACTCATAGGTAATCTCTTTTATAAAAACCTAAAAAAGGAATAAAATTAAACATATTTATCAAATCTAAATAAAAACATGGAAGGGGATAATAACTAATAACGATTATTGTTTAGGTATGTTAGGGATTAGTTTAAGAATTACCCGGAGGTATGGCTTAGAACTTTGATCCAATCTGTGTCGTCCTTTTCATATCTTCTATATCTGAAATGCCGTTGGATATTCAACTTTAATTTTTAAACTTTAATTAACATTGTCATATGCCTAGTTGTAGCTAATATAACGTTATTTAATCGTGAATTTCCAAACATTTAAGAAGGTGACCTATTAGAGCCGTCTCTTGCAGCCATTTTACGACTTTTATAGTTACCGATTATCGATAGTTATAGCTAGTTATCAAACGTCACCATGCTAAGTCTCCCACTCTCCCACTGCTGGGCTCAATCATTCCCACATGAACAAAAGCACATAGGGAGTTTAAACTATATACCATTATGTTGGCCCAAATCGGGCTCGCCCAAATCTGTAGACGTAGCACGAGTTTTTATCGAAATCATACGTCAGACATGTTTAAGTCATAAAATCTATGAAAAGACGTCTATCGGCTGTAAGTTCCATTTACGGACGTTGTGGCGCTTCAATCCTATTTACGCTACGCTACGAATACAAGCTCGATGGCGCAGTGGATAACGCGCCCGGTCTGCAAGTGCTGAGGTTAAGCTACTTTCGCAAAGGCCGGTCATCGGATGGGTGACCAAAAATTAATCATCTCGAGCTCCTCCGTGCTTCGGAAGGCACGTAAAGCTGTTGGTCCCGGCTGCATTAGCAGTCGTTAACAATCACCAATCCGCACTGGGCCCGCGTGGTGGTTTATGGCCCATTCTCCCTATCCATCCATGGGGAAGGCTCGTGCCCCAGCAGTGGGGACATAAAATGAGCTGATGATGATGATGATGATGATGATGATGATGATGATGATGATGATGATGATGATGATGACGAATACGATAGTTGTTCTTGCTTGGCATCAATTGTATTTTACAATTTTATAAGATAACATACATTGGCATAACTAGTTGTAGCTCTAAACTCAGCTCACCTTCTATCTAACAGCAGCTTCTTGTAGACATCGATGGCCTCCTGATAATGGGCACGCAGATAATGCACGGAAGCCAAACATAACTGGTCTTCGGGAACGTCTCGTAGAGCAGTGTGGGCTTGCATCAGAGTTTCCTCGTCTTCAAGCTTGTGCGCTAAGTGGAACGTCAATCGGGTCTGCAATACAGTAGATAATAATAAGAATAATAAAAAAAAAGGTTGGGTTAAGGGTCAGATGCAAAAGGCAGTACTCCTTGACACGGCATGTATTGTCAGAAGGTTCCTCACTCTGCAGCCCTGACCACCGGTAGCTTGGGCCCTGCCCCGCTGCTGGTGGTACTCTAGGATTAGGTTTTTATAATGTTTTATTGTTTTTATATTAAAATATTGTAAAGATCTAGTTCTAAGAAATAAAATAAATAAAGGAGAGAATAATAACTTTTCATTAAAATCTATATAGAAGAAACCAGTAGCATTTCTTGTCTATAAAACTTTAATAGCATTTGTAGATGTAAGTCAAGATTTCCCTAAGTAGTCTAGTGTTTTTCTTCTGTGCGTAAGTTAAAAGTATGGTATGCAGTGGTGTTTTTATGTTAAAGTCGTGAAGGTTTTACTACTTTACGAACCTGTGATTAGTATCATACCTTTAAGGCACATTTGGGCGCCTTTTCTATGGCTTCTTGAGACTCCTTGTACATGCCTTTAAAAATATTAGAATATTATTATTTGTTGAACTTGAAGCACCTTGAAAATATATTTTTATTATAATTTTTAAGCTATATTTGGAGCTCTTATAAAAGTCCCTACGTTTCCTACGTTTTCTAAGTCTATGACAGGAGATCTTTTATTAATATGCACATAAGATGATCAGCAAAAGGTGCGATTTTTTCTAGTCCCATTCTTTCACAGCGTCAGAATATTAGAAAATGCCCTCCCTAGCAATATAAAACATTGTACTATAAAGATTTACTTAGCTGTGCTTTGTTTTTCAACTGTGAATGTGATGATGATGATGATGAGAAGAGTTACCCAAATAGAAGTAGCAGACGGCAATGTCGGTTGCGACGTTATCCGCCACGCGCTCGTCGAGCCCGTCCCTGCCGCGCACGCGCAGGTACACGTCCAGCGCGCGCCGGTACTCGCCTAGGTGGAACCAGCACCACGCGGCCCACACCTCCGCCCACACCTCGCTGTTGCCCTCGTGCTGAAGAAACTGGGAAGATGTACGAGGCATAGATATGGATGTCGTAAGGACTGGGTACTACATGGACTATAAAAACAGGTACACGTCCAGCATACGCTGGAACTCGCCCAGGTGGAACCAGCACCACGCAGTACACGCCTCTGCCCACACCTCGCTGTTGCCCTCGTGCTAGAGAAACTGGGAAGGAGTTCGAGGCATGGATATGGATGTCGTAAGGACACGGTACTACAGAAACTATAAAAGGAGGTACACGTCCAGCATATGCCGGTACTCGCCCAGGTGGAACCAGTACCACACGGCCCACGCCTCTGCCCACACCTCAATGTTACCCTCGTGCTGGAGAATCTGAAAAGGTATACAAGGAATGGCTATACAGAATGTTTGGTAATATGTATATATTCCCGAAACGTATCCATGTTAACGTGTCTACATAATACTATGCCAAAGTCAGAAAAGGGAAATTTAAAAAAAAAATTCAACTCTCCATACAAAATGACCCATCAGCTGATCGAGTTAGTATGGAAAGTCGAATATTTTTTTACAATTTCCATTTTCTGACCTTCATCATCATCATCATCTTTTTTCTGACCTTGACATAGTATTATATAGACATGTTAACATGGGTACGTTTCGGGAATATATACATATTACCAAACACCTGGAGATGTCGTTAGCAGAGAGTATTAGAGGCGCTCAATCGTAATATGATTTGAATCCCTGCCCCAGCCGAAGATCTAGAGGTAGACTCAACACAAGATGGAGAGATATAATATTAAAGGACATGAGATTTATGAGACATTACGACATCTACGAATGCTTTAGCTACTTACCTTGGGCTCATAACAAAGCATGTGATGTTCTAAAACAAAATAAAATTAGAGTGCTAAGATTCCGATGACGACGTCGAAGACAGACCGAAGTGGAGGCGAAAGAAAAGGAAAGCTGACCTCACCACCATGTGGGACCATAGATAGGTAGGAAAGGAGAGAGAAAGAGAGAGTATGTACCTAATGTCATGTAAACTTTGGAAAACAGTAAGAATAGAAAAGCTTTAGAATATTATATTGGCAAACTTACTTCAAGCATAGTCAGTGCTCCCACATAGTCCCTCTTAATAATGAAGTCCTCCAGCTCCGGAAAGGTTCTCTTAGCTGAAGAGGTCCCGCTGCCGCGGCTGTCCGTCGCCGGTTTGGATCGAGACAGGATCTATCATTCAATCATCATCATCATCTCAGCCAAAAGACGTCCACTGCTGGACAAAGGCCTCCCCGAAGGACCTTCACAACGACCGGAACCACCATTCAATAATACATTTAAAATATACTTTATTGTACACTACAAAACATTTTTAACAGAGAATGACCGGTCATCTATCGATTTTGACCATCGTGACTGGTCAGATTCAGTCATTTTAAATTTCTACAGAGAAACAATTTGACGTTAATGCGGCCTTATCACTAAACTAATATCATCCAGTAAACATTTGGGTAACAAAAAAGATTTTGGATACATGTAAAATGGACTTGTCGTCGTGTTGGTGCATCATGAGGAAATCACAATTTATATAATATAAGATACATTATAAATGTGGATTATAAATGTTTATTTATAAATAAATAAATATAATATTGCGCTGGCGATATGCGTCATAAATGGGAAATATCTGTACATTTTACAAGACGTGGCTGTTACGGCAATTATTTAAAAGATTCAAACTAACAACAACGCAATTAACTAAACAACAATTTATGAATAACAAAAGGGTAACTTACCATCACTGAACAAATTTATTATTTATTTTAACTTAACAAAAACACAAGACAATTTTTGGCGCGTTTGTTGACATTTACACGTTGTCATAGAAACGCTAGCGCTCCGCTCTAGTGCAAGAAGGTTGTAATTGTAAAGTTGTTTGATCAAACTTTTTGCTGATGACCACGCCATTTTATTATTTATAAATAAAAATATCGTTGCTAGGCAACAGCCGAAGTTTGCAAGTACGCTATTTTTTGTATCATCAACATTTTATTTATTAACCGTCTAAATAAAAAAGCAGTGATATGTCTGGATCTGCTAGGTCATGCCCGTGCACGGAAACGTCTTCATCAGCCTCTGCCCCCCTCAGCCCCTGCGTGTGCCCTAGAGACGAACATGACATTGTCATCCACGAGGAGATGTGCCTCCTCTACAAGAATGAGACCATCTTATTTCCACATGTAAGTTCCAATTAACTATTTACACGAGTTCATATTGGGGTAGTTGCGAACCCGCACTGGCCTAGCAAAGTGAATAATGGCCCTGGGGAGATGGGAGATGCTATTGTTTAAGTGGAAAGACTTGAGCCCAGATGTAGGACGATTACAGACTGATATGATGACGAACTCTAATAGCGTCCTCATACACCAGACAGTGCGGTTCTGACACGAAAGCTGTGTACACTTTGACAATGTTATAACACGGTATCTTATCTGAGTCTCCATGCGATGCGCACGAAGATTATAATACCTGGATAATACAACACACGGATAATGCAGAACCATTCACTTCGCGCTGCATTAGCAGTCGTTAACAACCACCAATCCGCACTGGGCCCGCGTGGTGGTTTCCCGCCCGCTCTCCTAATCCATCCATAGGGAAGGCTCGTGCCCTAGCAGTGGGAACATAAAATGAGCTGATGATGATGATGATTCCTTGCGGGTAAGCACTTGGACTTTACCTCGCCTGATGGTAAGTGATGATAAGGCTGAAGGTGGAAGCGCACTACACTCGGAAACGAACTACTGAGATGAAGATAGATTAATTTGACATTTTAACCAAATAATTCCAGGAGCCAGAGACATGTGAGTGCGATTCGCCACCATTCGAAGATAAAATATGCAAGTGCTGCGCCTGCCTGATTGACCAGTGCCGTTGCAAAAAGGCGGGAAGAGAAGTTTTCGATGCGTAAGTGGTTTCATTTCTAAGGCATCTGAATAACTCCGTCGTCATTAATTTAACAACACATAAGGAGCTCCTTAGAGCTAAATATCTTTGCAATAACTGATCCCTAGACATCGACTCCGGGGTGATCCGGGGATCTCATTGATTAAGAACCACCAGATCTACCATATAGTCTAATTATCTGGAGCGTTTTATGTGCTTCTAAAGGCAGATTTTGCGATTAGTCCTGCATATTTACCTACGCCAAGACATCTCGTCTACCGCGAGTAGGTACTTATATCCTACAATAGTATTGAGGAGCTCGATGGCGCAGTGGTTAACGCGCCCGCCCGGTCTGCGAGTGCTGAGGTTAAGCAACTTTCACAAGGCCGGTCATCGGATGAGTGACCAAAAATGTATCATCTCGAGCTTCTCCGTGCTGACGGAAGGCGGAAGGCACGAAAAGCCGTTGGTCCCGGCTGCATTAGCAGTCGTTAACAACTACCAATCCGCACTGTGCCCGCGTGGTGGTTTATGGCCTGTTTTCCCTATCCATCCATAGGGAAGGCTCGTGCCCCAGCAGTGGGGACATAAAATGAGATTATGATGATGAATAGTATTAACTTCCAGTGTGCCAGTATGCTAGCGCGCATGCTTAATGTTAGTGTATCTGGTGATCTGGGTGCCTAGAACGTGTTTCTCTGGCCACCCGATCACGACGTAAATTTATATGGCATTGAAGCAGCGCCTCCTGGCGACATACGAGTTAAATGTTTGCTATACAAATGCTCGTAAGCGTGATCGAATGGCGAATGAAACTCTCACTAGGCACCCTGAATGGAACACATCGCTGTGTAACTAGATGGCGCAACAACCGCGACATCGGCGCTATGCCAGCGGTGCTGGAGTCCACGCACCCGCTCATGCAGCGCTTCCAGCAAACCCTCAAGGAATTCCTCGATAAGGAGAACGCCATCGCTGAGGAGCAGATACTGAATTTGGTGAGCTTCAACATGATAAATTTGCTTATTGCTGTTACAAAAAATCAAAGTGAAGTTAGTTACTGTGTAAGTAGATTAAGGAAAGACTTTACCGCCTCAAATTCCATATTTAGTGACCGATTTTATCTTTGTTATTTTTTTTAGAGAAATAATAAATTGATCGACAAAAAAATAGTAGGCTAGCACCTAAAATGCTAAGTTAGCATCTAAATAGTAGTTTAGGTGCTAACTTAGTATTTTTAGGTGCTAACTTAGTATTTTTGTGGGTTAGGTTAGGTTAGTTTGGTGATCGATTAAATACAACCCTTTTTTTTATTGACATTGTGCTTTGTTGGTTAGCATATAATAGATTATATTTTTTTTCACATAGCGTGAAGAGCTGAAGTTGAGTAAACTGGGCTACGAGAGGGACTTGGAAGTCATTTACCGCAGCGATCACGACACCAACGCACAGAGGGTGTGTATTACATTCACATTAATAACATATTATTTATTGACATCGTTAGACTATAAACTAGTATGTAACTGGACTCAGGGTAAGTCAAAGTAAAAATTTTGCCATACAAAATATTTTTTTTTTATGAATTGGCAAGTGACGCTTTACCTGATGTTAAACCATTTCCCTATTGTTGACGACTTAGAAGCTACCGAACATCTAAAGCCTTTACAATTACGTCGTGCGTGATGTTGCGGGTCTCAGCGCTTTTCTACCGTTTATATTTAACTGCAAATGAAATGAACTGCAAATATTTTGACAAAACATCTAATTATATCAGAGAAATAAGGCCCTAGCATTTAAAAAAAATCAGGCTAGTTTTTTTTTTACTTTTCCTGACACAAAAATTGTAATATTTTTAAGAGCGGACTCTGTCGGCTCTTTTGAATGAAACTAGGGGCACGTGTAAGCGGTGAAGGCATTGCGGCCTCTCTGTTTCGGCTCCTTTGAATTGAAACTAGCGAAAGTGCTTTATTTTTCTTTTTAATCGAAATGTCTTTTGGCGTTTTTCTTGAAAACTAGCGTATAAAAAATTAAGGTATTTCATAAAAATAGTTTATATATGTTGTTGAATTAATCCTCAAAATATTTGCAGTTGATTAAATGTGACCTATAATTATATTATATACTTACCATGGCGAGTGCTTCGAAAAACTTTATTTCCTTATCTCTTTCTTCACGTAGCTACGCGTGTTGATCTACACTGTCATTGATTTACTGTGACAACTATTCCATCGCAAACGAAGAAATTTGGTGAATTATTTCTTTGTCGCACCACCAAAAAATTTAATTCCCTCCCAGCCAGCACACGTATTTCCACCTTCCTACAACATGGGGTCATTTACACGAAGAGGCAAGGTGGGGACGGCTAGTGAGGCAGAATCCTGCTCTTCTAGCTGTCCTCGCATAAGTTGTATCGGTAAATAAATCCAGCATTTGACACTCTTTTTACTAAGCAACTCCTCCCAGAAATTGATAGAAGAGTACGAGGCGACGCTAGCGCAGCGGACGGAGGAGCGGCACGCCGCCGACGAGCGCGCGCGCGACTGCAACGAACGATACAAGCGCGCCAAGGAGAAGCTTGACCAAGATCTCATGACTGGTAAACATACAGAATTAACAGCTACCTATAACTTGTTACAGCCTAATAAAACGGTCCAAGTTCTAAAAAATGCTCATAAACGAGTCCTTCAATATTTTTTAAAATTCACTTCGCCATCTGTAGTTAATGGGGTGCAGCGCAGACGCAAAACTGCGAGTTTCAAGTTTCTTTATGATAGCGAGCGAGCGGCGCGTGGCAGTGGTGTGACAACGGCGCACGACTACGAATACGTATGCACACTAATATCTATATTATGGACGGGCCCGAAGTGGCGCCGGCGCCGGGTGCCGCTGCCGCTGCCGGCGTCGCACCCGGCGCGGGAACTGCTGCTGCTGCCGCTGCTGGTCGCGATCTGAATCGCTTCCACATCCACACCGCAAACCCAAGCCCCAATACAGCGAATAATACATATATCGCTGCGTAATGATAAACGTCGTGGTATGAGATTCCTTCTGTTAATGGTTGACTTTGTTTCATTATGTTTAT
This sequence comes from Eudonia mercurella, assembly GCA_963082485.1. Classification (NCBI taxonomy): domain Eukaryota; kingdom Metazoa; phylum Arthropoda; class Insecta; order Lepidoptera; family Crambidae; genus Eudonia; species Eudonia mercurella. Next base: position 17,281,562 of record OY720029.1, read on the forward strand.
ACTGTCTTCAATTTTTTGGAGCTGAATTAAACGGTACTTTTGCTTTGATAATTGTTCTTCATCATTTGTTTGCATAGAGATATTTATTGGTAATCGACAACCTCGTGTGTTAAGTCGAGATATTTGATATGTTTCTCTTTCTCAGCTTTCACGAGGTTCTCGTCATGGGGAATGGTGATATCGACAATCATCGTGCGGCGCGCTAATCGATCTATCACCACAAAGTCACACTATTATTATTATTAGTATTATTTTTGCTTTATTTACAATTTGGATAAATATAAGAATTCTTTCTCAAAACGAACAGCACAGGAAACATTCGTATTCTCTTTGAGGTTTTTATCACCTCTTCAAAAATCTAATTCCTGGTCAGCACAACTACCGAGCCTTACAACTCGTGCCACTGTTTCATAAAGAACGCGAGGCGACGCAGGAGGTGGAGGCGCTGTCGACGCTGTGCCGGCAGCTGGAGAAGTGGCGCGAGGAGACCGAGTCCGACCTCACCGTCAGCCAGCGCATGTCCGACAAGATGCGCGCCGAGAAGCGAGCGCTGGCCGACGAGAAGCGGGAGCTGGTCACTCATTCATTTATTTTTTAGTTTAAATATCTTGTAGCTTATAGATTTACATACAACAAGATTAGATACATTACATTTTAACAACAACATTAACACACAAGCATGCAATTGAAATGATATTTAACTAGTGTTATTTCCGCTAAATCACTCGTTCATCAAGCTTGGATGTAATACGCAAGCACCGCTCTCCCGACACAAGAATCAAGGGATGCAAATGATCATGCACACCGATACCAATAATACCTGACCCGGGCATCCTCAGGAGCTGTTGACTGGTCGAGAGCTGCGTACCGACTGAGAAATTAACACTACACATTATTTCAATTGCATTTTTGTGTACCATAAATTTCCGCAAAGTGAAGCCTGATTCTATTAATTACAACATTAACAATGCATGTGATGATCGTTAGGAGTGCTATCTAACTTACCCCCGTAATTCAATATCAGACATTCCTCAATATACCTATAGCCTACACAAGTATATAAGATTTCTGCCAACCCCTATGGGTGGGTTTGTATGTAGGTATAAGCTATTATAATATAATACTATTTAATGTGTTTACAGCCTGCCTTCCTTGGGGTCCCAAAAAGTTAAGAAGCTTAGTGTTAAGGGTGGGTTCAGTAACCTCACGTAGCTAGGTTAATCACAATTTCTCGCAATCCAGATCGACCTTCAGATTCCGTCTTTTTACTTTTATCATGTCATGATAGGTACATTATAGTTACCTATATTCGGTAAAAAATCTCTTTTTCATTTTTCAGGACATGATCATCCTTAGCTTGAGCAACGAGGTGTGGAAACTGGAGTCCAAACTGGAAATGTTCCAAAAACAATTTGAAATTAAAAACGTCGAGATGGATCAAGTCAATGACAAGGTAATAAATTGAACTAATAGATATTGATACGTTTAATTATTTATGTCCACGAGTTTTGTTACATTATAATGGGTAAGTAATATATATATAATTAGTTTCATTTTAGAAACCCCCAACGTTGAAGTTAATTTACAAGATACACCTAGTGTACCCCGCGCAAGAGTCTTTGACTTTAACCATCGCTCGGTCTGTGATTGCTAAAGTTTAGGAACTTTCGCAAAGGCCGGTTGTGGTCCTCTAAATCCCGCTCGATCCTCTAAATGTCACTACACATTTACAGAATACACTAAACATGCACACTAGCTTAGGTCCAAGGCACCGTACTCGTAGAACAAGGGTACGAAGAACCGGTTCACGGGCTGGTGGTGATGATACAGCCATTGACATTATTTGTTATTTTTTATATTTTTTTTATATTAAAGGGAGGCAAACAAGCAGGCGGGTCACCTGATAAAATGAAAAGAATTGAAATGAAATAGGCTTTATTTACTAGATCATAGCGAATAGGGTGTTACAGAAACAGTTGAGCTGTATGTTCTGCCGTTATGGCATGTAAATATACAATTAACTTAATGGAAAGTAATCGCCGCCGCCCATGGACATCCGTAAAACCAAAGTAATCGCAGATGCGTTGCCGGCCTTGAGGAAGGAGTTGGATCTTGAGGAGGAAGTAGGAATTTGGAGGATGACTTTCACTCACCAGACGAAACACAACAGCAATGAGTGCCATTGTTTCACGCCGATATTCTGTGAGAGGGTGGTATTACGCCGGGCGAGCCGGCCCATTTCGTGTTACAACGCAGCGTGCCTACCACTCAGACAGTGTCACTCATTTAGCACCACCCAGGGGTCACGTGTAGGGTCTCAAGAGTAAACCTACTACGGACGCGAGTAATTTTAACCCCCCAAAATGTGTTTAGGTTACAGCATATGCGGCGGAGCTTGAAGACTTGGAGCTAGACAAGCGGCGGCTGGTAAGCCTCTGGAACTCAGTGCTCGTCAACATACAGCAGCGGGACAAGGTCTACGACTCCGTACGGGACGATTACAGGTCAACTTTTCTTTGTGTTTTACTAACAACTGATATAAGCAGAGCAAAAACAACCTAAATAATTTGAGGTTGAAATGAAAAATCATCAAGACCTAAAAACACCATGGGTTCGTATAAGTTTAAAGACGTGGATGGTATACGTACATTCTGACGCTGACGTAGTAAATAAAAATCTCTAACAAAAGAAAAGCTCAAAAGCTAGGGTAGGCTAAAGCTATTAAGATCATCTCAATTCAACCTCTTTTAATTTGATTTACGAAACAGTGTGCGTTAGCATTGGCACTAATTTTAAAACGACGTTTGATGGAATAATTTACAACAAGCTACTCGAATTTTATGTTTTAGTATATAAAAGTTTTAATAATGTTGCATACATTAAAAAATACTTACTATTAGAAATTTCGAATTTGCAACCTCGAACACCTAACCTTTAAATATAAAAACTAAACAAATGAATACCAAAGTCAATTAAACCAATTATAATCTCGTAATTGCAACATGTAGAAACTTGCAAGAGAACTACCGCACGCTGCTGAACAATCTGGAGATCACGAAGAAGGTGCTGATGGAGGAGATGAACCGCAGCAAGGAGCTGGCCATGAACCGGGACAAGCTGGTATACGACACCGAGCACTCCACCAAGATGTGTAAGGCATTCATGAGTTCACTAGCCAGTAACAAACGCTCAAAAGAAATTGTAGTAGACATGTATGCCATAACAGGATCTCGATAGCGCAGTGGTTAACGCGCCCGGTCTTACAATTTCTAAGGTTAAACAACTTTCGCAAAGGCCGATCATCGGATGGGTGACCAAAAACTTATTATGTCGAGCTCCTCCGTGCTTCGGAAGGCACGAAAAGCCGGTGGCCCCGGCTGCATTAGTTGTCGTAAACAACCACCGCACCGCACTTGGCCCGCGTGGTGGTTTATGGCCCGTTCTCCCTATCCATCCATAGCGAAGGCTCGTGCCCTAGCAGTGGGGACATAAAAATGAGCTGATAATAATGATGATGATGATATATATATGCCATTTTGATGGAATTTATGTTGTGAACTTATTTCTTTCTACGAATTTATACAAAATTGGTAAAAAAAATGTTAGTTGGTCTTCTTGAATTTGATCACCAATCTGATAATCATTTTATAGTCGATGCAGAAGAAGCCAAGAGATTGAATCTAGAAGCGCAAATAAATGAACTGACGGAATCTATTGACATGACTGAGCGGGACCAAGAACTGATCAAATCGGTATGTGAGCATACATATTCTCAAATTTAAGGTAGGTATATCTAGAAATGTGACAGATATTCAATTAAATTTTATGTTGTAGGAAAACCAAACCATGATGAACATATTGAAGAGTACGGAAAAAGAGACTGATCGTAAGACGGAGCAGAAGCTGAAGCTCGAGAACGAGATCCTCGCCAATCTGCAGGATTGCTTGCTCAACGACAAGGCCGTCGAGTCCATGGCCAACGGTATCAAGAAAATGCGTGAGATGTCCAGGAAACAGGTACCACATTCAGAGTAAACAAAAATAACCAAATATGTAAAGATCATCTTAAAATATAGGTACCTCGAATTCTAACTTAAAACTTATGTATGAACCTATCTAAAACTGTCAAATTTTTTCAAAAATATTCAGTTCAACCATAGGTATGGCATAATGTAGAAAGTTTAAAGTATATTGCGGAAATTTTACAGTTTATTGTAGTCTAATGTGCAAGCGTGTGGCACTTTATGGTCTCTCTATAAAATATATGCGTATTTATCAGGAAATATCTCTAATGGGAATGGAGAATCAGCACGCTAAGGTTATGCTGGACATCGAGGTGTTTCGCAACCGTCAAGCGCGAAATAACAAGATCCTGGAGGAGAATTTGGCGAAGGTCCGCGCTCGCGAGAAGGAGATTGACCTTCTGCAGGAGAAGTACGAGCACAAGGCACTCCTAGGCACCAGGAAGCAGAGGGAACTCGATATTATATTGAAGAAGTTCGTCGCGTTAAAGGAAATATTTGATGTAAGTGGTATTAAGCTTGTTTTATGGATTTGGATATTATGAAAATGCGATTAAAAATATGTTGTGTTAATTCCGCTAACTTCCTCGCATGTGCTTATATTTCCGGGTGGGAGTGCGGTGCTTGCATGGACATAATTTTTATAGCATTTTTGTTTTTTAATAACACTGTACATACATACTCTTATGTCCATTTCCCAAAAGGGGGTAGACAGAGAAACGAAATCACCAATTTTAAGTAGTTATACTCATCATAGTGACCCGACGACGCCACATTTAGCATAAACAAAGGGGTCCGGAGTTGGAATAGATAAAATCAGAGATGGGTTGCTAGCCGATCGCATGTAGTGCGAGTATATTTTGTCCTTTATTCGGCTCATGCATACATGCACGAGAAATAAAGCAGCTGATACATTTTTTCACGTCCCAAACCAGTATGGGACTAAACTAACATACCTATAACATAGTAGCTTCTTAATATTGTTCTATATCAGAACTAAGTCCGTATTATACTTGAACTGTTCTTCCAAATAACAATATCACCAAAATGTCTTATTGCCGTCTAGATGAAGTCTCCCCAAGAGCGTCGCATCGAGGAGCTAGAGCAGCAGATCAAGGGTCTGCGCGAGCGCACCGAGAGCATGCAGCACGAGTGGCTGCGGCTGCAGGGGCACGTGGTCAAGCTCACCGCGCAGCACCACAAGATCGTCGCCGACATCAACCTCATCAGCAAGCGTGAATATTATTACTGAATTATATTTGAATTTTATGCAACTTTTACTGAACGAAATTTTGAAGTAAGATAAGTAATTTCATTAGTTTCTTAAACTGCTCTCAGCTGGGCAAAGGCCTCATAGAAATCATAGTTAATAGTAGCTCACCATTATTTGTACATTGTTTTCTGTGTGTGTGTTTTTGTTCTATAAAAATATATATATTAATTACAACAGTTGATGGGTGATTATGCCAATTAATCAGCTCGATTGCTAAATGCGATGCGGGATGGTGATCACTACTGATTACGAACGCAAGCTATGAATCGGAAATAAGAAATACCCTTTGCTAGACCTGGTAATTAACAAGACCTCCATATTCAGGCCGAATGCTTTGCCACTCGGTCAAAAAGCGTATGTGTACAGTACAGCCGATACATATTCCACCTTGAGTGGGGCATGTCGCCATAACATCAATGTTTGTAGCATTGTTGTGTTCCGGCAGCTAGAAATAAGATTGCCAGTGCCTCATTAGTTGAAGATTCCGGGTGAAGTGCGCTTCCACCTCCGACTTCATCATCATTTACACTTAAACTTTCGCGTTCCATAATTAAACAAAGAATTTAAACGGGGATTAACGCAAAACTATAAGGTCGGGTATAAAGAAGGTATGATACCTTTTTACTAATTAGTTTGCGTTAATCCCCGTTTAAATTCTTTGTTAATCATCATTTAACATTAGGTGAGATGAAGGCCAATAAGTGCACTCAAGTAAGATATAAAAAAAACAAAACAATTTTAGCTTTTTACATGCCGTATTCGGAAAATCCGAAAATTATCAAACAAATTCGTCGCAGAGATCCAAATCTGCGAGCAGAAGACGATGCGCATACAAGCGGAGTGCGAGAACGTGCTGCTGGAGCGCGGGCGCGTGGAGCGGTCGCTGCGCACGCTGCGCGGCCGGCTCGAGGTGCTGGAGCGCACGCGCAAGGACGCCTCCGAGCGGAACGCCGACGCGCAGCGCAGCAGCCAGGCCATCACGCACGAGTACGTCGCCAATCTCAAGGTACATACATAGGTACATACTCAAACACCCGTACGTGGTCGCCATTCCACCTGTCCGTACCAACCAAGCAGTGGAAATTGCGAGTTGTACTCTTAGTGCAACGAGAAGTGAGCGAGCCTACAGCTCGGCAGGCTTTACCGAAAAAAGCAACCAGTTGCTAATTACACAATGGCAACGCGACTGCTACTAGTTGCGGTTGCTAGAAACGGTCGGTTTATTTTAGACCGCCCGCCGTCATGCACTTTTAGTTCGTCAATAACTCGCTCGTGGCGCTATCGTAGCGTTCTACGTTCCGTAATACGAATGTGTTTTGGTAGCGATAAATTGTAATCTGTCGCGATTGCGACTGTCACTTAAAGATCGGCAATTAATAAGCCTGCCGGTGACCTATTTAGATATTAGGTAGTGGACTATACGTGTCTACGGGGCAACTCGCTCGAAACACTAGTCTTAAAGAGTTACAGATGAAGAATGCGCTTCGGCGCGTCCTGGGGGTCGACCGCCTAACGCTCTCGCTTTCGATCGCATTGAAGGCGAGGCGAGGAGGAGGCGTCATCTTGTCATTTCGAAAGCCATATGAAAGCAATATCAAAAGCTATAGGCTATAGCTTTCGATATTATTCGATATTATATTTCGATATTATAATAGAAAGCGAGGCGAGGGCCTCGCTTTCAAGGCGATCGAAAGCGAGAGTGTTAGGCGGTTGGGGGGCTGGTCTGACGTTATGACCTGACGTTGATGGTCCCTTGTGCGAGTTAGTTTGCTTGCGCACGCAAGGTTGTCTGACACCTTTTTGTAACCTAAGGCGCTGTCTCCACTGGCGAGAGAATCGCGACGAGTCCGCGCTTTGCCACTCGTCGCATCGCCGCGATAACATCGCCGTGTGGAGACGCGTTCATAGAGATTATATAGAACTAGATATTATTTATGCCTAACTAGATCCTAATTTTGTCATTAAATAATATGCTAAAAATTAGTAAAAATAAAAAATATCTCACTTTTCAGGATGCAGAAATGCGCATTATTCAACTGGAAGAAGAAATCGAAGCGATGGATAAGGACAAAACTAATCTTACGCAGGAATTAGATCAAATCCAGAGGGAAGCGCTGATATGGCAGAGGAAAGTATGTGTCAACTACCTACATTACAGTACCAGCGAGTTAACACTAGGTTAACAATTATTTTTAACTGTATATTCTAATTGCAGGGCATTTTGGCGGTCGAGCTGAAGAAAAACATTCAAAATGCTAAATCTGCGGCTGGTGAAATCGGTCAGATGAGAAATGAAATCCACAGAATGGAGGTAAGTACGCATAATTTTATCAAATTTTTACGTCACATACGTCACCAATTTGTAAATGTGTGACGTAGATATCCTTTTTGCGCATCCAAGAAATAATAAATTAAAAATACCTCGAGCATATCTGTTCCAGTTCTTAACGTAAGCGGTGTGTGGGTGGAATTTTCTGCTGGGAACTGGCTGCAGTAAGTCATTTATAGGCTGGCACCTGATCATCCTGGCGGCATGGAGAGTAGATGCATTTAAACTTTTAGGAGGTCGGGGGGAGAGTCCCATATAACAGACTGTTTTTTTTTTAAAATTTACTGGCAAACTACGCGTGGCAGTGCTCTAGCTCTGTTTGACCACGACTGAAAAGTAGGCGGAGATAAGTTGGGGAGGACCCCACGTCGGGTGGGGAGGAAATGCCCGAGCACGCCATTAAAAAAAATCGAGAGTATCGGCTTTGCCTGGGCTTCCCGTATTAGGCTGATGATAATGTGACAGGTTCGTCGCGAGCAACTACGAAGGACTAGCGAAAAGCTGGCAGAAGACCTCGCTTTATACGTGACACGCCGGGACACCGCCATGGAGAAGACCCGCGCCGCCGCCGCCGTGGAGAAGGCGCACGGCTCCGGCCACACCTCGCAGTCCACCTACCACCACAAGCTGCGGCTAGCAAGGGCCGACGTGGCCAGAGTCACCAAGGTATTAACGAATTTTTGTAGTAGGTATAATTACATTGTCAAAGTCAAAGTCAAATCGTTTATTCAACATAAGCTTTCACGAGCACTTATTAACGTCAAAACTTTAACATTCAAATAATAATAAAATAAAAAAAAAATTGTTTAGAACTTTAGACTACACTACTGAAACTACCACCATTTCGGATTTTGGGAGAGCCTTTGACCGAGAAAAGCTGGCAAGAAGCTTGTCGCCTTCAGCTCTGACTAGGTGGAGTAAGGATCTTCGCAAGGTGGCTGGCAAGAACTGGATGAGAGTAGCCGCGGATCTTGCGTTGCGTGCTCATGGAGAGGGTTATGTCCAGCAGTGGACTAATATAGGCTGATGATGATGACGATGAAGCAAGGGTCATAGAGAACACCTTATTCATCAATATGACAAGACACCAACATGCAACAGAATAAGTCTCCACGTAAGATACAAAATTTCCGAATACTAAAGTGTATTAAAAAAAAATTAGTCTAAAGCACCTTCTTTTTATTAATTGCCGATAACGTACTCTTCTCTAGAATCTATTTTTACAAGAGTAAATCTTTTTTTACTAAAGTTGCACATTCACTTATTTGCTTATTTATTTAATAATATTACAATGAGTTTAAACTATAAAGCAAGCCATAAATCACGGAGATTTGTCCGGTATGCTACAAAATAGGTTGAGCTGATCATCTACACATATCATCAACAAAATGCAAAGACAATAAAAGTAAACATAGGTCTGTTAGGTAGGTACTTTAAATTATCGCACATAACATTAACTAAAATGCGATACAAATGAATCGCGTCAGCAGGCCACCTGCACTACGTGAGAAAGAGGTACATGCTAGCTAGAATGTTCGCTATAGCTAGGTATACCGTGCAAGTGATATACATATAGTGAAGTTGGCCCGACCGAGCGACAAAGCATAAGATGTGCGTGCATAATAGATACTTTTTTTTGCGTTGGCTACAGGGTGTTAAAAAAATGCAATTTAATTTTTTTCTTTATATTATTTTTTGTTATGCTATTCAAAAAAGAAGGGTCAATGTCATTTAATAGACGAGGAACCAAATAGTGCGTTGTCCGTTCTCCATATGTGTTTTTAGCTTTTGCTGTTATTAAACGCTCGTTAATTACTTTTCTGGTTTTAATTTTATGAAAAACTTTTTTTTGTTGGATATCTTCGTTAAAAAATTGTTCTTTTAAACTGACCACTTATGTGTCGTCAGGACTTGGCAGAAGCTAAAGCACACTTGGAAAAGCTGATCCAAGAGCAGGCGCGGCTGGAGCGCGCCATGTCCGAGACGGGGCAGCACAACGCGCGGCTCGAGGAGGAGATCGCCTCGCTGCTGGCCGAGTGCCGCCAAGCCGAGCGGGACAAGCAGTGGGTGAGCAGGGTTTCAGAGATAATGTATTTTTATCGAGGAACTCGATGGCGCAGTGGTTAACGCGGCCGGTCTGCCAGTGCTGAGGTTAAGCGACTTTCGCAAAGGCCGGTCGTCGGATGGGGGACCTAATATTTATCATCTCGAGCTCCTCCGTGCTTCGGAAGGAACGTTAAGCCGTTGGTCCCGGCTGCTATAGCAGTCGTTACCAACGGTCGGCAACGCGTCTGCGATTCCTCTGGTTTTGCGGGTGTCCATGGGCGGCGGTGATTACTCTCCATCAGGTGACCCGCCTGCTATTTGCCTCCTTGTTAAAAAAAAAAAAAAAAATTAAAAAAAGTAAACAATATCTCGCTTACATGGTTTGGGTCACAAGAGTGAATAACACAGACCATATAGCCCTAGACGCCGCATACGAGGGGAATGTTATTCGCCCAACATACGTACTAACGGTACATATGTTAGTGCCACGCCCCAAACACTCGATTCAGTCTTGTTTTTACAACGCTGCATAACAAAAATTTCTTAAAAATATAAATATGCCGTATTGCGCCGTAAAATTGTGTAGAAAGTGTAGCAGCACCTCCAGCTTACAAATAGATAATATATCATTTCATCGGTAAGTCCAATTTTATGAGATAAAACGATAAATGTTTTGTTGACGTCATAATTCCATTATGAAATAAGAAAAATGCACGCGTTGATGTCTTTTAGAAAGTCTCTTTCCTTCTACTGTAAATGCGTATAGCGCTATCTCTCTCTGTCTTGGTAACTGCACAATTAGCGTCGGCCCAAGTAAGAACCCACCCAACTTATCGATAAATTTATTTACGATGAAAGGGATCTCGTTCTCGTGGTTGTAGTGAAGGGTTTAAACAGTTATGGCAAGAAAATCTTATCTTATCTTATCACTCTCCCAGAGATTAAATATTATTTTAATGAAAGTTGTATCACATTATATTTTCTAGAACATGCATAAATACTTTGAAATGTTTTCTAAAAACGATGTTATTTACAATATAAACAGGTGAAATAAAAACAAATAAGCCATACCTTATCTACAATGAAAAGAAATAATTTAGTGTAAATTATTAGTACACTTTTTTAATAAAACTAGTTCTTTACAAAACAATGACAAATAAAAGTACATAAAAAGATAAGTATTATGTGATTACAAAAAGATAAGTAGAAGACATACAGCTTGTTTCAATTGCTACAAATCTATAATCTTGGGTAGATCACAGTAAATGTAAGTTTCATTACCGGTTTTAATACATTATTTAAATTAGCTAATATTGTTACTTCTATGAAATTTTTTTGTGCCCTTAAACCAATAAAGAAATGTTGGTATTGATTATATTAAACATATATTATATAGAAAGTACTGTTTTATTATCTAACCCTGTTATATAAAGATAATATAATCTTTATTGTCACAATAAAACATCAAGTACAATAACGATCTATCTATAACACCCCATCACTAATTGGAATGCACGTGTCAGGTGCATTACACCTGTCACTAGTTCGACCTTGAAACAGCCAATCACAGCCCGAGTTACACCTCCGCTCCCCCCTGTCTTTTGCCGATTGCATGTTTTAGTAAAACTCGCTGAATGCGGCGTCTAGGGCTATATGGTCTGTGGTGAATAACCACCTTAGGTCACATCTGCCACCAACAGGCTGTTTGGTGGTCAAATGCTTAAACAGTATGCATTAAAAAAAACCTTCTTATTCTTATAGTTGCTGGAGCGTGTGGTACGCAGCCAGCGCTTGGGCAACGAGTTATCCACGGCCGTAAAACGCCAATCGGTCCGCGTGAGGAAGCCAAAGTCCGCGGTCCTCGCCGAGTACAACCAGGCGCGCTCGCTCAACGAACGACTGCGCTTCATAGTGGAAGCCCTTGCCAAAGAGTACCCGTACATGAGCGAGAAGCTCGATACCACGATGAACACCCTCAATATCCACTCCCCCGGAGGCACGCCGAGACTCACCGGCGAGGCTGGCAGCTGCTCGCAAACTGATCTCACGGAGATACAGGAGGAGACGTCAGATGATGTCGCTGAAAAACCTTTGTGCCTTTAGAGAGTAGGTAGTTTTAACGCGCTGTTCTGAAAATGCGAAACTGCTTAAGGCGAAGGGTAAGGCACACTAGCACCGCTAATGGATTTAATTTGATAACTGCTAAACTGGATTTTTTTTCAAACATTGCGGACCTTCCGACACTAATAGGCAAACATCTATTATTTAATAATTGTGCACTACTTTTAGGTTTGTTTTTGTATTTATTCGCTAACACCAACAGTGGCCATTGTTTGTGAATAAATGCGATAGCCCGTTTTGTGAATAAACCACGCAACAAAAAGTAGTGCACAATTATTAAATAAATACTATGGATGCTTTCCTATTGTCGGACGGTACGCAATGTTTAAAAAAGATCCGGTCCGTTAGTAATTGTCAAATTATCAATTGGTGGCGCTAGTGTGCCTTACCCTTCGCCTTAAGGAAGACATTAGGCCGCAAATGCCACAGTTTTTCATATTATTAATAGGCTATAGCAGTACATTGTTAGAAATAGAAATGCAATATTTGCATGTGACCAATGAAGAAATATTGACGAGACGGGAAAGGAAAGCCACGCGTACATGTTGACTTGACCGCTAAATAGCTTGTGCCAGAAATAAGGCGAGCTATTGGTTTCATTCGCACCTCTTTATTTGTAAACAAGACAAGTCTTCGATTTAACTGGAGCGTACATATTACTGTAGCATAGATGCCATGCCTGCGCAACAGTAATGTATGATCAAGTCTGGCGACGCTGTCAAGGTCGTCTGTAGCAAACGGTAAACTCTCTCTAAAAAAGTTATGTATGCGTGCGACCAATAGGGAAATATTGACGGGTCATCGTACGAAATTCTTCCTGCTCCGCGGGCGTACTTTAGTTTTTATATGACGTGTATTCATATGTTGAAATAACATTATACGTGTGTGTAGTTTTGATATCAATTAAATAAAAAAATAGTTTTTGAAACAGCCATATTTTTTTATTTGAAAATAACGATCTCTTATATTTAAAACTTAAAATTTCAAAGGAATTAACAATAATAAAGTAATTTACAAACAACATAACATACAATTATCGAAGCGTTTTTCTCTGCTCTATTCCACGCAACATTAAGTTCATTTTCAACGTCAATATCAACCCTCGTGAATACTGTTGTAGTTTGCGATGGTTAAGATCGATCACACTCCACGTCAATACACATCCAGTTCATTCAATACTCGCCCCTATTCCTTGCCACGTAAAGTACATTATGAAGCAGGGTTGTTGAGTAAGGGCCGCTCGTGCGCCGTGTACTCGTGCCGCTTGCGGTGGTCGGAGCGGCCGAACTTCACGCCGCAGTACTTGCAAGGGTGGCGCTTATCCTTCGTATGGCATACCATATGCACGGTTAGGTACCTATGGAAATAATTGGGCGTTAACTATGGCATAGTAAATGGATGTTTACTTACCGTCATTGTGATTATCATCTATACTAATATTATAAAGAGGAAAGCTTTTTATTTTTGTATGTATGTATGTATGTATGTTTGCAACTAATAAACTCAAAAACTACTGGACCGATTTAAAAAATTCTCTCACCATTAGAATGCTACATTAGCGGTGAGTAACATAAGCTATATAATACCGCCGGGTCAGCTAGTATTTTATGAACGTGCCGCTAATGGGCTTAGCTCTTTTCACATTAACAAAAGGGTATGTTGGTAAGTTTTATAACCACTACAACAGAGTAACCGTTAAACCGTTTGGTCACTTATCCGGTCACCCAGCTTTTTAAAAGTGGCTTAACTCACATTATAAACATGCTAGCCGCAGCGCCTAGTTTTGCATAATTATTTGCCAAATTTTGATGATTGTTTTTTTGACAATTATCGCATGGGTGACCAAAAATTTATCATGTCGAGCTTCGTGCTTCGGAAGGCTCGTAAAGTTGTTGGCCCGGCTGCATTAGCAGTCATTAACAACCACCAATGGCACGTTCTCCCTATCTACCACAGGGAAGGCTCGTCCCCAGCAGTGGGGACATAAAATGAGCTGATGATAATAATGATGAACGTAACAGTATTTTAAAAAATTTCCTCGAGCAGGATTTGAACCTGCACCCTATTGACATACCGGGTCAGGTGCTCTCCCAATTGAGCTATCGTGGTTCTAACCAGCCCGCCGAAATTATTCAACACTATTTACTTTTTTACTTTGAAAGCCAAAGGCGCCCATTCAATGTCAACAACTACTGTCGTTAACATCATTTGTTTCGCAACAAAATTTGCGTTAAAAATATATAAACATAACAAAAACATTTTAGTATTTAAATAAGTCAGATTTGCAGCTCACCCTGGCCTGGCGAAGGTCATATCGCAGAATTGGCAGTTGTAGAGCTTCTCCCCTTTATGCAGCATTCGGTGGTTGTTGAGTATGGTGCGGGACGAGAAGAACTTGCCGCAGTCTGGGCACTCGTAGGGCCGCTCTTTCGTGTGGGTTCTGAAATATATTAATATATATTTATAGCAGCTTTTTTTATGTCCCCATTGCTGGGACAATGAGCCTTTCCTATGATTGGAAGCATCACGGGTAAGGGCCATAAACCACCACGCGGGTCCGGTGTGGTGGTTGTTAACGACTGTTAATGCAGCCGGGATCAACGGCTTGACGTGCCTTCCGAAGCACAACTTTAAGGTTGGCCTCACACATCCGGAATGGCTCTCTGGATTCATAATCTGAATTCATATTATTAATTCAGAAAGACCGGAATACCATACAATGTCAGTATGCTCCACACACATTCTCATTTTTCAGATTATGAATTTCGCAGATCGATCTGTAAGAATGATACTGACAAGCGTTCTGAATTCCGAATCGGAATATTTAAGATTATGATTTCATAACGCGCGTATTCCCATACATTTTAATAGAGCGGCATACACATACTGGAGTCAGATTATGAATTACTACCATTTTGTGCGTAATTTCGTCCGCGTGACTTTTAAAAATAAAAACATTTTTTATCAAAATAAAATAAAGCCTATGTTACCCGCAAGGAATGTAGCATTCTATCAGTGAAAAATTTTGGGAATCGGACCTGCCCCCCAACCGCCTAACTCTCTCGCTTTCGATCGCTTTGAAGGCGAGGCCCTCGCCTCGCCTTCTAATATAATATCGAAATATAATATCGAATAATATCAAAAGCTATAGCCTATAGCTTTCGATATTGCTTTTATATTCCTTTCGAAATGACAAGATGACGCCTCCTCCTCGCCTCGCCTTCAAAGCGATCCACAGTGTGGGATTTTTTATCAGTTTTGGACACCTTCGTTTTATGTTTTTATATGTTGCATTATATCTTGATAAAGCCTACTATGAAACTAAAACATGAATATCATGTTTAATTTTAACGCTATAATTTTTTGTAGGTGAGGTCAATAACCTTTAGTAATCGTGTTTACTTTCATATCTCCTGAAGTAAAATTGATAAAGCCGTAGATTTTTTTTCTTGGCTTTTAAATAATAATTTTAATAATATATTAAGAACTCAGCGTTGTACCTTAACTACATAAAAAAAGTTATGTATTTTTTATTTTTTTTTAGTTAATTTTATTTTTTTGGATTATTTTACAATATTAGCGATCTATTACATCTGTATTGCATTAAGCATAAGAGTACCCATGTTAATTTAAATTTTCAAACACTAATCTTGTATGATTCAGCATTTATGGCACTTCTAAGTTTTTATCTGGTTTCTATAGGAATAGGGTTGACAATTCGGGGTTACCCTTGTTTTATAAAAAAAAATTGACAAATTAACACTTCCCAAATAATTTTTCGCATAATTTACCCATACAAGTGTTTTATTAATCTATGTATACATATAATAAAGCTAAAGAGGGTCGAAAGTCTGTACATGGAAGATATTTGAAAAAAAGTTGGCTGGGGGATACTTAGAATTGATAACGTTACAACAGTTTTTAGATTTTTTTGTCTGTTTATCTGTTTGTCTGTTTATTTGACCGCGCATCACGTGAAAATGGCTGAACGGATTTGGATGAAACTTTGCACATAGACAGACCATGACTCGGACTAGGATATAGGACTTTTTCATGGTATCCTGGTAACAGGTTTCTGTGGGATAGTGTAGTCTTCGCGAAGGAAGTCGCGGGCGACAACTAGTAAATAATAAATATGTATTTTAAATGAGCTGTGTGAACGGAAGTTAAGTATTATTAAAAGTATTTTCATTCATCATCAGAATTAATGAGGACTTCATCTGTGCAAAGAATTAGATCCGTGTCTTCGTTAATAAGTGACTCATTAGTGACACAACACACATTATTACATCAAAAATTCAAAAAATAAGTGGTACTAACAGGTTCCCGCTCAGCATGATATCAGGCCTCCTAGTAATTATAGGAAAACCTGAATCTGGTCTTGGGTGTTGGTTCTGTTGTTTTCAGAAGTGACAAAACTTTATGTGGAATAGGTAATCGCTTTTTTTTACTTGCACGGTTTTCTAGGGATAAACTCGTTAGGTAGGGGTCCGAAGACTCGAGAGCACGGCGAAAGAGGTCGAGGATTGTGGTTTTTCTATCTAATTTTCTTGTGTGATGCTCTCGGTCATATCGCCAGATTTATTTCTGGATTCACCTGCCTGCTCGGACAGCATTCCTATCGGTAAAGGACTCGCTTCAATGATTTGCCATCCATGTAAGAGTATTTTGTGTACAGTTTCTGACATATAGCACCAGTTGTATTTTTCTACATATTTTTCAGCCACGGAAACACAAAACACTCGAAATTTTGACGACCTCTTTGGTCGAGTGGCTTGCACACCGGTTTTCATGGTGTCGCTATCTCTGAGGTCCCGGGTTCGATCCCCGGTCGGATCAATTTAGAAATACCTGTTTTTCTATATTGTTTCGGGTCTGGGTGTTTCCTATGTATAATAAGTATGTATCTAAGTATATTAAGTATGTTTATCCGTTGTCTAGTTAACCATATAACGAGTTTCTTAAGGAAGCTTTTCTTGGGGCTAGATAATTGGTGTGAGTGTGGGAAACATTTATTTATTTATTTATTTATTTATTTTGCAACATCTATCGGCAAACCACTCGAAAGAGCAACCAAAATTGAGTAAAATCGTCCTCCAGCAATTTGTCAATGTCTAAAATGTTTGCAAAAGTTTGGCGATTTCCATCTGATAATGCTGTCCGAACAGTATTGCCGTCATTGCTGGCCCCAGAGCTTGGTCGAACAACATCCACTAAAAGCGTATGAAGTACTTACTGAACATTATTGAAAGACTAGATGACAACCCTACCTATAATATTAAAATAAATAAATATCGGCAATCATGCGTTATTTTAATACAGTTTTTTTTTTGGTGTTAGTTCTAATTATACTTAATTGATTTTCATAAAAATAAATCGCTAATATTGTGTGATTATCGAGAAATAAATATGGTTCAATACTTGAGAAAAAATATTATATTGTCGTATAGGACTGTAATTTTCAACTTTAATTGAATGATAATGGTGCTTAAAGATTATCTCAATAAAACATATATTTAGGAAACTTTTAAAAACATATATAAACTGAGAAATTACGTTTTTCAGGTTTCTATGGATTTTTCTCGAGTTCTCAAATATCTCCAAAACTATGTAAGATAAAATTCTGGGAGCTTTACCTGATCCTTAAATTGATAATAACGGATCAAATGAAAACATAAAACTAAGGTGGCCGAAAATGATACCAAATCCCACACTGTGCGATCGAAAGCGAGAGGGTTAGGCGGTCGGCCCCCAGTAGCTCCAGAGATTACCCACCGCAAACAAACAAACAAAGTCACAAACTTTACCTCTTTATTAATATTATAGATTTATTATTTATTTTATGAGTTT
The DNA here is from genome assembly GCA_963082485.1 of Eudonia mercurella. Classification (NCBI taxonomy): domain Eukaryota; kingdom Metazoa; phylum Arthropoda; class Insecta; order Lepidoptera; family Crambidae; genus Eudonia; species Eudonia mercurella. Next base: position 17,299,203 of record OY720029.1, read on the forward strand.
CCCGGAGCAGTTCAGCTCAATCAGGATATACAGGGTCACCCAGAATAGCCCCGCAGACTATAATCGCCATTCCTAGACCATCTCCTCGACCACATGTTGTCGACGACACTGATCCTACCCCGCGGGTTGTCATAAATTCAGTCGAAACAATTTCAGCATTTGCGGTGGACAGTCTGATAGTGCATATCAACCTACTGGGTCCACTTCACAAACCGAAGAAATCGTCACGTCACGTATGACGTAAAACGCTGCTGAATCATTATTTGGCGTTTGCATTTCTTTTTTTTATTATGTAGAGCCAAAAGCAATGCGATTAGTATTAATTCCTCTTCCATAGGGACGTTTGCATGTGCCGGGAATCACGAGATTACTAATCAATCTGAATTAATTGATTTGTGTGAGGCAAGGTGCTGGAATTTAAATTATAAATTTTGGATTATGAATCCAGAGAGACATTCCGCATGTGTGAGGCCAGCATTATTCTTTATTTAGCCGATTTTATTTTATAAACCATTTTTATAGCTATCACTTATTTAAAGTTAGTAGAATCACAAAAATGTTCTAAAGAAGAGCATTTACGAAAAACTCCTCTACGATCCTAGTGTAGGCTTGATGAAAGAAAAAAAAATTACCTTAGATGTATTTGTAGATGACATTTTTTGAAAAAACTTTTTGAGCAATATTGACACATGTGAAGCTTCTCCTTGTCGTGAACCTGCCGCCTGGAACAAGGGGTACACAATCACATTAACAATCACATTAATTCAAAACTAAATCTTCTCAAACACATGAGGCATACTTTTAAAAAATCCTGCCACCAACCAATAATATGTACCTATCTAGTTTGTAAAAAAGATTAAACTGTATTTTATACAAACAACATGTTTCATTTTTATATTAAAAGGAGGCAAACGAGCAGGCGGGTCACCCGCAAAACCAAAGTAATCGCAGATGCGTTGCCAGCCTTGAGGAGGGAGTTGGATCTTGAGAAGGAAGTAGGAATTGGGAGGGGGAGGGGTGAAAGATGGGCCTCCAGTACTTTCACTTACCAGACAAAACACAACAGCAATGAGTGCCATTGTATTCTGATTTTTTATTTATTAGTTCATTTTATACCACCCCCTGTCAGACCCAGAGGTACCGGGTTCGATACATTTTATATGTACATGATACCTGGGTATATATATATAAGTATACACAATGTCATCGACATACTTTAACCTTTTGAACGCCACGGTCGGCACTGGACGACAAATGAAAAAGTGCCCAACACGCCACCGTCGTGTATAGCCGACGAGAAAACGAAATTTTTAAAATACAAAATAAATATACTAAATTAACTTTTTTGTGTTTCTTTTTCCTATTATTTAAAAGTACAGTAATGATATATTGTAAAATGGCACGAAGATATATCCATTAGTTACATTTCACTAGCAAAAATTATCATTAAATATTGCTAATCGAAATCCTTAAAAAGGTGTTCTCCTCACGCCACAGTCGGCAAGATACGACAGCTAGTGAAGGGTAAGTTAGGTAAATTTATTGAATAGTGCAGAATAGCTATTGGCATATAATAGTTCGTAGCGGCCTCGCTTTTTGTAAATTTTGCTTACCTTTTTAATGAAAACCAAAATAGTAGAGAAAGATTTTCATAAAATGCGCGAAGGCACTTATTTGAGCTCCTAGATTGAACTACTGTTCTAAACAAATGAAATAAAAAAAATAGAATGTTATCTCTTATATAGTCGAATAGTTCGTAGCGGCCTCGGAATTTTTAGATATCATTGATTTTACATTTTACATTTTTACATTTTTACATTTTTACATTTTACAAAACTTCTAAAATCGCTTTAAGATCGATGTGAATTTCTCCTATCTACGATAATATTATTGAGCAAAATTTATACCAGAATAATTGTTACTTCATGAGGAATAAACATTTAATAATGAATTTATAATCCTATTTCGATAAAAACGATAAATACAACTGCAAAATTACTATAAAATGCGATGCGCCGGCCGTCCGAACTCAGCTTTTTCTCGCAGAGTGGAAATTTGTAATACTAAGGATGAATTTATTATTCGATAAAAACGATAAATACAACTGGAAAATTACTACAAAATACGAAACTGGGCATTTTACGCAAAAATCACAGTCGAGATGTAATAGGCCTCTTAATAATTAGTACTCTAATAGACAACCTTTTCTTTACCTTGTTGTTTATAATTTTTAGTTTACTTGAAATGTCACATCCCTACCTCACACGCGAGAAAGTTGTCAAAGGTCGTGCCAACCACGCCATAGTCGGGTCTTCCCGACAGCGGATGACTTCACGAACGAGATTAGTGATGTACCTTATTATTATCTGATTTATTCGTTTGCAGTTCTAATGTCTACTTTTACTTTGTTTAGAATTTTGTAACTGCTGTTAAATGATACGAAATAGTGTCAAATAAAGATTGATATAACGAGTAATATTTTATTTCAAAAATATGTGACGAATAGCAATTATTAAATTGGTTATTGACAAATTATCGATAAGATCGTTGGCATTCCTATTTTATTTGTAGGTATTTGCTCTGAATTTGTGGCTTGGCGTGGAAGGGGCGCCAATGCGTTTGCGCTCTGGCGTTCAAAAGGTTAATAAATTAAAAAATAATCATGTTAATAATTACTGTTCAGAGGTGTCTTTAATTTTATTTACTATCGAGGAAATTTCATAATTCTGCATTTTAACATTGTTGCTAATATAGTCTATAATAACATATATTTTTTTAAGTGTTGTATGCTGCATACATTTTATAGAAAATATGCATAACGAAGCCCATTTCAGAGTGGTCAGCTCCTTACTTTTTGACTGCCACAGTCGGCTATGACCGACAAGAAGTAAGCGTGCCTTGCACGCCAACAACGGCAATGTTCGACAATACTTATAGTTTACAAAGCATAAAATACCAATATTTCGAAATATTGAATTCCCTATTCCTGTTTCAAGTTGCTTGGCGTACAGGACACTCTCTCACTTACTTGTGCTGCGACATGACGATTTTGGTGCGGAACGTCTTGTCGCAAACGTCGCACGCGTACGGCCGCTCGCTGGTGTGCACCACGCTGTGGACGTCCAGCGACGATTGCGTGATGAACCGCCGCCCGCATACGGCGCAAGGGTACCGCAGCGCCGACGTGTTGTGGACTAGCAGGACGTGGGAACTGATGTTCACCACCACTGTGTCCATAAATACTCCGTTATTAGTTTCAGTCAGCTTTATTCGACAGTTGAACTATAAGGATAAGTTGACGGACAACACTTGGTGTCAGGATAGCACACAAATAAGACAGTAATGAAGTGCAGAACGAAAAGGCGCAGGGCTAGCGCAGCGCCGACGGTGACGTGTTGGGTAATTGATGTTTACTACCACTGTATGTGCAAAGTTTTGTTTTAATAAAAATTATTATTAATATCTAAGTACTTCACACATCACGTCACTGATGTTAAGTGACGATAAGGCTTAAGGTGAATACACACTTTACCCAGAATCCTCAACTACTGAGGAACAGGCTACGTTAACTCTGTCAAATCACGATTGAGTTATGGCGACATATTTAACTAAGTTGGTGGTAGCTAGCCAGGCGGCCCTACAGAATCTAGCAAACCAAGTACAAACATTGTCCCCGCTGGGAATCGAACCCGGAATTTCACTAAAGCATAGAAGTAGTTATCAGAGTATCATACATTGTCTTATAGGATCACCAACTAGAACTGGGGGATGTTCATAGACAAATACTTCACAAAATGCAACTATAAACAGGTTTGTGAAACTCTTGTGGAGTGCAAATACTCAAAAAGTACAGACTCAGTACTAGTACCTCAGACTACTAATGTAAACTCAAAAAGTTTTCTTACATTTACTACAAATCGGGCATGTCTTTTTGATTCCCAAATGTTTAACTCTATGGTGTTTGTATCTGGAACTAGGCGATGCAAATGTTTTGTTGCACACTTTGCAGGGGTACCTCTTTCTTGTTTTCATGTGAAGGTTTGCATGCTCTCTTAGGTTACGGACTGTCTTTCCACACTCCTCGCACACTTGACTGGTGTTTGTCAGCTTACTGGTCTTTTTTCTTTGAACTTTTTTATTAATGATTGGTTCTAGAAAAATAAAAATAAATTAAGAGTATTTAATAACATTTTTTGTTGATGTTGATTATCTGATATTTGGGCACAGTTCAATGCATCATGAACTTGTGTAATGAAGTTACTATGGATATTTATAAAAAAGCTCAAAAATTATAAAATAATGGTAATAATACCCTAAATATATACTCTTAAAACAATACATAACTGAACTTAAAATGTTTTTATATGATGTTGATAATATTTTTACCATTTTCTTTGGTCTCATCCACAAATTCTTCAGTGATATATTCATACTTAATTTTTTTAACAACACTCAGTAATTCATTGTCTGAGTCGCAACCCTCCACAATATAGTCTTCATCTTTAGGCTCCTCTTTGACTTCAATACTCTTTGTCTCTGCTGTTATATAACTCTGATGTGTTAATACTTCTTCAGAAATATATTTATCATTTTTTAAATCTTGCAAAATAAATACTTCATTTTTAATTATGAACTTTGCCTCTTCATTTGTTAAAATAGTGTTAGTCTTTTGAGCTTGCAACTTAAATTTATAAAATAATAGAATTCTTTTGTAGCACTTCAAACACAATTTAGTACTTATATTACTATTTTCATCAACCTAAAACAGAAAGTTTTAATTATTGACTTTAGAAATCAGCAATTACATATTATAAAAACATTATATACTTATTACCTGTATATCTAAACAAAATGACATTATTTCTGAAGGTTTTATCTCATCTTTCTTAAACTCTAGTTGAGAAATATTCCTGTCAACTTTTTTCGACAAACATGTTCGACAAATATTGTTTGAACTCATTGTTATGAATGGATAAGTTGTGGCATGGACTACATTTGATAACGGGATAGCTACCCAAATAAGAAATTATAAGATTTAATTATAAATAAATTTATATTAATAAGTAATATATAATATTTATTATTTATAATTTTATTTATTTATGGGTAAAAACAATGATAACGCGATATCAACAGGTTTATGTAGAAAATCTCATTTTCATGGAGGTAACATTTACAAATAAATATTGTTAAATTATGGATCGGATTTATTTAATAATTATATTATGTACACTCTAATCACCATTAATTAATATAAAACTTTTTGTAAGCGTGGCTGAATAAATTTGGAACGTCGAAACTTCGTCGAAGATTGAAACTGTCACTGTCACTGTCATCCATCCCATCGTGCGGTCCGAGACATGATTTGAGTATTTCTATAGCACATGTAAGACTGGTTACAAAATATTATTGTGACAAAGTTACCAAAAAGGCAATGTTTTTGCATTGAGGTATTATATTATATTTATAACGTAGTAATAATACCTATATGTTTGTGTAATCGTTTTTCATAAGCATTTATTTAACGTACCCCAGAACCTGTTTTGGACCCATTTTTATAACCGGTCAACTACGCCATACACTTTGTGTGTGCTGTTTTCAGTCAGGCAGGAAGTTATTGGAAGTAATCATGAAGCTGTAGACATACAGCTTCATGGCAGTAATGGTCGCTAACCCAAAAGTGACGCGGTTGCCATGTATAAATCATAAAGTGAATATACCAACGGAATAGAGCAACAAACACGAGCTGTCAAACGAAACCGAAATAGGATGACATTTGTGTGTGTAAAATTGTTTATGAATGCGTGTCAGTCATGTATTTCATGTCATTTTTTACATTAATGTTGATATCGATGATATTAATTAGTAACAGTATTAAGAGAACTAAAATAGGATAGGATGGAATTTTGCATGGCTGAAACTACGATTGTTGAAAAACTCAGAAGATATAAAAAATAATTTATTTAACATTTCTCATAGCCTTCGGAAAATAATTATTTTGTTTAAGAGCGTTTACACCGCACACTAGCGCCGCCAATAAAAAAAAAACATATCTAGCAATTAGAGATAGAAAATCAAATTATGCACGACTTCTTGGCGGGAAAGTGAAGAGTCATGTCTGCGGTTTTGTTTTATTTTCTAAAATTTGTGTTAAGTCGAATATTAATGTGAAATAATGGTGGATTATTAACCGTTAAGTGTTCGTGAGTGTGCATGAGTGTTGGCAAATGAAACAAAACAGTGCAACGTCACTAATCAAATTCTCTCAAGAAGTCCGCTTGAGGACTTAGTAAAGCCCCACATCTTTACTGAGATACTCGAGGGGTTGGGGGTATATCATTTCTCACTTCTCATTTCCATTATCATTCATCATCATCATTTCCATTATCATTCATCATCATCTTTAGGATTATAATACTAATGAAATTAAGAAACTAATGACATGGCAGCATGGTCTATGACCTTAGCCGGTTCCTCAGAGAACAAACTATAAAAAAAAAAAAAAAAAAATCAAATTATGCTCAACAAACTATTTGAATGAAGTAATTTAGCATTTTTACGTTACCTAATGAACATCTGACATGTTGTGGTTGGCGGCGCTAGTGTGCGGCGTAAACGCTGTTAAGTAATTTCTCAAAGTTAGCTTTGATACATTTTTCAATTTCGTTTCGTAAGATGGATTGCCTAAGTATCTTAAATGGGATAACATTCCTAAGTGATTCATATCTAAACGTCATATAGGTACTTTAACAACAGTAATACATATTCGTTTACCGCGTGATAGACAGTGGACACGAAATATCGATATCTTGATGCAGCCCTAGTGTAAAACGAAAATTATTTCTTTACACAAAATTTTCGTAAATTCTGCATTATGTGTATTCGATCGTTGCTTCTTACATAAATAAATGTTTATAGAAGAGAATTATCACAATTAGTGCTTAAAATTCGAAGCGCATTGGCAAAAATAAATCCTAGGTCAGGGGGTGTCGATTTGGATGGAATAATTTACCTGTGAACTTAGAATATAATCTAAGCCTGTGAAATGAACATGTTTCGGGGTTATGTCGCTGTGTTATAAAACAATCAATAATGAACATGTCACCATGTTTCTGAAGCACTATTTCTTAAATTATATACAATAATGATATGTACTAACAATAGCTCCTAAGTTCCTTTGTTACGTCGCTATCAGACCGTCTGCCGAAACGACTATCTGTACAATAATGGTTGAATCCACATCCCACATGGCGGTAACCTCGTGAGCCAAGTCAAGGTACTTACTGAGCTTGTCCTTCTCGGCTTTCACAAGGTTCATGAGGTATGGTGATATCTACCAGTATTGCCCGGCGCTGGGATCGGTCGACCACCACGATATCAGGCTTATTGGCAACAATAGTCCTGTCCGTAATGATAGAGCGATCCCAGTAGAGCGTTGCATGACCATTTTCGAGTACTGGCGCAGGTGCGTACTTATAGTGCGACACCTCCGATTCAACAAGGCCATATCCAAGAGCAAGTTGCTGGTGATTTATTTTGGCTACTTGGTTGTGTCTGTACAAACTCTCCGTTAGCAAGATGAGAACAACCAGAAATAATATGTCGGAGTGATTCACCTGGACAGCGGCATGCCCGACAGATGACCGTACTGTCCCTCATAATATATTTCCGGTAGTTATTCGTCTTGATAACTTCATCTTCAATGGCACGGACAAAACCTTCGGTTTCCCCAAAGAGGTCTGCGATACAGCCTCATAATAACAGATAAGCGCGGGTGTAGCATACTGGAAGTCGTGAGCATTTGACGGACTCTTCTATCCAAGGAGTCCAATTCCGCCTGAGTTCATCTTAGTATGCCAAAGGAGTATGTGAGCCAAAGACATTCAACTACTTACTATAGACAGCATGGTATGCACCATGATGTTCAATAGAATTCACTGAACGTAAATTAAAAAAAATACGTTTAAAACACGCAGTACGCGCACGTGGCTGCCCTTCACGGTAGCTCCCACAAACTGCGCTTGTTTGTGGGACACTCGCCGCAGCGCCCGCTTCCCCGCAGGTTCCCCTCCATTGCTCTGCGAAGTACGTTCGATACCCAACTGTATGCTTTTAAAACTGTGGTAGTATTACCTGATTTATGGAGCAGAAAAGTGACACCAGTAGTCAACAAACTTGGGAGTGAGCCGAGCTCTATGGCTTCTTGAAATTGTGTTGCCAGTAACTCGTGTGAACATCGAAACTATTTTATCCAAAAGTTGTGCAATCCGTCCGGTCCGTTCGGTTGCGTTTCTGTAGCGTTTAGCTAGCAGAATACGAAAATGATGTAACTAAAGCGTTTCAGATGCGTTTCAGCAAAAAATAAATAGCAGAATTGAGGGGCTGGGCATTTCCAATTGTGGGCCGTACGGATCGCACAACTTACGTCAGCTGTACTAATATTTATAGCCTGCATGGTCTCGATAGGTTCACACGCCTCCCTGATAACACTCATCCATTCACTTTCCGTGTGCTCAACGGGCACCGACCAAATGCTGCGCCAGAAATTAGTCATGGCATCAACATCTGGCAGCTGCCCGTCGTTTACACGTTGATCAGCTCCTTCCCAGCGTCTGTTACTTTTCTTTGGTCACTTTGAAAGAGGCGATTTTGTTGATATCGGTCCACACGCACTCTGTAGCGACGTATACGGTTTGACCACGCATAAACTTTTTGCAAGAAAATCAATACGTTCCGTCACTATTATTACTATTAACTTTAATTTGTCATGCAATGGTTAATGAAATAATCATATTTGTGAAGTGGTAGGTGTGGTCATGATGTAGTGGTGGTGGTGGTCATACGCAAGCAGCAGTTAGTACACAGAGATTACAAAACCACTAGGGCTGCCTGTGACTTGTTTATTTTGATGTGACGTCACAAATTCATAATAGAAATATTTAATTAAAAAAGGCATAACAAATTAAAGTTAATAGTTATGTCTTAGTAACTCTGTATACAAGATCTAGATCGGATACACTTTGGATCTTTTCATTTTGACCACACCTTTCTGTTACACGTTGTATAAAGGATAGCACCGACCCTTCATTTCACCTGATGATAAATGCACTGGTAGGCTACTCTTGACGCAAACTAATCTCAATACAATTCCAATGCGATTAATATGTATCGATATTGGGATAAGTTTCGCAATTTCGGAACGCCCCATTTCGATAATAATTTGTTCACTCAATTTCTACGCAATTTAATTCCAATGTAGCGCTATTATCGCTTTTAAGAGTGCCATTTGATTTTTTTAGATTTGGGGTTGGAAATTGATTATTGAAATTGTGTTTCAAGAGTAACCCACCTGGTAAGCTACTCTTGACGCAAACTCAATTTCAATACAATTCCAATGCGATTAATATATATCGATATTGGGATAAGTTTCGCAATTTCGGAACGCCCCATCTCGACAATAATTTGTTCACTCAATTTCCACGCAATTTAATTCCAATGTAGCGCTATTATCGCTATGAGGAGTGCCATTTGAATTTTTTAGATTTGGGATTGGAATTGTATTGAGATTGAGTTTGCGTCAAGAGTAGCCTACCTGGTAGGCTACTCTTGACGCAAACTCAATTTCAATACAATTCCAATGCGATTAATATATATCGATATTGGGATAAGTTTCGCAATTTCGGAACGCCCCATCTCGATAATAATTTGTTCACTCAATTTCCACGCAATTTAATTCCAATGTAGCGCTATTATCGCTTTGAGGAGTGCCATTTGAATTTTTTAGATTTGGGATTGGAATTGTATTGAGATTGAGTTTGCGTCAAGAGTAGCCTACCTGGTAGGCTACTCTTGACGCAAACTCAATTTCAATACAATTCCAATGCGATTAATTTGTATCGATATTGGGATAAGTTTCGCAATTTCGGAACGCCCCATTTCGATAATAATTTGTTCACTCAATTTCCACGCAATTTAATTTCAATGTAGCGCTATTATCGCTTTTAAGAGTGTCATTTGATTTTTTTAGATTTGGGGTTGGAAATTGATTATTGAAATTGTGTTTCAAGAGTAACCCACCTGGTAGGCTACTCTTGACGCAAACTCAATTTCAATACAATTCCAATGCGATTAATATATATCGATATTGGGATAAGTTTCGCAATTTCGGAACGCCCCATCTCGATAATAATTTGTTCACTCAATTTCCACGCAATTTAATTCCAATGTAGCGCTATTATCGCTTTGAGGAGTGCCATTTGAATTTTTTAGATTTGGGATTGGAATTGTATTGAGATTGAGTTTGCGTCAAGAGTAGCCTACCTGGTAGGCTACTCTTGACGCAAACTCAATTTCAATACAATTCCAATGCGATTAATTTGTATCGATATTGGGATAAGTTTCGCAATTTCGGAACGCCCCATTTCGATAATAATTTGTTCACTCAATTCCACGCAATTTAATTCCAATGTAGCGCTATTATCGCTTTTAAGAGTGCCATTTGATTTTTTTTAGATTTGGGGTTGGAAATTGATTATTGAAATTGTGTTTCAAGAGTAACCCACCTGATCTGTAGCGAGTCTCGATTACTGGGGAACTGGCCATCTTATTTCTATTGCATTGGCATTGTTGTTATGGCGACAGACTTAGGCTTAAATGGGTTTAAATAATTAAAACTACAATTTCATTTAATATTATTAGCTTTTATTTTGTGTAAGATCACACAGAATGTTGGACACAAATGTAAGTTTCGTATCAAATATTTAAAAAATGTCTTGAGAAAGAGAAAATTGTACAATAGTATAAATCGTAGCGAGAGCACGTCACACGAGTACCATCGCTTTCTACAGTATAACATTAAATGGTGACCAAATAAGCTGTTTCTTAAAAGGAAATAGGCACATTTAACTTATTCTACAATAAAAATATAAAGCCTAAAACAACTTCAATCCCATCTATCACAAATTGTGATGTAGTTGTAGACACGGCCACGGGTATTATTCAAAGTAGCTGCCTTGATTAAAATAAATAATAAAAAATATACTTACTGTTTCGCGGGGCACAGGCGAACTTATTTGTCACATTATTGTAAAAATGCAGTGGCTCACCACTTTTTGTTACATTTTATTGCTGAAATTCCATGGAGTTGCTAACTTATGAAGCGTAATGTCGCTCGCCCGCCCACGACACTGTCAATATTGGATAATCAAAAATTGTTGGATTCTAATATTAAAAAGCGCTTCAATAAAATTATTTGTAACATAGGCTTTATAATAAAATTAGTCACAAATAAAATAGCTGTAGTACTAACAGTAAAATATAAAACTAAAATCTCTATTAAAAAGCTAAGAAAATATTGCATAAAACTTTCCATTCGTTCCTCATCCATCGTAATTTATTTATATTAACTGAATATACATTCAACAGAAGGAATAAGAGTAAAGATGAACAACATTTTTCCAAACATAATTACAAAATTGGCTATTTATATGGTCATTCAACTCGGCATCGGGTTGTCAATGCTTTTATAATAATAAAATATTTTCTAGTCATAACTAATTGTCAAAACATGTTCTATTCCTATTCAATTACCTAAATACTTTTTCTCCATTATAAAAAGAAATAAATAGGCACATGACATTCATTGTGAATAATCGAAAGAGTAACCTAACAAGCTAAATTGGTACATTAATTTCACAGTGTTCTTAATTATAAATACTTTATTTTAAAACAACACACAATTATATTGCAGCATTGTAATACAACAAAAAGTTGTTATGGCTTACTGGTTTTGTACTCAAATAAACATCAACAGATATCGATAAAAGAGTTATAAAAGTTTCCTTTTGTCATTTTTAAGTACGCCCAATAAATACAATATGACTTATGAAGATATTTCCTGTATGCGAAGTCTTGATTACGCAGGCACACCACTGTACGCAAAGAAAGATACATCCAAAAGTTGTTCGATGAAAAACATGCACACATTATTGACTGAAAATATAACTTAGTTTATAAAATGCAATAAATTTACTTACAAACAAGAGCAATAATAGTATTATAGATAAAAAAAATATACAATTACATCACCTCATAGACATCGAACATATCCAATAGATATAAGAATAAACCGGAAACGGACACAATTTTAACATAAAACAACTTGGTAAATTGCAAACGATTTTTCGTAACGAATATATTTTCGTATTCGGCTTACATGGCAGTAAGTTTAGCTGTCAACGCGACGATACATTTAAAACAATATTAATACCTTTATAAATATCTTATTCATTTAGTTCCATGCCACATCTGCAGATGTCGCCTACAAACTCGGTATACCGATTTGGATCGGTGGATTCGGAATAAAGAGTACCGTTCGGTGGGTCCAGTGCGTTACATAGAAAACGTTCCTAAAGCGTTCGCACTGACAGCCACTTTGAAAAATTGGAACAGCAGCGCTCCTAGCGGATTTTTAACGATTAACTTTACATATAAGTTTGCGTTCAAGTACGCAACGTGCGCCGTTGTAACAAAGTTCGTACTGAGCCATCGTGTTGATGCGGGTGGAGTGTCGGTAATGTGTTTGGTGGTTAGTGCGTCTCGGTGGGCACTGGCGGCACGGGCACGGCGAGCGGCGAGCGTTGCCGGTCAAACATCTCGAGTATGAGCTTCGGGTCCGTGCCGGCTGGCACCGTCACCGTTCCCGTCTGTGTGGACATCGCCTTATGAGTACCATCTTACGTTTTTCTCTGCAACAACGAGTGGCGGCCGCTAGTGTTGTCTTTTACTACAACCCATCGTGTCTATTGTATGTTTGATCGTTTTGACATCTAATGCACCTTCTTTCTTTACAACTATGCCCATTTTTATCAATGAATCCTAAATTTTAGGTTAAGCCATGTTGCAGTAGCTGGAGTTAAACTGTCACCTAAAACTTAGGGAGCGTCGATGAAAATGGACATGTATGGCACTAACTGCCAAACGTGTAAACATATGCGACTGTTCCACAACTAAATAAAAATCAGCTCAGGTTAAAACCCGTTGTCCACCAAAGCGGCGATGGACAGAGTGGAAAGGAGATCTGTAGAAAACAACCAATAAGATTCCTTTTTTATCCACCTCTTCTCCTCTTATTGGTTGCGGACGACATAAATCTTTTCTTCGGTCATCTGCGCATTGATGGATACCGTATCTTACAGGTTGACTAGTGATTTAAATTTAGTCACCAATTTAAAATGAGCTGAAAGTTATCAATAACGGAATGAGGGTACCAATAAAAATATTATGAAGATTTCTACTTTAAAATGGCCGTATGATGGATGATTCATTCGGACAACGATTACTGACACGAGCGGACGCCACAACATTGGGCAGATGTTATTTTTAATGTTAGTAATTAGCAAACGTCTTTCAAGTTAGTGCGACAAAATAATCAGGAAGATTCACTAGTATTACTGAAAGAGCTGGCAAATTTGTTGGATAAGCGTAAATAGAAAAATTGGCAGTTTATAAAGACATGCAATATTACGCTTTGAGTGTATAAATATAAGCAGTGATCAGAATCGATGGGGCTAATTTACAAAGTTGCCGACAAGACAAGATTAAGAGTGGTTAAAACCAACAAAATATTGTTAATTTATTTTGGTTCTAATTTCCATTATTTGACATCGAATTTTGCGGGTAGAGGCATGGAGGACCCCCCCTTCTCCAAAAGCATTTAAATCGGAAAAACAAAAAAAATATTTTAAATGGCTTTACTATTTTGCCAAAAAATATTTTATGCAGTAGTAAAATTGACGAGATTACATTTCATGTAATCGGATAATTTTCTTACTAAAGAGAACTAGCCATAATGGATGTTGACAATAATAATAATAAATTCCAGAACATTAAACATACAAATGACATTATGTAACAGTTCTTTCAAACATTTACCTATTTCATTAGCCTAAAGAGTTATTAATAAACACTGAATTGACGGAACAAATTGGTGACGGCATATAATGCCATTCCCATACAATTTATATTATAGGAAATGGTTTTGGCAGTTGCTAAAAATTTCTATACCAACTAACCAGTTTATTGGCTAGTTAACAACATTTTAATGGTTTAACCACTCCTAGTCTTTATCTGTCGGCAACTTTAGGTTAATTAGCCCTCTTCATTCCGATCACTGATAATAAGGTATATATTAAAGCAAAGTGTAGGGTACCTCGATGCGGGTGATGACTCCTTCCTCGCGACTGTGCTCTAGGACTACAAACAAAAACATAAGCGCCCGTCAAACATATAAACGAACAAACATTAAACGTAAACATATAATATTATGGTATATGAAGTGATTGTTATGTTATCAAGAGATACTCTATCATTTTGATAGAATAAAACAAAACAATAAATTCTTTTGAAGCTGCATAATAACTCCTTCCACGTTTAAGAGCAGATAAACTAAATGTGAATGATTAATGGTTTATTACAGTTCTTAGGTTTATCTGCTCCTATATGGTAAAAAACTACATAATTAAATAATAATATATTTTTTATTATAACGTTTGTAATAAAACACTATATGCGCGTTTATTTTTCAACTTAGATCGTCGTGATAATATGAAAAATAAGCGCCAGTAGATTCATATAAAATGTTTCATTGCCATGTGCAGTGTACTCTTTGGAAAACAATATATCACAATAGTTTGTATAAGAAATGAAGAGTGTGAGTGTTTTTTGATTTAATAACTTGAATGTATGTATAACATAATAAGCCAATTCAAAAGCTTGAAATTGCTTTCATGCATGGTCTTTATATTATTATAACTTGAAATACATTTATTGCAGCATATTTAGCTTTTGGCTTTGATTCGGATCCTGTTTTTATAAAAGGCGATAATTCATTCTGAGAACCCTCTAAATATGTAAAATATAGTAATAGGCAAAAAATATACACATTTGTGAAAATAAGAAAATGTGTTTTGTTTTGTCCGTACCCATTCAATTTAATTTTTGCTAGGTGAATGTAACATACAAAGTGCAAATAAAATTGTAAGGGAACATTTCCCAATACTTTTTTTTGTTAAGAGTTACTGACTTTATGATAATTACAATAAGGGACAAAATCTTGTGAAATCTGTGTACAATTACAACAATTGTCTGATAGTAGTTTTTCGCCCAGTATAGCTGAAAAGCGACCACCCTATTAACTATTTCTTTGGCCGAACAGCATTGTATTGCATTGATGTGTCGGTTTGTGTATTAGATCTAGCGAAATTACAGGGCTTAGAAGCGCAAGAATTGAAGCTTCAGAGTCTGCATCGCGAGCGTGGTATCCTTGGTGGAGCAAGCGTCTGTGGGCTGCGGTGGCCGCTTTCCATCAGACGGGTGGTATGCTATTTGCCGGCATCATTAATAGTTATTGCAAAAGGTAGATTATATTTACCTAAACTTCACGAACGACGGAACATAACATGGAGCTAATGTTACTCTTCTTAGTCGAAGGCTCTCCCAAAATCCAAACTGGTGGTAAATTCAGTAATTTTTTTTAATATATATATTAAAAGGAGGCAAACGAACAGGCGGATCACCTGATGGGAAGTAATCGCCGCCACCCATCGCAAAGTAATCGCAGATGCGTTGCCGGCCTTGAAGGAGTTGGATCTTGGAGGAGGAGGAATTGGGAGGGGGGAGGGGTAAGAGATGAGCCTTCGGTATTTTCACTCACCGGACGAAACACAACAGCAACGAGTGCCATTGTTTCACGCCGAAATTTTGTGAGAGGGTGGTATTACGCCGGGCGAGTCAACCCATTTCTTGCTGCAACGCAGCGTGGCTCTACCACTCTTACTCATTGGCTCTGGCTCACCAGTTTTAACAATTTTTTCTTATCATTACTTGGACGTTTTATAGTTTTAACGAAGTTCCAGTGAGGCTTAAGTTGAATAGATGATTTGACTTTAGACTTTGAATCGAAGATTTAGAAGTTTTAGAAATTTCTGGAAACACAAATCTATTCGGAGATACTAACAGCTCCATGTTAAGTCCCATCCTGAAGTATAAGTAAAACTGGTCTACCTATACCGATAAATAATTAAAGTACACATCAGACTATTCAAAAACGACAAATTTCTTCAATAAATATTCAACCGTATTCTATAGACATAATGTTCAAAGTCTATTGAAGACATTTGACAGCTACTGGTAGTCTGATGTGCAGGCCTGTGTATGGTAAAGGTTCGCGCACATGATGTCGGGCCGCAGCGGGTCGGGTCGCAGCGCATAAATCCGCTCAAATCGTATGTATTGTATATGAACTATCGCACACTATGCCGGGGCGTAGCGGGCAGCATATTCCGCCGCAGATTTTGGTTGCGTGCGATGCGGCCCGCCCCGCCGCGCCCCAGCACAGTGTGCTAAAGCAACATAGATAAATATATTTATCTACACTAATGTTGTAACATTCTACTTATGTTTCCAATACTTGACTTATAATTACTACTGTTATAGCACAGACAACAAAACACTCAATTTAAGCAATTTCACATGATGGTATAATATCCACATCGATATCGTAAAATCTCATTATAACATCAATAAAACGCGACCAATTAACCTGGCGAGCCTTATGTCAAAATCCTCATACAAGTTGTATAAAATTTTGATATTAGGCTGGCTTTTGAAAACAGTTGGGTTATACGTGAAAACTTCGTCGAAACTACTAAACTTACATACACAAAACTCTTTGGTAAGATCTTGTGCCAATTGAATAAAAAAAGAACAGCGCGCGCTCGCTCCTGATTGGCCCTGCGCGCGCAGCTGCGCTCTCATTGGTTATTGGATGGTGGATGGATTGGTTTGGTTGGTAATTAACATTAACTTTCAAAATTGTACCATCCAAAATTTGAACAATTATTATAAATAAACTATTGTCAGCTTTTACTCTTGTTGTTTGACTAATTGCATTAGTGAAGATAAAGTAGTGTATGCAACTGCATATAACACGGGTATTAAAACACTCGTTACTATTATGAAACTCGCTGCGCTCGTTTCATAAACTCACACTCGTGTTTTAATACCCTTCATTATATGACAGTTGCATAAACTACTAATATAGGGTGTAGAGAGCCCTCTCGTAATGCTTTTAGGCAAACCAATTTGACAAAGTTCTTCGTCACTTCGTCAGAGCTCAGGGGCTCTATTTTTGAATCGTTCGTCTGAAATTGGATCGTCGAATACGACTTAAGTCACAGTCGTCTTCCAAGTCGCATAGCGCTTATTTTCTGTATTTTTGAATCGTTCGTCTCCGGTGTTGCCAATATATAAAGTTGAATTTAATCCGTTTCACGCATAAAAAATGAAAACCGATAACAACAAAAACGGAACGTAAAATACTCATTCTTTATGGCTATGTAAGTACCTAAGTATTTCAATTCAATTCAATTTCTTTTATTTCAAGTTCCTTGTAAGTTGGTTGACACTTAGTCTACCACTCACCGCCAGCGCTCGCCAAACAACGAGTGGTTGTGACCACTCGTTGCAATCGAGCGATTCAAAAATACGGAATTTTAGAGATCGAACGAAATTAGTAGAAATCGAGCGCTCGTCGCGACGCGAACGATTCAAAAATAGAGCTCCTGAGCTATCCATAACGTAAACGTACAGTTGCACGCGACGTCTGGCAGTACACTGTATTCAAAATCCGTCAATGCGCTGCGACCCGGCCTGACACTAATGTGCTTTGTAAGCATTTTGCGCTGCGCTGCGGCCCGCTCCAGCCCGACATAATGTGCACGAACCTTTACATCTGATTGCGCGGTGTGCGTGGTGATGGTGAGTACTCACTGTTCTCCGAGGTGGAGTTGGAGTTGGTGGTGGTTGTGGTGGTGGTGGCGCCGTCCACGTTGTTGTCGTTCATGGTGGTCCGCGTGGTCGTCTTCACCACCATCGAGCTCGTGTTCACTTGAGAGTTCTATTGATGGAGAGTTTTCATTCAAATTACACTCCCAGAATGCAATATATTACTATTACTATTAGTAGCCAGCTTACTATTTGTAGAACAGCTTTCTATTTATAGCCAGTCAAAATTTAAACAAAATATTTTATTTTTGTTTGCCATGACTCCATTCTACCTTATGTTAAGTAGAAATGGTGCCCAGACGCGAAGATAACTGGGGCAGCGTGAAAACAACGTAGCATCACTTAACCTCACTCTGCCGGCCCACAAGATGCTTCTTCACGCCTCGTTTGAAGGACCCCATATCATATGAAGGAGGGAAGACGTGGGCTGGTAGACTATTCCATCTTTTGGAGGTGCGACAAAGAAACGGGTCACCAAATTTCTTTGTGCGCGATGGGATATTTGAGAAAGTGAAACAGTGACTCCGGAAAGCACCTGTATTCCTATGGAGGAAGGGAGAAGGTGGGATGAGGTCAAAGAGCTCTTCAGAGCACTCGCCCTAGTATAAGCGGTAAAACACGCTGAGTGACGCAACATCTCTACGCAATTGCAGAGATTCGAGGAGTTCTTGCGTCCTAGTTACTGAAGTCCTATAGTTTGTTCATTATTAATAGCTTGATACCTGACAGAAGTTATCAAAATCGAAGACGCGACTTTGTAAAAGCGTATGTAATTATTTGACTATAAAAATAAAATTATTATTTATAATCCATCACTCAATATACTACATTTACTTTTGTGATTCTATTTTATATGTTAGATTAGATTTATTCCAATAAACTCCCGCAAAAAACACATTTATCATAATTTTAAAACATTTCAATAAAATAAACGTACTCCTTTACAAGGTTATTTCAATACAAATAAATACTAGTGTTGAGATAGGAAACCAAGTGAAGTTCAATTGATATTCAATAACCAATCGATTAAATTTAACTTCATATTTTTCATCCTAGCGGTATTCATTAAATTGTTAGTTTTTATTTATTTTTCTTGAGTATAAGACGTTTTTACAGAACTTCTTAAAATTTGAAAATTAAATGAATTGGCACATTAAATAGGAACAGTATTCATTAGGATAATGATATTTAATTAATAAAGTCAATTATCATTGATGCAATTAGGTCAGTATTGTCTCAACTCTAGGCGTGCCAATTTGACATCTGTCACGGGTATCAAGCTAACATGAACATACTATAGTTACTTGCGTCCTAGCACATACCTGCAGGTTAATGTTGAGGTCGGCGTCGGGCGCGGGCGCGGGCGCGTGCGTGTGGTCGCGCACCGAGTCCACGGTTATGTCCGCCGACGCCGCGGTCACGTCGTGCACCGCTTCCGGCACCTCCTCGGGCTGGTAAACGAAACCAACCATGTACGGTCAAAGGCAAATTTATCGAATTACTGAATAAACTGAATTTCAAGTCCGCCTTAGTCCGCATTATTTTGCACAAACAATCCCGATGGGTCGAATGCTAATGTGAGATGGAAACCTCAGCAGGCACCCCACTAAGATAAGATAATTCCGCCTGGCCGTACACTTAAAATTATCGCGTTCATTATAAAAACGGTTTTTTTATACAATGCTAGATTAGAGGTAAAATGACCTGTTCCACAATGGATGTAGATTCCGGATAAAATGTTGTCACTCTACTCTTCTTTTAACAATGAGGATTGTTTTTCTACCCGGCATCATTGACGCTGGGTCGTATTGACCCGAGGCATTTTTAAGCGTTCATATTTTGTTTTTGCGGCCATTTTGTGGCTCAAGCGTTCGTGTAGCTGGAGATACAGCCCCCCTCTACCCGCCCCGTCGGCCCGCTTAGTGCGGCGCCGCTTGCGCAGCGAGATACACGTGCGTCAAATTAAAACGGGTAAATATGACCCGGCGTCATCGGTAGCGCGGTGATTTGGTGGTTTACTTTTATTAGCTTATTTTGTGTTTAGTGTTAATTTATTTTGTTGTTTTTTAGGATTTTAGTCAAAATGTCTTTGACAAGTAACCTAGCAAGAATTTCGGCGTTGCTAGAAGAGTCGGATTCCGAGAGTGAAGAATCCCAGGCTGCTTCAGACATTGACATTGAGGACCACTTATCAGAACGTAGTAATAACAGTGAAAGTGAACAAAACGCCAGTGATGCGGACTCAAGATTCATTGGATGATCTTGACCTTGCATCAGTACTACGGCAAAATTTTTTCAAAGGAAAGGATGAAACAATGTGGCAAAAAACACCTGCGCGGCCTAATGTACGCGATCTGAAAATATATTATCTAAAAGACCAGGTGTAAAACTCGTAGCTCAAGGCGGTAAGACAAAATTAGAATGTTGGAACTTATTCATTACCCATGATATGCTGTGTAAAATTCAAACATTCACCAATTCATACATACGTGAAAGAAGAGCTGCGTGTGAGGTTTTGAGGAAACATACGGGTGATGTCGAAATAAGTGAATTGAAAGCGTACATAGGACTTTTGTTTCTAGCTGGATTTTATAGATCTAACAGACAAAATTTGAGTGCCTTGTGGCAAACAGATAGTAAGGGAGTGGACATTTTTAGGCTTACTATGTCACTTCAAAGATTTTATTTAATACAAAGCAGCTTACGTTTCGATGATAAGTAAGTCCACACGTGCTGAGAGACAACAACTTGATAATTTGGCACCAATACGAGAAGTTTTCGAAACGTTCGTTGAGAAATGTAAAGAAATGTATTCGCTGGGTGAAGACTGCACCATCGACGAAATATTGGTGGCGTTTAGAGGTAGACGCAAATTTCAGCCAGCATATTCCATCCAAACCGGCCAAATACGGAATAAAAATATTAGAGTTAGTAAAAACTCAAAAATATACGTCAGCAACTTGGAGATATACGCCGGTATGCAGCCGAATGGCCCATTCTCACTGAGTAACAAACAATTTGATGTAGTTACAGCGCCTTGTGTTGCCAGTCTCCAATACCCAACGTAATATGACTTTCGATATATATCGTTCACAAGTTTGTTAATTTAGATTAAGAGCTGTGAATTTTGAAATATATTAAAAAAAAAAAAAAAAAAAGTTACGTATTGGTGTCTTATCTCCTATACGAACACAAACTGACTTCAGTGGGTACCCTACGCAAGAATAAGAAGCAAATTCCACCACAATTCATAACAACACACGGAAAAGACCCAAGCTTTTCAACTTTTGATGACCAAAAAGATATCTCTCTGGTCTCCTACATTCCGAAGAAAACAAAGTTGTTCTTTTGATGTCAAGCTTACACCATGATGGCAATATAGATGAGTCCACTGTTGATAAACGAAAAACCAGAAATAATAACTTTTTACAATGACACCAAGAGCAGAGTAGATGTAGCTGACGAACTTTGTGCTACTTACAACGTGAGCAGAAACTCAAAACGATGGCCGATAACGATCATCTATGCAATGCTGAACATATCGGTCATAAATACACCGGGCTAATAACAACGATACCCAAACGAAAAGGCGAAATCTGAAAAAACTGGGACTCGATTTGGTACACGAGCATTTGCAAATCCGCAAAGCACGTGTAAGTTTACCTCGTCAGTTGCGCAAAAGAATCGCAGATTTTGTCGGCGAACCTACTGAGGAACCTCCCCAAAAAGTTCCAGAAACTCGCGAGCGATGTCAAGTATATTTATATAAAATACAGTGAAAAAAATGAAACGCCCACCCGACCAGATTTTTTTTTCACTGTATTTTATATAAATATTTAATTCAGCTTAAATGTAGCAATTAACACTTAAAAATAAAAAGTAAAAAAGATGTCAAGGATGTCCATCTTAAAAAGATAAGAAAACAACTCATACTTGTCAGGCATGCCGCATTTACATATGCCCAGACCATTTGATTCCATACTGCAATAATTGCAGCAGTTTCATGACTCTGAATGATGAAATAGAAGACTCATTGTGTCTGCATGATAAGAAGTTGATTTGATCTCTTTATTACTAGATAAGATTGTTGATTCCTATTATTACTAAGAAATCTTTACCAAAAACTAAAAAAGTTGTGTGTGTTTTTATAGACGATTTTGCATGTGTTGTTAAATAATTAATAAAAAAAATATTTATATACTGTATTAGTTTTATTTTTATTTTATTAGCTCAGTAAAGAACCCTTTATACATAGACAGTAATTAAAGTTAAGATGACTTCCTTAATTCCCTGAAAAATAATCGATGAAATTTGGGTCATCGTCTTTGAAATTATTTTCACGTCATTGGCGCCGGGTTAATGCCAAAATATTTATGACCACTTATGCTTACTACGTTCAAATACGTGAAACATAAAGACTTTCACATTGAAATTAAACTTTACATAATGTTGCAATAAAGTTGTAGTTTCATTCTCATCACGTCATGACTCTGAAAGCCTACCACGAAATTTTATCGAAAACGTATCGTAAAGATTGAGACATGCAAAAATATATGAAACGACGTCTATCGTCTGTAAGTTCCATTTACGGACGTTGTGGCGCTGCAGGGCTATTTAAAGCTACGCTACGAATACGATAGCTGTTCCGGCCCACTGGTTTGCCATAGGCGCGTGCTTACCCTGTGGTCGCCGTTGGTGAGCGGCGGTTCCTCGGGCCCCCGCAGCGCCGCCGCCCACGGCGATAAGATGATATGACATTGCGCCACGGTCACCTGGTAAAATAAACAAAATTGTATTATTTGTTTATTTTTATTTATAGGAAGACCAACAGCTATGATACAATTTAAAAACTTAAAAATAATTACAGAAAGCCAATTATAGGTCCTCACTAATAAAACAGAATTAATAACAATGTGATGCACTAACAAGAAAAACACACACGTAAACTTATTTATTAAACTACTCAAAAAATAACTGGCTCATGAGCCGTTTCACCGCTGCATCGCTTGTGTTAAAAAGGTCAAAATCTAGTTTTTTAGATTAGACATTGGAGTTGTTACTCGCACGCCAGATATACGTGTTCTGCCTATAGTTGGAAGAGGAAGGGGACTGGGCTGTTACTAGTAATAGCTATTACTAGTATTATGGGCTAGTTATTACCGGGCTATTGCCCAGTGGTCGAAATACAGCCCTAATTCATTATAAAAACTGTTTAATGTTTCGGTTTTAAGGCTTGAACCCATGATAGTCACAAAAAAAATACTTATGTGGGTTTGACATTGAATATTTTTACTCATTTTCCATAATTATGAACTTTAAGTATGCCAAATCTCACACTTTTCCGTGCGCGCAATGTGCTTAAAAAGTGGTATCAAGTTTGCCTTCAGGTATTATTATGAAGACGTGTAAGTAAAATTTTGCATGCAAAAAGTTGATGGAAAGCGACCAGGGACGCTTGCACCATCATCTAGTACTCTTAGACAAATAGTACTATTACCTTTGTCGCGGAGAGAGAGATCCTTTGCAGTTCCGATGACGAGTGCAGGTAGAGAGCTTCGCCACGCTTCGAGAAGCATAAACTTGAAATGCCGCTGCAAAACCAAGAGAGGAATTAGTGTAAATTAAACTACGGCCAAAACACATTAATTAAAATATACCATCCTATCTATTTAATACAGCTCAAAGCCTAAACCGATATTATGACACATTTAACTACGAATAGAACATCAGCACACATATTCATTAAAAGCAAGTAGCCATGCACACATCTACATATTTAACACACCGAAAGTTTTGGGAAACTCGGTGTTTGTGAGCATCATATCTTAAACTTTAGATGAATAACCAAAAATAAATCATTTTCAATATATTTAGTTCCAAAAATTACTATTTTTTGATTTATTTTATTTTCCTTCAATTATTACGAATACATCAATTACAATAATTAAATAACATAATAAATAATGTTAAAATAAAAATTTATAAAGTTTATTTCTGAAAAAAATATTTTTATAGTAAAAACACAACATTGGATTTCGTACGAATTTTACTCGTACGTAAACATCGAAAACTAGTTGCGTTTCTCTCAGTTTTAAACAGTAGTGACAGTGACGCGAGACCGGTGACATTCAATATCCACGACATGTGTTCGTACGAACAAACACATAAAAAAAAACAAAATTATATGATTGATTTCGGACGTTCAGATACGCGCGTACACACGACTAGCTCGCACCTATTGTGAGAAATAGCATAGTAGTCGACGGATCGGGATGTATCGCACGTGTTGGTACGTACTTGATGTCCTCCTTGCGCACGGCGGCGGCGTTGAGCTGGCGGCGCAGCTCGGGGCTGAGCACGAGGCAGTCGCCGAGGTTGGTGAGGCACAGCAGGCACCACTCGCGGTGGCGCGCGCTCTCCGGCCCGCACTCGAAGTACGCGAACGCGGTGCGCCGCACCTGCGCGCACGACCGACGAACGAACATCACCACCATATACTTAACATATGTTTTTTTTATGATTATACATACATATGATTTCATGATTTAGTTAAATGGTTCCACAGAAAACCAGCGCCTTGGCATACCTATGTCATGGCATTATCACCATCATCATCATCATCATCATCATCATCATCATCATCATCATCATCATCATCATCATCATCATCATCATCATCATCATCATCATCATCATCGGCCTATCAGCTGGAGTTCACTGCTGGACATAGGCCTCCCCTAATGAGCGCCATTTATGCTGGGTGGCAACCATTCGGTCGGCAAATATGTTAATTTTAATTGTATTGTAATTAGTTTTAGTGTAAGTTTAAATGCTTAACCAATACATTTTTTTTTCTTCATTTTACGCAAATATTATTGTGAACAAATTACAAATTGAAAAAAGAAGAGGCTCCTTTGGCTTACAAAGTTAGCCTAAGTAACCAAGTAAGTTATTTTCAATATGTTTTTTATAAACTTTTTATCTTTATCAAAGAATTTAAACGGGAATTAACGCTAATAATTAGCAAAAGGTAAAATACCTTCTTTCTACCCGAATTTAAATCGAGAAGACGGCCACAAAATATCTTCAGCGTGGAATCCAGCACTTGCAACAGACAACCTCGTTTTTCTTCGCAGTCGGTTAACAACCAGAATAAGGCTTAGATTGAACGAGGCTTGTACGCTTGTAATAGGGGGACACCGTTAGTGTTGTGTGTGGCGGTAGTTGGCTAAATAATGTGACGGTGGATGAAAACTCTGCCGCGTAAACGGAGGCGCAACATCGCGACAGCAGTCAGCCCGTGACCACGGCCGGTGTAACTCGGTCGAAACGTCGGGTATAAGAAAGGCATGATACCTTTTACTAATTAGATTGCGTTGATCCCTGTTTAAATTTTTTGATAAATTTCTGTCTTTTTTGTATTCCAGTTACATACATTTTCACTTTTTTGTATTTTTCTACAATACTGCTATATTTCTCTCGCGTCGTTGGGCTGTACCTATCATAAAAAGTTACAGCTCTTGGAAATAGACTTTGTCAGATTAGCAGAGGTTATAGATGTTCTGTGATCTCTGAGACATAGTCCTTTCTGTCTCTATGTTTTGTGATACAGTGGTCTAATGTTGATTGGTTGAATTAAAAAAAATCAGTATTAAATTTTGATGTTTCATTCGATAAGAGAACTGTCGTGCGATTTCTGAACCGAAGTGATAACAACTCTCACACTATATGATATCAATTAAACGCCACCAAATCGTTTTCAAATCTCCAGTGACTATTTGAACACTAAAAAGGTCACCGGTGACATAAAAACCCTGTCTTAATAATATAGTGTAACTAGTGTTTGCATTGTACTGTGTATGGACTGACCCGAGCGCCCTCGTGCGCGGTGAGCTTGTACTTGTGGTGCGGCTTGAGCGCGGGCAGCGTGAACACCTTGAACTGCTCCTCCGACGTGATCACCACGCGCTGCGGACCCGCCTCCGGCAGCGGGGACACGCCGCGTTCCACCTGACGAACGTGATACACGTTGAAATGCAACACTTCATGTGGGTAGTAGATTGTAGTGGTATTCTTTTTTATAATATTTCTGTTATACACCATGACTGGCTAGACAACGGACGCGTAAAAGGAGGTGTTTAAGAAGCCGATACCTGAGGGCCTACCACGAACTACGTTCGACGTATTGCCTCCCTGTCACACTTACGTACGAATTTACAAGTGCGACAGAGAGGCAACACGTCGAACTTGATTCGTGGTAGGCCTTTTAGTTAAAAAAGGTTATAGCAAATTTTAAAACGCGAGTTATTACGCGTTTAAAATAAAATTAACTATCGGCATTTTGTACGTACTACCCGCACGAGTAAGGTCAACTGCACGCTGGGGACGCAACTGGTCGCTTCGCTCGCCCGTGTAATAAATTGTAAATAAGCAGAAAAACCATTCATTTTTAATAGAAAAATGAAAAAACACCACCTTATTTTTTTACTTTTTTCCTAACTGAAATGGTTTTTCTGCTTATTTACAATTTATTACACGGGCGAGCGAAGCGACCAGTTGCGTCCCCAGCGTGCAGTTAACCTTACTCGTGCGGGTAGTACGTACAAAATGCCGATAGTTAATTTTATTTAAAACGCGTAATAACTCGCGTTTTAAAATTTGCTATAACCTTTTTTAACTAAAAGGGATGTAGATAAGTTACCAGTTTACTTCCTTAAACGCATCTGTCGTCGAACCTGTCACGGTGTATAATTTCGTTTTGTTCTGAAATATATATATTTTTTTAAATAAAAAAGCACGTCAACTGACTCCACTCCACCTGCTGTTAATGGAGCCAAAACGCAAAACAACTGGTGCAGCGTGAAAAACAACGCAGCATTATCATCTAGTGCACCAAATAAAAAAAACAGAGCTAGGTCAAACAAAGAACTTAAACGGGTATTAACGCAAACTAATTAGTAAAAAGGTATTATACCTTCTTTATACCCGACGTTTCGACCGAGTTACAACAACAGGAGGAGGAGGAGGCGCAACATCGCGACAGCAGTCAGCCCGTGACCACGGCCGTTGTAACTCGGTCGAAACGTCAGGTATAAAGAAGGTATGATACCTTTTTACTAATTAGTTTGCGTTAATACCTGTTTAAATTCCCACTATTTATTATTTGTTTCATTATGGAACGCGAAAGTTTAAAAGTGTATAGAGCTGAGTGTATGTGAAAGTTTATATTAAAACGTTTTGACTTTTACTTCATATCAAATTACATCGCAACAGTGCCGAAATATCGGATACTCGTTAATAAAAACGTGGCAAGAATCCGATTAATAATTACTCTAATACAAGTGAACAAGAAATGTGAAGAGTTACATCGTTTAAAAAAAGTTCTTCTTTCTATTAATTTTAGTAAAAAAGTTTGGAAATATTTGCAGTGTCAACTTAAATGCAAACATTACAGATAGTATTCAGGAATACCTATACAAATAATTTACCTTTACAAATAAGGCTTACCTCCAAGGGGTCTGGTAAAGGCACGGACGCTCCGTCTAGCACTGTGATGCCTATCACCGGCGCCCTGTGTTTCAATTGAATTTCTTTTGCTAGTTGACATGTTAGCTGAAAAATTTCACAAAATGTTAAGACATGATTACATTTATTAGCATTGATAATGATGAGTAATAAATAAGTATGAGGGAAATATAGAATTAATTATTAGGAAATTACAATTCAGATTTTATATTTATTGTATCATCGTGTCGGTAGAAAAGTATGTAAAGCCTAGACTTGAATTTCTTGTATTTGCCAATCACACAAACAGTCAGTACGTGAGTGTAATAATAGTCAATAGAGTTGGAACTAGAAAAAGTAATTACAAAATCGCGATACGATCACAAAATCGGTTATTGGCCTCACATACATCTCATGCGTGCATCTAAAAACGCATAATACATGAAACAAACAATGAATATAATAATGGTTCGCTCACCGGTTCCTCTTTCCGCTTGTTGGCGCCGGGCACGTTTATCGTGAATGCGAACACTGTGCCGTTGTTGGTGCCCGCCCATAGCGTGGGCGTCGAACTTTGTGCTGCACAATGGAAAAGTTATAATTTTAAATTTTATTAATAAAAATAAAATAAAAAACAAAACTGCATACTTCACTTTTCACTTTCCCGCCAAGAACTCTTGCTATATACAACGTGTAACAGAAAGGTGTGGTCAAAATGAAAAGATCCAAAGTGTATCCGATATAGATCTTGTATACAGAGTTACTAAGACATAATATTAACTTTAATTTGTTATGCCATTTTTAGTTAAATATTTGAATTGTGACATCACAATCAAAATAAACAAGTCACAGCCCTAGTGGTGGTATCCTCTGTGTACTTACATTTACGAGCACTGCTGCTTGCTTATGTGCGTGACGTGCATGACTTCACTAATATAAGTATTTAGGTTACAATGACATGGCAACTAAAGTTAATAATGATGTCTCAGTAACAACACATACAAGATCCAGATCGAATACACTTGGGATCTTTTCATTTTGACCACACCTTTCTGTTACACGTTGTATAATAGGGTATTTGACTACAATGAAAATATAGATCAAACTATTGTTAACTTAACAGTAAACATTTTTTTAAACCACTTTAGCCAGCACATAACTTTAAAATAAGTATAATAAAAAAAAATCATTTATAAAATAGTTAAATTTTTATGATTGACCACGTGATCGAAAACGCACGGGATTGGTCACGTGACGTCGTGACGTCATTTGCTTGATGTCACTCGAAGTTTTGTACGGTGTGATTTGACAGCTTTGGCAGTTTGTTTACATGCAACTGACGTCACGACATCACGTGACCTGCATGCATCGTTTTGGCGGTTATTTTATTCATTTGAATTTTAATGGCAATTTTTAGAATTTTTTATTGTATTCTGCGAACTATGAAATCAACTCTATAGTTTAGTACTTAGCAGAATACGAAAACGATGAAATATCAGCGTTTCAGATTCGTTTCAGATCAAAATAAAAAGCAGAATTGGGGGGCTGATCAAACCCATCTGCGGGTCTTAGACGAATAAGGAAGCGAGGTGTATAACTCACTGTTGATAAGGTAGGTCCTCGCGAAGTATAAGCAGCGCACCATGGACCCGAACGCGTCGTCTGTGGAGCGCGCCTCCACCGCGCGCTCAACCGGTTTTATTTCCACGTCGGCTTCCGACGGCGCCGGCGTTTTGTCCGTTTTTCTGGGAGCAGGCTATGGAAAGCAAAGTTTATTATTAAATTAAAACATTATAACAACATTTTTTAATCTATTACATACACGACCTCGTTGTAAATATCGATAAGTACTTTTATTAAAGCTGTGCAGTTTCTTGCGTTCATTCTTCCCCACAGCTAAAACAGACGTCTTGAATGGGTAGTAGGTGAAAAATGTTTGGTCGATTCAAAAGCCTTTGACTTTGTTGGCAGAGTGGCTTTGCTTTCAGCTTGATAAGTTCAAGTAAGCCCAAGTACAACTCCCCGCCCCCCAATTCTGCTATTTATTTTAATCTGAAACGGATCTGAAACGCTATAGTTTCAACGTTTTCGCTATTCTGCTAACTACGAAATCAACTCTATAGTTTAGTAGTTAGCAGAATACGAAAATGTTGAAACTATAGCGTACTCGTATTCTGCAAACTACGAAATTAACTCTATAGTTTCGTAGTTAGCAGAATAATAAACGTTGAAACTATAGCGTTCCAGATTCGTTTCAGATTAAAATAAATAGCAGAATTGAGGAGCAGGTCGAGCAAAGTGATTTGTGATCACCAAGCCGTATTTGGCAAGCGTGGTAGTTAAGCCAACACCCATCAGTTGTGACTATAGCTTGATTCTAATGATGGAATACTTACAAGATATAATTTTACTAGTAAAATTCAACCAGTCTCAGGAAGCTGGAGTGGAAATCGAACCTGAAATCGGATGGAATACTTGCCCAGCTGGGACAGTATACAGGTATTTACTGTACTTTTACCACGTACACAGAATAGTTTTTCTTAATAAAGCATAGTGAAAACAATTATAGGTCAGCAACTTAAACTTCTGTTAACTAAGATAGTCAAGACAAATTGAACATAACTTAATATTACAATATTCTAATTTATAGTTATTAACTATTCTTATGAATGTCACAATGTTATCAATAAGTACTGAGAAGGTTAGCAGCTCAGCAGAGGATTTATTTTCTTCCTTTCTTTTACAGCGTCAAATATTAGAAAATGAACCCCTACCATAGTAGCATATTTTCCATTAACCTCACTACTACTATTATAGAATACTAGCTGACCCGGCGGACTTCGTACCGCTCTTTGACAGTTTCTATCATTGAGTTTCCATGACAACAAACAAACAAATCATTTTGTATTGGAAAATTAAATTGTCGTTTTTAATATTATATATATATTTTTTAATATAGCCTATGTTACTCAGCACTAATGTAGCATTCTAATGGTGAAAGAATTTTTAAATCGGTCCAGTAGTTTCTGAGTTTATTCGTTGCAAACATACATACATACAAAAATACAAAGGTTTCCTCTTTATAATATTAGTATAGATAATAACATATCTATATCATCAGTCAGCCACATAGTAAACAAACGCAATTACATAACTTACTTGTGGCGAAGTGGGACTCGACGTTGTGGTCTGCCGTCTCTGCGACCTGCCTTTGCGCAGCCGTCTGAAAGATTCCCTTAAGGATTTCTTGAAAGACTTTCTCCTTGATATCGGTGTGTCGCCGGCGCCAGAATGATCTGAAATGAAATCGGATGTTAATACTTTCAACAAACATTTTTATTAAGATTTTTTCTTGCGGATACAATTTCTATGAAATGTTACAGCGGCGATTAAATTGGAGATTCTAAGATTTATTGTCCAAAAAATCTTAGAAACCATTGATGGTCTAATGTTACAGCTCGGAAAATGTCAAAAACGGAATTCAGTTCTTTTTTAGAGGTTTTAAACAGTTTTACACCACTAGCTGACTATTACGCTGTGCGTAAAAATCTGCAATTTCTCATCAATTTTTAACTGCCCCTCACTTTGCAAAACTTTTACCATGGTAAACAAATCAGCCGTTTCATACACTTTGATAGAGTTAGGTTTTACATAATTATCAGCTGATATTTATATCGCGATTTCATAGTAAAAGATTTGTAGTTACAACACAACCAAGGGTGAAAATAGGATGTTTCTTTTATAAAATGTTCAAATAATATTTTAACGCAAATTGAATTGAAATATTTGAACATTTTATAAATAGCTTGCTTACTTCTTAACTGATCTTTAATATTTGTAAAAATATTATGGTCGGATGTTAGTGACGGTAGTTGTTGACATTGAATGGGCGCCTTTGGCTTTCAAAGTAAAAAGTGTTGAATAATTTCGGCGGGCTGGTTAGAACCATGATAGCTCAATTGGAAGAGCACCTGACCCGGTATGTCAGAAGGGTGCAGGTTCAAATCCTGCTCGTGGAAATTTTTCAACATTTGTGTTTTTGTTTCTTTTATTTTTATTTATTGAACGCCCCCGTTTATTCCGCGAAAATTATATCTCAGTAACTATAAAAAAATCACGGAACATACATGGTGATTCAGTAGTCAGGTGACACCACGCCCCACTCCCACTGCGCGGCCAGCGACGTCACCGCGGCCGGCGGCAGCTGCACCGTGACGTCACCCTACACAATACATACCGTGCGGGTTGAGGGTGCACTTGTGCGTGAGCGGCGCCGCCTGCAGCGCGTCGAGCAGCGCCAGGCCGTGCGCCGTGCCCGCGCACACCACGCCCCACTCCCACTGCGCGGCCAGCGACGTCACCGCGGCCGGCGGCGACAGCTGCACCACCGACGTCGCCTGGGGAACAACGCAACATTAAACGACCTCGAAAAACGACACACTCGGATTTATCCGATTAGCATTTCGCTTTAGTCGTATATAGACGACAATACACGTTCGAACGAGCTTTGGGAATGGCACAGTCGAATTTATCCGACTAGCGTTTTGTTTGACTCGTATATAAACGTCAATAACACGCTTTAAAAAGCTCTGGATATGGCACAGTCGGATAATTTACGACTAGCATTTTGATTGAAGTCGTATATATACATGACAACGATTGGAGAATGCAAATATCGAAAATAGCAAACTCTATCTGTCGTAGGTATTCATTTAAACAACATTTAAATACTGTGACAGCACGCTTGGATCATGGCTATAAATTGTTAAAACTTAGGACGGCAAAGTGTCTGTATTCATCAAAAAAATACACTTTTATATCATGTTTTTAATTTTAGCGATGATAAATCCGTACCGAGTGATTTATAAATGTAAAAAAACAAATAAACAATTATTGCTTTCCTACAAAGCCATGTTTAATGTTGTAAAAATACATCTAAAACTAATGTTGTTTTTATTAGTAAGGAAATGCTTGGTCTTACCTGATATCCTTGAGGGAATGTGAGGGGACCGGATCGTAGCGTGAGCTGGTCGTGGCCTTTCCACACGAAGCCGTCTCGGTCCGACACGATGTTTACTGACACTGACTGTACAAATTATTATACTTAGTAATTTATTGGTAAACAACTAAATAATTTTAAAATATACTCAAACCACGCATATTATACACGTAAAAACAATAAAATATTGAAAATTTTTCGTTAACAACAAGTCGAAACCTCAATTTTATTACTCGGTGTTGACTTCCGATACCAACAACTTCACGCTATCCATCATATAACCTCAAAATTCTGAACTATTTTGTTTCGATTCGATATTTTGTAAAAAGAGTATTCTATCTCTTGCAGTCAAAATCAAATCATTTTTATTAGCACTACAAATTTATACCAAATGCAAATATAATTAAAATTAAGAATGACAAGGCTTACTTAATAATAATTATTATAAACTTACTTTGACTTCACTTGTGTTTGATGTGTTTTTCAAACTGGCGATGACGATGTGACCAGCGGCGCCCCCGATTGTAAGCATACCAGACAGAGGGCAAAGGATTACCTACAAATTGAAACAATAATTAAAAAAAAAACCCAGACTGGATACACAGTTCTATAGAAGGGAAAGGCTCGAAGGACCAGTTAATTTTATAACAAAATGAAAAAAGGGAAATTTAATAAACTGTAAGTACAGCCGAGTCTAATAATATATCAATATATATATAAGATGCTGTCGCTCTATTGTATAAATAAAAAGTTGCCATACCATGGAATATCAGTGGGTTAAAAAGTTACTTTGACAAGGTACAAAAGTGCTTTTATATTTTACTAGCTGCCCAACAGACGTTGTCCTGTCTAAATTTTATTAAATATACAATTTGCATGTATTTTACATAATAAGCCTTTATATTTAACATTGAATCACTCTGTTTATTGCTGAAAACTGCATTAAAATCCGTTGCGTAGTTTAAAAGATCTAAGTGTACAAACAGCAGGAGTGACTTTGTTTTATAGTATGTAAAGATTAGACTCGACTGTACAAAGATATTTGAAAGAGATGTGTTGCAATCAATATTGTAGACACATACCCGTTTGACGGCGAGCCTCGGATCGTCACTGTAGGGATCGAATGTGCCGACTCTTCTAAATGGCGGCCATTCTTCTTCTTCGTTCTGACTGTCGTTGTTTTCACATATTTCTTCACCGCTGTAAACACACAGAACCGTTATAAACATACCATTAAACAATAATTAAGCTTATCACCAGGTTTTCGTTTAATCATCATATAGTAATGTTTTGTAATTATGCGCCTGCGCATCCCTACCCCTACATAAAGTTCTCTGACTACCCGTAATTTTGCTTTTCAGGATTTTGTAAGTACAGTTTGGATTTTTGTCTTTAACTACAGATAAAGCAACGCGCTCAGTTACTTGCGACTAGTATATAGCCATCTAACTATCTGTTTTATTTATGTAATAGGCCCTAAATCTAGAGTCGTAGTGTTTATGTAGTCTTGAAAAGTTTCGATTAGTCTTTGATTCATCATACAGGTAGCCTTTTAGATAATAACCAATGTGAAAAACATGCTATGTAGAATGATTAAAAAAGCAAATTAAAACATCAACTGATCATTGTAAAACCGACTTTGGTAACGCCTTCTGAACAAACCATGGTACAAAACCACTTACTATCAACAAAACAATATGCATGCTTTCTAGAACTTCAAACGTAAGTGCTATAAACGTACAATAATAATAACAAAGAAAATATATGATTCATTTTTCAAAATAAATATAATAACATGCCCCTATCAACACTATCATTAAAAAAAGGACATTCACAACTAAAGGTTTTACGAGTAATGACGTCACTGTACCTGGTGGTCGATCTTTTCAGTCCACTTCACAATGTAGCAAGCGACAAGCAAAAGATCAGATATTAGCGAATGTTAGGAGCAAGCTTTTTAAGTTATCGTGATGGTGAAACACAAACTGGCAGTAGGTTGGGTTGGGTTACGGAGGTGGACATGTATTCGGCGGTTAAAGTTATTAAAATACTATGAAAAGCAATTTTAATTTTACAAAAAATTATATACGTAAAATACAAAAGTTTATTTTACCTAACAAGTTAGGGAGATGGTCAGTATGGCATACAAAAGTAAACTTAGCATTTAATAAAAAGTGATTGAGCCAATTAACAAAAATATTATTTTTACTTTGATATTAAACGATGCGTTATAGCAATTTGGATAAATTTGATGGTCTTAAATTATATATTATTATATAAGGCAAACAAGAAGGTTTTATATCTTAAAACAATCAAGTAAATCAAGGAGGTTTAAAGTGAGTTACTTTAGAGCTAACCTGAACAGCTGTGAAGTAGTGTACTTGTAGAGGGCGGTCATAGCGACGCCGGCGACGTCCCAGAAGCGTATGGAGCCGTCTTCGTGGCCAGTAAGCAGCAACTGCCGGGCGGGCGCTTCTCCAGACTCCACCTGACCCCCGGATATGGGCCACGCGCACTCCGAGTACACGTTCTCCGTTTGCTGTTGACCTGTGCGGAATAATGGGTGGTTAAGTAAGACGACACCTCGCTTTGTAAACATTCAAAAAGGCAGATCCTTACTGGAGCTGTCATATGGTCAAAAATACGTAGCGCCTGCACAATTAAGACCGCAAATTAAAAAAATTAAAAAATATATTGGTTTTAGTTATTAAAATATGCAGCTACTAAATTAAGAATATTGATGTTAACAATATATTTAACTGGTTTCCAATTAAGTAATTCAGTTTTAATTTAAACAATAGTGTTTTTTTGTGGTGTTTTCGAAAATAATTATGATCAAGACAAAATATAAAGACATGAATTTATCTATATCAACATTTCAGATTCGTGAGTCACATTATAGTCTTAAACCATTCGCCGAAAATTGGTGCATTTTTCAGTGTGTCGCCTTAAACAGGACGAATAATTGCGCCAGTGAAGACGGCTTTTTTACGGACTTTAAATCTTTTCACTGACAATGTTTTTTTACTAACTATTAAGATATCTGAGATTTATTTTAACCGCCTCTGTGGTCTAGTGGTCAAGATCACCAATCCTCAGACCCAGAAGTCCCCGGATGGATTCCCAGCAGAGTGTACATGGCTGTGTACTCAGTTTGGTTGGTGGTAGGGCTAGCTACTATCTTATCTGAACCTGTTGCCATAACATCAATGTTTGTAGCATTGTTGTGTTCCGGCTTCCAGTTAAAGATAAGATAGCCAGTAGTCGACGGATTGCGGGCAATACCGGATTAACTAAAAGGCAAAAAAGTCAGCTTCGCGTCACTTAGTGGTCTCGTTTAGAAGAATAGGTATTTGTTGTTGTTGCTAAGCCTAGAAGATGGGGTCCCGAATCCTGTATAGCTAGGAGCCTATACATGGCCTAATCCGGCTTTGATTCTAGGCGAACGCTTCCACCATCGTCCTTATCATCACTTAAGGCGAAGGGTAAGGCACACTAGCTTTAATTAGATAACTGCTAAACTGGTTTTTTTTTTCAAACATTGCGGACCTTCGACGCTAGGCAAACATCTATTATTTAATAATTGTGCACTACTTTTAGGTTTGTTTTTGTATTCATTCGCTAATACCAGAAGTGGCCATTGTTTGTGAATAAATGCGATAGCCCGTTTTGTGAATAAACCACGAAACAAAAAGTAGTGCACAATTATTAAATAAATACTATGGATGCTTTCCTGTTATCGGACGGTACGCAATTTTAAAAAAAAGATCCAGTCCGTTAGTAATTGTCAAATTATCAATTGGTGGCGCTAGTGTGCCTTACCCTTCGCCTT
Organism: Eudonia mercurella; assembly: GCA_963082485.1. Lineage (NCBI taxonomy): Eukaryota > Metazoa > Arthropoda > Insecta > Lepidoptera > Crambidae > Eudonia > Eudonia mercurella. The sequence continues at coordinate 17,335,382 of OY720029.1, forward strand.
AACATCAGGTGAGGCGATGAAGGTCAAATTCTTACCTGTAGCTAATAATAAATTTAAAACAAAACAACCTAAATTTTGTCATTGGGGACTTAAGTCTTAACACACTGTCATAAAGTCTAAATCGCAATGTACCTGCGGCTACAACTGCGTCATAAACGCTGGCGGCGACGTTGTCGACCAGCTGCGCGGTGGTGACGGCGGACGCGTGCACGGACACCAGGTAGGGCAGCCGCACGGGCCGCCACTTGGGCTCGCACAGGTCGATCACCACTAGCTCCTCTTCGGCTAGTACTACCTAAACCAAGCAGGGAGATCCAATGAAGGCTTTGACAATATCATCATTAACACTGGCTCGTTTACGTCCCAGCAGTGGGGGCACGAGACTTCCTTATGGGGTCGATCCCACTTTATCCATGGATATACAAAGTTGATTTAGTGGGACAAAGCTTTTTTCTAATAATGTCTCACTTTATCCACTGACGACAAATACATTGCGACTTCACACGCACGTTTCTTATTACAAGCTTTTATTTAGCTTGCCCTGTAAGCAAATTAATTAATTAATTAATTAATTTGTTTGTTTGTTTGTTTGGGTCAAATCTAGTAATTGGAATTTGACCTCCTTCCTGTTGACGGATTGAGCTGAAATTTGGCATGCACGTCTGACATGGAGCTGATCTGATGATGCAACCGGAAGGTGGACGTAGGAACTCGGTAGGTAAACGACACATCCCCATCGAGTTTGGTCTCGTATGATTCGACGTTCGACGTCTTGACGAGTACTTTGGTGCTAGATGCAATGCCTCTGCCTCTTTTTATTATGTCCATATATTTTATAACGCTTCTGATACAAACGTCGCAAATAAAATTATATCAGCGTCAATGAATGTCACTATTGATAGATACTTGAAAGATATTTTATCTACTAGCTGACCCGGCAAACGTCGTTTTGCCATAAAAAATAAAAAAAAATTTAGGGGTGGACTACCCCTAACATTTAGGGGGATGAAAAATAGATGTTGGCCGATTCTCATAGATACCGGATGACCCGGCAAACGTTGTTTTGCCATAAAAAATAAAAAAAAAATTTAGGGGTGGACTACCCCTAACATTTAGGGAGATGAAAAATAGATGTTGGCCGATTCTCATAGATACCGGATGACCCGGCAAACGTTGTTTTGCCATAAAAAATTAAAAAAAAATTTAGGGGTGGACTACCCCTAACATTTAGGGGGATGAAAAATAGATGTTGGCCGATTCTCATAGATACCGGATGACCCGGCAAACGTTGTTTTGCCTTAAAATTAAAAAAAAATTTAGGGGTGGACTACCCCTAACATTTAGGGGGATGAAAAATAGATGTTGGTCGATTCTCATAGATACCGGATAAGCACAAAAAATTTCATCAAAATCGGTCAAATTACTAAAATGGCTATTAAAAAATAAGGGTTGATCGTAGAAGGATGAAAATTGAGGATTGTATGTATTTTTGTATGTTGTATCATAAAAAAATAGAAATTAAAAATTTTGTCTAAAAAATAAAAAAAAAATTTAGGGGTGGACTACCCCTAATATTTAGGGGGATGAAAAATAGATGTTGGTCGATTCTCATAGATACCGGATAAGCACAAAAAATTTCATCAAAATCGGTCAAGCCGTTTCGGAGGAGTATGGCAACGAAAACTGTGACACGAGAATTTTATATATTAGATTATATAAAAACATGGCCAGTATGCAGTTCCTGTATTGAGATAAGTCGCAATGGATATTAGTCGCAATGGATATAGTGGGACAAACAGTCCCAGATTATCCATCAATGGACATACGCAATGGATAAAGTGGGATCCACCGTATGGATGGATAGGAAGAACGGGCCATTAACTACCACGCGGGCTCAGTGCGAGTCACGGAGTTAAATGGCCACGGAGATTGGAGGATAAAATGCTTAAAAATAACTCTACAATTGGAATCGAATCCGGCGACGCAAAATACTTTCTGGCAATTAAATCTCATACAAAATTGTAAAGAGTGTTATGAAACATGATAAATATAAAATGTTTAAATAATTATAACGCAAATTTTGTTGCGAAACAAATTACAAAAACACAAAGTAAAAAGTAAATAGTGTTGAATAATTTCGGCGGGCTGGTTAGAACCACGATAGCTCAATTGAAAGAGCACCTGACCCGGTATGTCATAAGGGTGCAGGTTCAAATCCTGCTCGTGGAAATTTTTTCAACATTTGTGTTTATGATAAATATAATTTGAAAGAATAACTCTGTCTTACCAAAGCGGCTGCAACTTGGTTCACTGTCTGTAATAATATCTGCGCAGGTGTGTCTGGTCGGTCTTCCTGGAGAGGCACGCCGTCGGGAGGCACTGGCGTAGTTGTGAAGAAATCTATCACCTGGTAACAACAACAAATTATGATCCTAAATTTTATTGCAATTTGTAGCAAGTAACATTAGACCTTATAACTTTATAACGTAAGGTGTATAATATTATGTCAATTATATAACTTACGCGGCTAGTAAAATCAAAAGCGACGTGTTTCTCGCCCTGCTGCACTGTAACTGTGTATTTGTCGGAGTATGATGCTCTTGGCATTCCACCTGTAAAAGTAAAAGAAAAATCAGGACTATGAACATAAAACAATAAAGATTTGGACGTGGCTATTTTACCCGATATGCAAAAGCTACTTGATAAATTAACATTAATAATTGCTTATTCTAAAAAAAGTGCTAAAGTAATTAGCAGTGATCGGAATAGGTAGGGCTAATTCACCTAAAGTTTGAAGAACGGACAAAAATAATGGAGACTTCCTTATGACAATATTTTTTTTCGCAACAACTGTCCGGGTTTCCGGACATCGCAGAAGAACATTAAAAAATAATATTATTAATACAGTAATTGATTTTATTACTTATTTTGTGTCCTTGTTTGTTTTCAAAAATGAAAGACAATCTCGCTATTATAGATTACTGGTAAACGAACGGCATTGTTCCACTTCAGAGAAATTCGAGGCTGCCCAAGTCTTGCGAAACATGAGCGAGATAAGATTAGATTTAGACACGCGCAAAAAATAAGTTTAATCCAATATATAACGACAAGATTGTCTTTCATTTTGGAAAACAATAAAAAACGTGTCTTCTTATTTTCGGCAATTCCGGGATACAAAATAAGTACTTAACAAAATCAATTACTGTATTGATAATATTAATTTTTAATGTTCTCAAGTGATGTACGGAAACCCGGACAGTTGTTCCGAAAAAAAAAATTGTCATAAAGAAGTCTCCATTAATTTTTGTCTATGTTCTTCGAACTTTAGGTGAATTAGCCCTACCTATTCCGATCACTGGTAATTAGTCTACATTAATATATCCTGTCCAACTGCTGGGCAATATCTAAAACAGATTTCCCAACCTGGGAGTTGAACTCAAGACCTCTTGGTATCCGACCGAACGCACTACACGGCCACAGTTTCTTTAGGACGCAATAAATCAATACTATTTTAGCAATAACAAAATTTATAAAGTAATCATTAACGTCTCTTTTTATACATCTGTACCATCTTGTTTCCATTTTGTTGAATGATGGTGTAGTGTAGGTGGACAGGGTCGCTGGTGATAGATATACGCCGTTTTGTAGTAAAATGTTTATTGTTCTGCACACTGCTACAGTTTTACACACTTTAAGCTAAGAAATGACTAAACACGTGTTTATATCGCGAGGTGTAACGTGGTGTCACGTGAGTACATTTAGCTGCGGACTGAGCGGGCGAAAATGGCGGGTCCTGTTAGCCGGCTAGAAGTGTGACACCAAATCACCCTCAAAAAGGTTAACAAAAATAAAATATCAAAAATACAAATTATACATGGCGTGTCTCTACAGATGGTAAAACTTACCAGCGTAAATGATGATTTCTTCGCCCTCGATGCTTGTCCTGTTGAGGATCTTGGAGATGGCCTTGCAGGGGTACGGCCCGTACGGGGTGACGGGCTCCTTTAGGGGTCGGTCGCTGGCAGCCGCCGCCACCTCCCAGGTGACGTATGAGCCGTCGTTGTGAGACGATGTGAAATGTTCGCCTGCGACACAAGTGTCAACAATTGTAGACATTATTTCAGCTAGTAAATAGCCTATTGCTAGTAACTGTCCTACTGCTAGGCGAGCTTGGATATCTTAGTACATCGCGTTGCCATATCAACGATGTTAATAGCATAGTTGTTTCAACAGTAAAACAGTTAAGATTTTTGTTACTTATCATCTAATCTTTGGTTTTTGCTAACTTTTTAATGGAAAAACGCGGTCTGATGGAAAAGTTTTAGGTCAAAGTTAAAAGCACACTTCACCTTTATAAGTGAAAAACAACAAACGTACATTTGAATTTTGAAGCTGGCAATCACTTGACAAAACTATTACGAATTTGACAGTTGTTATTTGCGAATTAGAAACTGATTCTATCATCGAGTGCAGCAACTGAAATCCGCTGAAATCGAAACTCGCAACTAGAGTTGCTAAGTCTGCGCAGTTTCTTTAGGATAGAATATTATGTTATGTTATTTGCGAGTTGCCTGTTGTCGCAATACAGAGATCAAAGTTGCTCTGCCTGCGAAGCGCCTCAGTTATCATATATCATCAAATCAACATCAGCCTATACTAGTCCATTGCTGGACATAGGCCTCTCCAAGTGCATGTCACTGAGCACGACAAGGCATATGCCTAGGCCCAATCAAAGTGTTAAAATCTCACCGTCATCGTTCCAACAGAGGCTCTCCAGCTGCTGGTTGGAGACGAAAGTGTGCGTCGGCGTGGATGTGGCGCGGTCCCACAGCACCACCAGCCCGCGGTTGTAGCCGATGAGCAGCCGCGACGGCACCTTCGGGTGCTCGCACACCGACTCCACCGCGCCAGGATTCACTTTGAAGTCTTCTGGGCAACTAGAAGATAACGAAAGTTTCATCACCAGCTCATTTTTTATGTTCCCACTGCTGGGGCACGAGCCTACCCTATGGATGGATAGGGAGAACGGGCCATAAACTACCACGTGCTCAGTGCGGATTGGTGGTTGTTAACGCTAATGCAGCCGGGACCAACGGCTTTACGTGCCTTCTGAAGCATGAAGGAGCACGAGAAAATAAATGTTAATTACACATCCGATGACCGGCCTTTGCGACAGTTCCTTAACTTTAACAATCGCAGACCGGGAGCGTTAACTACTGCGCCATCGAACTCTCAAAGAAAAGTCCGATTCAGCACAATAAACTTAATTTTGGAAAGAGCTTACTAATATAGGGGTATCGGTTTCGTTTTGAAGATAAAGATCAGCTATTCAGTTATCCTTTAGTCAAATAAATTCCGAGGCTTTTACCTACATTGAGGATTTTATCTTCTCGTTTCTGTCCTCGATAAGAGATTTTCTACAAGAGAAGCAGCAAGCAATTTTCGCTTTTGAGTACTCACAATATGGTAGCTGACATCTTAATTGGCTAAAGCCCCACGATATCTAGCTCTATTATACATGCTTTATGCTGATATTCGCTATAGCTTCCACACACAGAAAAAATGAAGAAGCAAACTCAACAATGTCTCTTACTTCTGCATAACCACATCCTGGTAGATGACGTCCTCATTGACTACGAAGGAGGACAGGTCCAGCGAGTACAGGTTGCCACCCTCCGTGCCGAGAAAGAGGTTCTTGCCAGCGGCCTCCACGCACAGAGAGGATATCTTCTTGTTCTTGCCCTCGAACATGTGGGATTTCAGCTCCACTAGAGACTTCTCGTTAATCTCCCATAAGTGCAGACTGTTGTCATCGCATAGTGATACTAAACGGCCAATACCTGCGAAGATAAAAGTTGCTATGTGAAGATATGGAACTGACGCTTTAGAGTACGCAATCATATTCATATTATTATCACAAAATAAGGAGACCCAGAAAGCAAGCTACATACAGCGCTCAAGCAATGAACACATAAACATTGAACGGACACGGATCTCGGAACAGCGCGGAGCAGTCCGAGCGCAGCTGTTGCGAGTCTATGCGTGTGGTTTCTAAGCGAAAACGCCTTAGGACAGAGTAAGTTCATATGCGGAGGCAGTAGAAGGCAGGCCCGACTAACCATCGTCGGTGCCTTGACAGGGCACTATGCCACAAAACAAATGCTTCACAGAATGCATCTATCAACAAATAGCTTGTGTAGGGCATGTGGAGAGGAAACGGAGTCAATGCAGCACCTACTGTGTGACTGCGACTCTCTGGCTAGAAAAAGAATGGGACTCCTGGGGTCGGCCTATCCGAAACCGGAGGACTTCAGGCTCTTCGCTCTTAAAGACGTTGCCAAACTTATGGCATGTATCTTTACAGAGGAAGAAGAGTGAAAGGATGGGGTTGCACAAAAGATCGAGAAGATGGGTCGAAGTGTTACTGCGAGAGGGAAACCTCAGCAGGCCCCACTAAGATAAGATAAGATAAGATGCGTGCGGTGCTCGAGCGCGTTGTATGAAGCTTGCCTTCTGCAGTCTCCTTTTTTTGCGTTATTATGTAAATTTTAAGAGTCATCGTTTGGGATGATGCTTACGGTACACCCAAGATTTTAGTTAGATGCTGATATTAATAAGCGTCGACCAAATGTCAGTCATATTTTCTTATGCCATACAGCAATTAATATGATATGACAAGTAAAGTTTCAATGACGATTAGTAGACAATCTTTAAGATTGACTTGCAAGTTACAAACTCTAGTAGTCCAGCAATTAGTCATTGTTATGAATGCGTTGCTTCATTTCTTTCGAAGTTATTGATAGCTTAATTAACGCGAACTGGCTGTCACGCATGACAGATGATTAACGTAGCTACCGAAGTAGCGCGACGCGTTCTGCTACCAGTATTACGGCCGCTATCGAAGTTCTTAAATTCATTTTTGTAACTGATCTTACTGCCATATCCGCAATCGTGTGCCAGACTTAGATAGTTTTACCATATGTACTAATGTCAAAATGAGACAACCGACACACTATTGAGACGTTATTGAATAAGCAAACAAGGTAAGGATGGCTAGTGAAGCACATCCTGCTTTACTCGATGTCTTCGCATCCGAACAAAATTTCCAAAATGTAATCATCACACATATAAATGACCTTGCTGAGTTTATTGCCGGTTCTTCTCAGTACAATCGTAGACTTACGACCCGATGGCATAGTGACACTTATAAGAGCTAATTTGTAGTCGCTAAATTAGAAAAAAATCACGTTTGTTGAATGGGAGCCCCCCTTATTATTATAAATATTAATATTTATTTTATTTTAATTAAATCATTTATTTTTAAAGTGAATATTATCTAAATATTCTGTGAATATTTCAAGCGTCTACCAGTTGCCGTTATCAATATCGAGCAAAAAGATCACGTTTGTTGTATTAGAGCCTCCTTAAATATTTATTTTATTCTGTGTTTTGGGTGTTGTTTTTGTTATAGCGGCAACAGTAATACATCATCTGTGAAAATTTCAACTGTCTAACTATCACGGTTCATGAGATACAGCCTGGTGACAGACGGACAGACAGACGGATAGACAGACAAACAGACAGACAGACAGAGGGCGTACGGCGGTAGTAGGTATAGTAATAGGGTTCCGTTTTACCCTTTGGGTACGGAACCCTAAAAATAACTCGAGGCCTTGACAGTGCCTTCATGTACTAGTGTCTACTGACCGGGTATGAAGTGTATCTGTGTGACTGGCGAGTCTGGGTTGGTGTGCTGTCCATATAGCTCGACGCCGGGGCGGCCGTAGACCTTGAGGGCGCCGGTGGCGGTGCCGATGGCAGCCAGCCGCAGCAGAGGGTCCCATGCTAGGGCCGAAGCTCTGTGTGGGAAGCCGTGTTGGACTGTCTGTGAACAAGTTGAATGGAACCTTTAGAAACAATGGAGATGTAAGGCTAATTTGCACCAGCATCTTATAAGTTGTTATACCCTTAAACCCTTTAGAAGCCAATAGGAGATATGAATGATATCCAATAAAAATATAAATACTTTTGTTTGTGAAAACTAACAGTAATAACTCGCTTGGATAACACGCTCACGACACCACATTTCTCTTGGGAAAGGACGAGGTCCTCAAAATACCTACCACAACAAATTGTTGGGAGATAAATTCAGTCTTTAAACTTCAAGGCTCCAGCTTAGTGATTTATCACCTAGCGCATATTTTCATTGTGTATTAGAGACATTAAATTGTGGGAAAGTAAAGAGACAAAGAATAATGGGACAGATTCACGAACGCCATAGAGAGGTGGTAACTCAAGAGCTAATTAAATATGAATAGGCAAGTAACTATTGGAAAAAAAAAGGCTTTTTGTCGCCAAATTTACACCTTGGAACTCACAATGGAACGGTCGTGGTCACGGAGTACACAAGCCCGTATGTACTTACATTCTTTTCTTGTACACATAGCGTAAGAAACGTGTCGATTCATGAGTCATGCTATTACATGTACTGACGTCGGAATCTTCAAATACCTCGTTGAATTATACTTTAAGATTAGTTATTTCTATGATTCTTCTATACTGCTAGTGCCTTAAAATAAACAAAGAATAAGCTCGGAATAGTTATTCCGTGTTTTGTTTCTGTCATGTAAACGTCATTTCAAACTAGAGTAAAAGAGACAAAACACGGAATAACTATTCGAATGTTATTCTTTGTTTATTTGTAAGGGGTTAGTGTTATGTAGAGAAAATAGATTGATAAATGAAACAGGTCGTAAATAAGAACAAGGCTGTAAATAGAACACACTTCGCTACTGGCTACCTGATCACTGAGAAAACACAATATGCTCTACCACCTACCAAGAGCCGGATTAAGCCATGTCCCTAAACGCCTCTAGGCACTGCATGTTTCGGGGCCCCTGTCTCCTACGCTTAGCAAAAAAAGAACTTTTTTTCTGACCTAGGGGCCCACGTGCCTTTTTTGCCTTTAGGTTAATCCGGTAGTGCACTACCAAACCATTTACAATATATACCGGCGTTGGGAATCACAATGGGGACCTCTAGGAAGGAATAGTAGTCTTACCACAGAAGCCAGTTCGTTAAAGAACTCGTTATTGTTGTCTATATTGTGACTAAATGCTGCCATCTCATTTCCTATATCAACATAAATACGTTTGTTATCAATCTGTATTTAGTCTGATGCAATTTCTGTATGGCATGTTTACTATGTGGCTTATGAAGTTATGAGTATGCTCCATCGAATTCAAAGCATGTTACGGTAAATCCAAAATTATTTATCACACTAATACTTACCTATTATAAATGCGAAAGTTTGTGTGTATGTGTGTGAATATTTGTTGCTTCTTCACGCTGCAACGGATAGATAGATTTGGATGAAATTCGGTATGCAGATAGTTTATGACCTGGATTAAAACATAGAGTTTTTATCCCGATATTCCCACGGGAATGAATGGAAACTGTCAAAGCGGTACGAAGTCCGTGGGGTCCACTAGTGTGTTTAAACCATTCGATTTTTATTATAATAATACTGAAATTATGGGTAATAAACTATTGCTATAATACTAAAATTTTATGATCGGATTTATAACACTGTATTTGACTAATTGTTTATTTTTGAAGAGGCACATTATGATGTGTTGTTTGGTGTGTCTTAAAATAAATTATTATGAGGCTGAGCTGAAAGAGTGTTATATTTTGGTTATAAATAGGTAAGTTTATAAACGTCTAATGTTGGACCCTCAAGGCAAGTTGCTTTTTGTAGGTTTTAAGTAAGCTGTTTAACTTTTATCCTTTTAAGATTACAATTCAATAGAAAGCGTGAGATAAATTAAAGCTAAATACTTTGTCGAATATATGACTCAATCAGAGATCGCTTAGAGAACATATTTAAATGCCCATGCCATTAAGGTCAAGCATTATAATTTATAGAAAGTAAAAACACGTTTAACAGACAAGTACAGTAAACGGGTATGCAGCATATAGTACACAGACAGAACACAGGCAGGAACGTGGGAAATCCGCGGAACAATGTGTTGTTGGTAAAATTGCGTGGCTTATTATAAAACTGCCGACGCAGTTCCGAGAACGATGAGTTGTCATAATATTCGCGATGCACATTATGTAATTAATGACCTTTTGTACAGGTAGACGAAGCTCCTCAAAACAGCAAATTGTCTAGTGGTACCAAGAATTGGAAGACCTTTTTTCTAACTAATCGATAGGCTGCCTTATACTCGTACATACACCGAGGCTAGGGGCGACCTCAGGTCATGTGGAACTCTCTTCCCCTTCTCATCCAGAAGCAAATAGCTCGATGGTGGGAGAGGGTATGGAACTAGGTTTACCTGCCTACCCACTACCTATCTGAAACGGGGATGGATCGGGACCTCGAAAGACTGGGAAAGACGTATTTCAAATTTCAAAATTTCAATTTCAAATTTCAAATTTCAAATTTCAAAATCATTTATTCAGTTTAGGCTACAAATAGCTCTTATGAACGTCATTATGCCATCGGTTCGTAAGTCTACTCTGGGCGGGAGAACTTGTACTGAGAAGAACCGGCAAGAAACTCAGCAAGTGTCCAGCTCTTTTCTCCCTTACAGCGTCAAAAATATTGGAAAATGCCCTATCATAAAAGGACACTTTCCATCACAAACAAACACACAAAAAAAGGACAATCACAACACCCAAAAATAATACAAAACAAAAAAAAAAAGAATAATAATAAGTTTGCAAAAATTACATCAGGTAACTACCAATTTCAATTTTCACAATGTCATACAGTACTAATAGAAGTCAAAAATTATCTAAGAAAACAAAGTTAAAGTATACGAGTATAATAATAATAAAAATAAGATAAGTAAGCAAGAGCAGACCTGCCTCCACAGGAGGCACCCGTAAGTAACGATATCAGGTCACAGATACTTTAGTAGACGATTTAATTAAATGTCTTTAGAGTGTCAACAATTACGTAGCGCTAAAGCTTTGAAGCTTTTTTATCTGACTGTACTGAACAGCTTCAATAATTTAATAGTGTCCGAATCGTCAGTGAAAAAAATAATAAAATTAAAAAGCGTCAATTCGGACACTGTGTCCGAAACGTCGGCTACCAACGATGGTTAGGCAGATAAAACATTTCGAACTTTATCGCTCTTTGGAAGACTTGTTCTTCGACTATTACAATTGCTCTTCATTAATTTGTCTATTTCGAGTTTCCCCTTCCGAAGGAGACTGACTAAGCCGCTTGTTCGTCATTGTCATCGCAGTTGTACATTCGAGCGATCGCCATAACGCAAATGACATCTACATACATCGTAATAGTTACATCAAGTTTACGGTCCAGCGATCAAACGAATGGCAAGCATTCCAACAGCTAACTTGCGTGACCGTCGACCTATTTACAACTTAGTTTTTAACGGCTTTAACGCATACTTTGTAAAGCTATCCTAGACGTATCATTTTATATACCCGACGACGACTCAACCCAATTGCACCGGTCGCGGTGGCGTTTAACCCCGTTGAAAACTTTGTTTCAAATAACGCGAAAGTACCCATTTGGCCCGACCAGGCGTTTGTGTGTTGTTGTAAATGAACCTCTAAAAATATTAAATTAGGGTACATCTATATAATAATTTTTGGGCTGTTATTACACACTGCCTGGCCAAGTGGGTTAAAAGTGTATTTCTATTATATCAACAAAAAAATCTATAAGTATTCACTGACTGACTTATTACAAAATCTCTGGATCTAGTTATTAAGCCTAGACATTTGAGGCAGGTTCAAAGCTTCTTGTACTACGACATACCTATTTCATCTTAGTGTCCACAAATTTAGAAAACTGATGTCCGAAAGTTACGTAAACCCTACGTAATTCTTACTAGCATTTGAAATGAGTTGTATATTTTTTGCTCTTATTTATATAGTTAAGTTTGTTATTACTAATTACTTGGAAGATTTATGTAATTTTCCCTTCTTTAAAATTTACACAAACTCTCCACAAAGGCATGCCGTGGCGGTCAATATTAGAAGGCTGTACTTAGCATTTAAGATGTTATTGTAAGTATGTTACATAGTTTTTTTTATTTAGTACAAGTTTTCGCTGACTGTCCTTAATAAATAAATACCATTATGTATTCTGTGATATAGTATAGTGTGTAGAGCTGTAGCACGAGCTATCCGCTAAAAAAGGATTTATTTAAAATTATCTGTGGAGTATACCTACCTACTCTGTTGTTGATCCAGACAAAGCTCGGGCGGACCGAGTCATGAAAAATAAAACGTAAATAAGTAAACATATATAAAAAAATAAAATTAAAACAACAACAAACGTACAACGCTGGTGGTAAGCCTATTGTTGCTATGTGTAACTGTATTATTTTACTAATCTAGAACAAGTTAAAAATTGTTACTAACATGAATATGGGTTTCAACCAGAAATAAACGTTTAGAAACGCATGGCAGACTCTGTGAGTTTAGTTTTAATGTCTCAATGAATTGAATTCAACATCAGAACATCGGCTTTTACAAGCACACATTGACGTCAATAGCGTACAGAAGAGCTGGCTTCCAAGCCCCAAGAGTCAGCAATAGGACGTTGATACAGTGTTTAAAAATAACTATGTTGAGTTGATTCGGTTCGGCAAAATATAAACAAAGCTGATTTCATCACGTCCCTAAAATAACTTTGTCAATCTGCAAAGTTCGCGTTTACCCGCCTTGAAATAGCTGCTGTAATGTGAATGATAAACTTTATGGTTCGGTATCGTATGGCGCATCCATCAAGAGCGTGCTCTGTACCATACTAAACGGTGCAGAGTGGAAAAAAAAATATATAACTAGGTTAAATATATTTTCCAAGTAGGTTTGGATATGTTGCAAACAAATTCAAATCGTTCGTGGATTTTTTAAAACATTTTTCCGAAGAATACCTACATACCTATTTCATTTTTATTACACAACTCTAAAATTTACTTAAGTTGAATGTGACTAGAATTCTAATAAAGGTTTTTCTACTATAGCTTTAAAAAACAATAGTGATGTTTTCTATAAGCGAGTGCGCGTGCACCAAAGTTGACCATCGAACACAATCATAGTAGGGCTGCTATCATTAGTTATCGACAGTTGGGAAATATTATATGCATATTAGATAAAGGATATCTTTACTTTTTAAAGTGGTTTTTTATTTCAGTCACGTCATGATAAATCCAAACTACAACCAGCCCCCCAACCGCCTAACACTCTCGCTTTCGATTGCTTTGAAGGCGAGGCCCTCGCCTCGCTTTCTAATATAATATCGAAATATAATATCGAATAATATCGAAAGCTATAGCCTATAGCTTTCGATATTGCTTTTATATTGCTTTCGAAATGACAAGATGACGCCTCCTCCTCGCCTCGCCTTCAAAGCGATCGAAAGCGAGAGAGTTAGGCGGTCGACCCCCTGCTTTTGGTATGTACATCAATCGACCCACTCGGATCTGACATGAATGCATTTTTTTGGAAACGCTTCTTTTGCCAACTATTTTGCCCTCTAGTATCAACTAGTATCAACTAGTATCAATAGTATCAACTAGAGGGCAAAATAGTTAACAAAAGAAGCGTTTCCAAAATAATGCATTCATGTCTTAAAGATCTACGCGAGTGGGTCGATTGATGTACCAGTTAAATATTGTAGGAAGCATGAATAGAGTGAAAATGACTATGATGTCCAATCTTCACCGTCAAGAACAATGCTACGAGAAAGAAAAATAAGAACTAAGAATGACCGAGTTAGCAATTGTAACCTACGTTTATGACTATATTTTCCAACAATTTTTCCTGGTTCGCAGACATAGTATATGACAGCCCTGCATCTACCCATTGAACCGGTTCCGCAAGCGCCGTTACGGGCTGGCCGCTCTCATTTGTTCTATCATTCATAATCGTTATGATAAGTAGCAATCTCGATATTACGCAAATCGAACGGGCCCACCTCTGACTTCCATCCTTTTGTGTCATTGGTTTTTACTTTGTAATGAAATTTTTGTAATAAATTATTATTATTATATTCTACTTTTTTAAATAAAGCAGACGAATTTAACAGAAGTGATGTAGAGTAGATAAAAATAATTGTATGTTCTTAGGAATTACCAAACAATGTTGTATTGTATGTTATTAAAATTATGATATAATGGTGTATTATTATTTTAAATGATAATTCAGGCATGGCAGTTGGAGCAACTGCTAGTATTGCCTGGGGTGTTAAAAAGTAAACTCATTTATTAGATCGTTTTATAATAGTCACCGTTATCATTATCATCACAGATTTAACTGCTGGACACAAGCCTCATCCAAAAATCTCCACACAAAACGACCAATTTGAGCATAAGAGTATTAGTAGTAAATAACCTAACTGTCCCACTACTAGTAAATAATAAAATTCTTCTTTTAAAAAGAGCAGATAAATATGCAATACTATATTTTGGTTATGGTGATGATGATGATGATGATGATATATATATATGTATATTAGTAGTATATGATGAATATAGTATTGCATATTTACGTGATAATATGTAGTATGTACAAATTACCTATATAATAGGCGCGTGGCATGCATGTCAATTGGCGAGCGTAATTAGGCAGGTGATAATGGAATGCAAATAATATTGTTCGCTCATTTATATTCATGGAATAGGGTCTCGAATTAAATCAACATGCTATGTTAGAATCTAGAATATTGTCATGCAAATAATGATAAAATGAACTAAGCACCTATATGTAACTATTTAAGAAAAGCATGACAAAAATAACGGCTATATAACTTAAAACGATTCTTATAGGTATTCCAAGAACATAAGGGTTTCTAGAAATATATATGTGAAGACAGTGAGTGTAAACTATGAGCACGCAAGATGCCTCTGCACACCTCTTTCGAAAGAACTCATGTCGTGCCTAAAAGGAAATACCACAGAAAATATTCACATACCTAACGTCTGCAATGAGTTCATTTCCAAATGTTAAAACAAATTACTGTCCTGCGATAGGCCATTATCCGCCTCCGTAATACGGGGTACCTAAATCTATGATGTCACCTTGACGCGCGGCTGCACTCCGATGCCAAGTGACGTCACTTTATGAGGACAATCTGTTGCTCGTGCAATTGGCAACAATGTCAGAATCGAAGCCATAATGTAATTCAACACTATTAGCTACATTAACGAATTAAACCAACATGATGGTGCCTGATGAAGCCATCTCCATCAGCAAGGTGTACTATTTAAACATGAAGCATAGGTTTTAATATCAACAGACAACATTAAGCGCCAACTACATTGTTGAACATTGATGCTTTGCTTTGACAACCTAGTGCATATTGTCTGTCATCATCATCAGCCCATATTAGACCACTGCTAGACCTTTGGACGTAGGTCTCTCTCCAATGCACGCCGCTGAGCCCAATCCGCGGCTGCTCTCAATGTATTATGTATAACTGTATAATTAATTACGCATTTCAGCCCGTTTTCATCGGGAGTACGCTTTCATCTTTATTCATTACCGTTATCCAAAACCACAAAATCTATCTGTCTAATTTTGATATTTCTATACCTTGGATAAACGACGAATAGTGATGTATCACTATTCGTTCGATGAGAAGTAGAAATGTCAATTAACGAAAAAAGTGTCCAAAATGATAAACTCGCGTCAAATCTTATTATTCTAATCAAAACATGACATTGGGATTAATAGTCATAAACAGTTTTAAATGTATTCGGAGCAGAGCAAGGATAATGTAGAAAAACCTGAATACATGAAACAAAGAAGAAAGATTCTACAATGATTCTACCACACACAAGCGTGTGTGTAGTAACATTAGTATGCAAGTACAGTCAGGAACGGTTGTGTTGCGAAAATTCACAGTTAACTTGTTTGGTTTCTGGGAAGTCGCATTTAAGGGAGCAGCCTTGCACATCAATTAGGAAAGGTAAATGCGTTAGAAATGACTGTGTATAAGGTAATAGAGTTTAGAGAAACACATACAGATACAAACAGAGTCATACATCCAGTCTCTTTTAGGAGTTGCTCTTAAATCTATAACAACACACTTGACCTTTCGATCTCTATTCAGGAGGTCCAGGTTTTGATATACGTATTCAATCATTAAAAAATAATCAATAAAGACTAGTAAGTAAAGCCCACACATAAAATAGAATTACTCTTTCTCTAGACAACCTTTGATTTTAGAATACTATTGCCAACATTAGCGAAAAAAAAACATTATTTGTAACTTTTCCTTATATACTTATTAGGTATATCGTCGTCGTAGCGTCGCGTGGGTAAGGACTGTGATCAATATATTAGTAGCACATTAAGGCGAAGGGTAAGGCACACTAGCGCCACCAACTGATAATTTGACAATTACTAACGGACCGCATCTTTTTTTAAACATTGCGTACCGTCCGATAACAGGAAAGCATCCATAGTATTTATTTAATAATTGTGCACTACTTTTTGTTGCGTGGTTTATTCACAAAACGGGCTATCGCATTTATTCACAAACAATGGCCACTGTTGGTGTTAGCGAATGAATACAAAAACAAACCTAAAAGTAGTGCACAATTATTAAATAATAAATGTTTGCCTAGTGTAGGAAGGTCCGCAATGTTTGAAAAAAAATCCGTTTTAGCAGTTATCAAATTAAATTCATTAGCGGCGCTAGTGTGCCTTACCCTTCGCCTTAATAAGTCTTTAAAAAAAGAACTGAACCTTTGGTTTAAGAACGTTTCTTCCACATAAGCGTTATAACTGTAACTTTTTTTCATATAAGCAATAAAGCGTTTATCTATCTACCTAAGCTGTTACCAAAACCCGAGCACGTGGCCAGCAACAGCGGCCGCCACAGGCACCACTCACAGCCTCAGCCCGGCGACCGGCGACTTCCTGCGACATATCCGGACGACAAAGCGTAACCGACCATTGTGCGCGACGTGTGAATACGAATGGGAGTTACACCGCAGCTCGGTGCATGCGCTAATAACCGTGAGTACTTACTTGATAATTGGTAGTGAGTCATTTGATTTGGACCTTTACCCCCTTATTCATAAAAACTATTTAAGCATTATTTAGTTAAATATTGTTTTGTCAATGTCACACAAACATCATTTTGAATTTGTGAAAAAGAGACAAAACAGTGATTAACTAAATTATGCTTAAATAGTTTTTATGAATATGGAGGTTAATTATATAGCAGGTTACAACGGAATGATTAAAAACTAGAAACTAGAGTGGTAGTTTTATGTTAGTAGTAGGTATTAGGATTAGGATAATTAAAAAAAAATATGTTAACTATTTCGTAAAACAGCCGAAACAAATGAAATTAAATGTAAGTCTATTTTCAGAAAAAAATATAAACAAAATAGCCTTGTTACTTGTAAAATGTAATGTGAATTCAGTTTGTTTCGACAATCGAAGGAGTGTTATTTTTATTTTATTAGGAAAAAATACTAATATAAAAATGTCCGAAACCGATTAGTAACCGATTAAAAACAAACTACATTCAGGGTTTGCATTTATTACGTTACGTTGTAAACGCGTATAAATTAATGGATTCAAGATCAGTAGCGCCCGCGACTCTGCAAGCCATGTAAGGCGCTTCCTTCATTCCTGGCCATTCGCGGAGTGGCGCTAACCAATCGCAATTACTCATTCACACTGCTTATTAAGCTGTCTGATAGATCTCAATGAACTGTATTGTGTAAGTTGATTATGTTACAAAACCAACTGTTTCGATACAAGGCGTTTTTTGTTGTCCAGATACAGGTATAGACGCCCCACAGTATATTTCACAATTTCATAGTAAGAGAGATATCACGTCAAAATTAGGTATAAAATATACTCGTAATATTTGTGAGATAACAATTTACCAAACTACAACTCGAAACTGAAAACATTTTCGAAGAAGCACTAATCTTTTGCAGTCCTTTATAATATATGTTACCTACCATCAAAAACAAACTGTAAAAAAAACCGGCCAAGTGCGAGTCGGACTCGCGCACGAAGGGTTCCGTACTTTATGACGTATTAAAAAAACTACTTACTAGATCTCGTTCAAACCAATTTTCGGTGGAAGTTTGCATGGTAATGTACATCATATATTTTTTTTAGTTTTATCATTCTCTTATTTTAGAAGTAACAGGGGGGACAGGGGGGGGGGGGGGGGGCCCGCGACGGGACGGGACACACACACATATTTTGCCACTTTGGAAGTGTAAACTATTCAGTTACGAAAAAAAATACATTAGAAACCTCAATATCATTTTTGAAGACCTATCCATAGATACCACACGTATGAGTTTGATGAAAAAAATTTGAGTTTCAGTTCTAAGTATGGAAAACCCCCAAAACAGACAGACAGACAGACAGACAGACAGACAGACAGACAGACAGACAGACAGACATCTTATAATGACCATAATATCAATATTAAATTTTTTTTGCAATTATGTCTAGTTCAGCATGGCAACTATTGCCAACCTCTTCGAGAATATAATCGCGACATCGTTTGTTTTCGACATGTTGACTGCCTCTCAATAGCAGACAATGGAAATTTTATTGTTTATCAAACGCCCGGTGACCGCCATAACGTTTAAACACTTAAAGAGTTTCCAAACAACATAATGGAGGACGACACTGGTTTGATTGCCTTCAATTCATTATGGTACTTTGGAACTGATTCGTTAGAAACACGTAAACACCAATAATGTTAGTTGTTGGGTAACTAGAGTGGTGACTAAATTCTAAAAACATGACGGCATACAAGTTATCCTGTTTCCAGGGAAATATGACACTTATCACGATGCGTCGGCGTCGTTTATCTGATAAAACGTTTTTATATGAAAAATACGGTGAAAGGAATGCGCAGTAATATTTTTATGGTGATGCATTTACCTACTTGCAACCCGAAAACAAATTAAAGTTACATACAAAAGCAATGTAATTGTTCATCCATACGCAAATATTTTACAAATAAGAAACAAAGTCAACAATAATAATTAAGAAACAATAAATTTATATCACGTTCATCATTAACGTCCCACAGGGATTCAGGCTCCCCACATTGAGGAGATTGAGCCGTATAGCCCACCACGCTGGTCAAAACGATATGGTGGTAGCCTACTGCCAACTGCCAAAGAACGCCATTTTATTTGATTTATTTTAAAAGGCCGACGGTCATTATACACATTTTACAACACCGAAACATAATATTCATCATAGCCTATAGATATCCCCTGTTCAACGGCATATTTTCCCTAACAGCTGGTGGTAAGGATTCTACACAGAACTCATCTTGAAGGATACCACCTTCGTAAGAATTTCTGCCACAAAGCAGATCCAGTAAAATTACTGATAATAAATAACATCAATAACTAAGACCTCGGGGTTGTTAACGCTCGAGTATATAATGGTACCTATATCTGCCTGCCATGCCTGTTGACAAACTCAGTCAAATAAAAAAAACGTTGACAAACCCCAGAAGTAAGCGTTGACTAAGATAACCTGTTCAACAACTACATTCGCTCTGTCGCATGACCAAACAATATGAATCAACCGCTCGGCTCGTATCAGCGCGTATGTCATGTAGTCTTCGATCAACAATACACTGATCGAAGCATGTAGTCCTTAGATAATATCCCAAAACGTTACAATACAAATATTAGCTATAGGCGTCGTATCGACAACGTCTTGTTTCCCTTCATGTTTGTATACAGCGTTCAATGGAATCGGTCGCTTCCAATAGTCACGTCACAGATAAGAGGACGAATAAATGCCATGGTGAGGTATGCACGCGATTGCGGAGGCATGGAGTGAGTCACTGCTCACCGCTAACCCATTGAGATTCTACTAACGGTTCAGTCAATACAATAGCCAGGACTGGTAACGTTTTGCACTAAAATTTTTTAAGTATTCATTATATCTGTGTTAATAATAAAAACAAGGAACTCGTACTAGGTATAATTCTATATGACGCCAGGATCGCGTGCTGGAAACACTGTATTTTACCAGGATTAAAAGTAGCTTCTAAAGCTCGATCTGACCCTCCAGATTTCTCCTTACTTAAAGATACAACCCGTTGCCCTGATTTGAGGTGAAAAAATGATAAACAACCGTCTTCTTAAAATCACAATTTATAATATTAGTTAGATGCATGCGGTAAAAATATATAGTCATGTTAAGGCGAAGGGTAAGGCACACTAGCGCCGCTAATGGATTTAATTTGATAACTGCTAAACTGGATTTTTTTTAAACATTGCGGACCTTCCGACACTAGGCAAACATCTATTGTTTAATAATTGTGCACTACTTTTAGGTTTGTTTTTGTATTAATTCGCTAACACCAACAGTGGCCATTGTTTGTGAATAAACGCGATAGCCCGTTTTGTGAATAAACCACGCAACAAAAAGTAGTGCACAATTATTAAATAAATACTATGGATGCTTTCCTGTTGTCGGACGGTACGCAATGTTTAAAAAAAGATCCGGTCCGTTGGTAATTGTCAAATTATCAATTGGTGGCGCTAGTGTGCCTTACCCTTCGCCTTAATACAGAATACTGCAAAACTTTATCGTTAAAAGTCGAGTTCAGAATACCCGAGCTAACCGAACCAAAGGCGTGTCAGAACAGCATCTCTTCATCAAACTATTATGCGATTTATTTTTATGTGGGTCAAGTGCCGTAACCGATTTGGGGCAAATGGCATCTTACTTACAAAATATCGCCCCATAAAAGCTTGCGCACCCCGCATCGTCGCGTGGCTGGCTGCATTTGTTATCTGTGGTTGGCTTGTCCCGTGTTATTGTGTTGTCATAAAAACGGATTTATATTTTGTTCGGGGTACCCTCTTCCTTCTATCGGCGCAAAAATAATCTGTACTCGTTTTCAAGATTACAGTTTAAACACATTTTTAAAATTATGTTGCGAAATCTTTGGCTGTGAAAAGTGCTTAAAGTAATAAATATTTTACACAACAATATCTTAACTATTAATTATATGTATCCAGCAACCCATACCAACAGCCACAGGGCTTTCACACAATGCTTTTGAAGAAGGCGGGATACCGTTAGTCTGAGAACTCATTCGAATACAACCTCATTTTAAAGTACCACTTTCGGTACTAAGCTCGTTAGTTTTGATTACGCCACGAGAAACTAGACAACTAAATTTTGTAACCAAACATACAAGGCAGGAGTCATAAATATTTTCTACGATGCATCATGTAATTTTTTTTTATACATTAATAATTTGCAGGAAGTGTAATTGCAAAAAGATGAATTGTTAATGTATGATTTGCCAGTCGTAACTATACTCGTACAAACACGTGTTGGTATACCAAAAGAAGGGTCAAGTTATGTTTGATAATGTGACAGCTCCTATCTTTGTTTATATAATTTTTTCTTTCCATGTTTCTTAAACTTATTAACTCCGGATAAAAATAAAAAGTATTTAACAATTACAATCTAGGTTACTAGCACATCGAACCCAATGCCAATGTATGTTTTTCCATGGCACAGACGAGAAAGTGAAAATCGATTCTCGTTTAACGTTGAATTATGCAATCGATAGGAAATGGAGCACGCAGTGCGCTCTCGATACCGAACCGCGGAACGGTGAGTGCGTGCACTTACTTGGGACATTTTGCCTTGTCTCCGCAATTGTCTTGTCAACTACAAAAATGTTCAAGAATCATAATGGTCACCTTATATTTTTTATTAAAAACACGGGTTTGCTCTTGACCTCAATGTGAAATCAGGACAAAATCTAGGACAGGTCTATGATGAAGCGAGCTTGATCAGAAGACAGGTGTTCACTCATACTTCGAAAGACACTACAACAATCCCTCGCCATTTGGAAACACAGACTCGAACTGAACATCCTTAGGTTTGAAATATCAGTTTCAGATTGGGCATTCAAGATGCACATTGGAAGGTTCATCATCATCATCATCATCATCTCAGCCAAAAGACGTCCACTGCTGGACAAAGGCCTCCCCCACGGATCTCCATGAGGGGTATTTGCCGTAATCGCCACGCTTGGCAGGCGGGTTGGCGATCGCAGTTGATTAAGAGTAACCTCAGAGAGATGCTGCTGCCCATCCTCCGGAATGATCCCTTAGTCGGCTTTTACGACACCTTCGGGAAGACATGGGGTGGTGCAATTCTTTATCCCCGGCACCACACAGGGGATTGGAAGGTTATGAACATGAAAATTGAATTTTATGTGTGGAAAGGAAGGCCGAAGAAAATATGGATAGACTGTGTGGTTGACAAATATGCTATATTTAGAACTAGCTGTGTGTGACCGCGACTCCGTTGCGCTTAATTGCGTGGAATTTAGCTACTGCACTCTCTAATCCTTTTGATATAAGTGTGTATATGTTACTCTTTTATATGTGGGTCATTGTTAGTGCACTTTATTCAGTTAATTGTTCAAAGTATACGTTTCCATATACAGGCGAGACTCCGTTACAGCTTCAGGGGAGATTCTAACGGATATTCTTCATGACATTCACGATACGGGATAATAAATTTAATGTAACATGTAATTTGATTTAGGTTATTTAAATGACTAAAATTTTAACGACAAATTTTTAGGAAAACACATACTAAGGAATCCCTTTATACTCGACAATGCACACGCACAGTAACAACAGCTTTAAATAACACAATTGCAAACGTTGGTACATTATTTGATAACTTTCCAATTATTCCACAAGCAAGCGCCAATATTGAAATTTAAGATAGTGGCAAATTAGAGAAAGAATTTAAACGATCATTCTGCTAGATTCTAAACAAAACTGTATAAATCGAAGTAGCTACGAGTTGTAAAAATGCGATCTACGATAAGGATTCTTAGAGACGAAGATATGGGTTCGATAAGTTACCTGAGCGACCTGTTCGACCTTCCATAGGCATTGACGCGCCCTAGGGCGTCAAGCCAAGGTAAATAGTCCCAAAACGGGGCGCACGGAAACTGAGCCGGGAACCTTAGCGCGTGAATTGCCCGTTTCGATCTACCAAGTGGTTACTTAGCTACCTGTTAGAGGATAGGCTTGCCTGTAGCAATATTTCGTAGCAATCTTTTTTTTGGGATTTCTCTTGAAACCTAATATCGACTGATGCTGCAGTTAAAACTATGTAATGTGATGCGACATATCACACATATCTAGATACAGAATATCTTCGATTAATACTAATAATAATACTATAATATAATAATAATAATTGATCGAAGCAGAATATGCATGTTTTAATACTAAATCCTAATATCATCATCATCATCATCAGCTCATTTAATGTCCCCATTGCTGGGGCACGAGCCTTCCCTATGGATGGATAGGGAGAACGGGCCATAAACCACCACGCGGGCCCAGTGCGGTGCGGTGATTGTTAACGACTGCTAATGCAGCCGGGACCAACGGCTTTACGTGCCTTCCGAAGCACGGAGGAAGGCACGTAAATCCTAATATGCAAAATACAAAACCAATAAAATATACAACAGCATTAAACAAATAAAATTAAATGTAAGTACAGAAAATGCAGACGTTAGATTAGAAAAATATTTGGTTAGCAAAGAACTTAACTATAAGAAATATTTCTTGTTTGTTCTACTAATCGTTATTAACATTGGCCAGACTTTAAGAGAAAATAAAATAGTTTCTGCGGGATAGGTGATAAGCATCTATTTTAGGCTCTAAGATAAAAGAATTTAAACACTATAGGTACGTTTGTTTTAGCCATAATAAAAGACCATTCATAGATTGAAGATTTCTAATGGATGCAATATGGGTTGTTCCGTATTCATCCCACGAGAACTCGTCCCACGAGTAAATTTTTCCTTACTCATCCCATTTCTATTCCTTACTCGACCCACAGCAATATTATTATTTTTCATACAAGAAGCACCTTCGAAATAGGTTAAGAAAAAACTATAAAGAAGGTTGAGTATGTATATAGGTAGGTTCGACTCCGTATATGGACAAAGGCATTAAAAAGAGACCGCTGTTTCATATGAATCATTATTTATTTTAATGCTGCAATGAGTATGTATTTGTTTGCTATCGTTTCGTTCGAGCTACAGGTACGAATACAATCATGTTGTGATACTGTATATCTATCATGATAACAATTTTATTAAACAAAACTTTTTTAATAAACATTTTTTAACCTGTACTCGCATTTATTTTACATATCAGTGGCATCCAAACCACAACATATATTTACTGAGCTTAAAAGCACGTCAAGCATGTACTGGATGTTATGTGACCGGACTAGGTAGCCTACATTTATTTTAACTTTACGAAGGAATATAACATGGAGATGTTAATACCACCGAATTTAAAACCGGTATAAGTGTATCGATAATTATTTCTTAATTTTATCGTCTTTGAGATGGTGAAAAATTTGAACATTTTCATTAATAAAATTAGAAATTTTTGCGAATTTTAGAAAATACAAGAATTAAATTAGTTATAGTATATGTTGTGTACCGTAGTTTAAGCATATTACCACAGAATACATAATAGTGATATTACTACTAACTACCTATTTCGAACACTACTGATAACAAACTGTAAGTACATAGGTACATACATAGGTAGGTTAGGAAGGTACCCGTACTACCACGGCTGCGTCATCAACAACGCAAGAAATTAGTCACAGCCGAGCGCCGATCTGCTGTTAAATACCTACTATCAATAATATCGCTATAAAACATAATTCGTTACAACGTTTAAAGTCATCTTTTTTATTTCTTTCCCAGTACCGGAGCCCATTGTTGTGTTACTTTTATTATCCTATATGATTCGTTTTTCTATCCACAATTATAAGTTTATTACTTAGTTGGTGATCCCCTAAAAATTAGGATACCTACTATAAGATGTTATTACAATAAATATTATAACAAAAGATCCCAAAGCTGAGTGTTACGTTTTGTAATCTGAAGTAAAACATCATCTTTGTTCTCTTTGAAGTACCTACCTACTTTACATTGATTTCCTTCCAAGCAGTTTTTACGTCCATCTCAATCAGCTTTGATACAAAAAAACATCAACAATTTATCTGTTAGAGTGTTCTCTATACATGTGATTAATAGGTAGAGCAGACGGCGAGGTAGCTCGCACCACAAAATAAGGAGATTGCAGAAGGTAAGCGTCGTACGAATGCGGTCCAGCAGCGCAAACGTAGACAACCTCTCAGGCGCAGGCTTTGAATGGAATAGGAAGCCGCCCGTGCCATGTCCGCGCCCGACGCCCTTTATGTGTGGCCTGCGCTTCACGGGCACGGAATCTCGCAACAGCTGCGCTCGGACTATTCCGAGCTGTTCCAAGATTCGCGTCCGTGCAGGAGTGTTTGTGTGATTTCTTATCTTATCATCTTATCTTAGTGGGGCCTGCTGAGGTTTCCCTCTCGCAGTAACACTTCGACCCATCGGGATCTTTTGTGCAACCCTATCCTTTCACTCTTCTTCCTCTGTAAAGATAGATGCCATAAGTTTGGCAACGTCTTTAAGAGCGAAGAGCCTGAAGTCCTCCGGTTTCAGAAAGGCCGACCTCAGGAGTCCCATTCTTTTCCTGTATGTGTGATTTGCTCAAGCGCGGTATGTATTAAACTCACCTTCTGGGTCCTCCTTATTTTATGCTCGCACTTTGTTACGGGACAATCACCTCTCGAAGGTCGCAAGTACTTGTGCTTAGCTAAGGTGGTGTGCCCTTGATTTGTTTCTTTGCTTATCGTCTTAGAGTCTGGTTTTCCTTGAAGACGCAAACTTTGACTTTTTTGAAGAGGATAAAGCATTGAAAGTTCACGCGCAAATAAGACAAAACGTGCTTTTGTTCATCGATATTTTTGGTAAACTAACTTTCTATTGTTCAATGTTATAAAGCTTTTATAATCGAATAGCTTTTTAGTATCATGATTCTGTTAACTAACATTTCGTGACTTGAAGAATTATTATAAAGGAACTTTTAAACTTATAAATATAACAAACAAATTAATATGGTTTTTATAATCACTCCACATTGGGGATGCACTTTGCGGTCATCTATCAACTGATAGTAAACGATGAAGGCCGAATGGAAAACTATTCGTGCAGAATCCTTAACAGGAGAAGGATAGATTCTTTGGCACAAAAATTGTTTAAGTTAATGTGAGGCGACACAGCAACGTTGCTGCTTCAAGAATCAAGAGGCATTTATTTCACAGTAGGTCTGCAGTACCCCGATTCTCAAACACTTTTAATACATATTAGTGGTCGCCTAGTGGTCGAAATTCGACCGTAATTTTATTAAGGCTGCACGGATTGTATCCTAAGCATTGAAAAATATAAAAGATAGAATGCGAGTTCAAATTGGCATTGACAGCTGTCGGCCGCAATTCATGGTAGTGTGTGTAGTGTTGTTTTTGTTGGTTTAATGTATATTTTATGCATAATTTAAAAACATATATTAAAGATTGGATAACCTTCTCTATATAAACTATAAGTGTGCGAAATTTCATACTCCTCCGTCCCGCGCAAGTTTCGTAAAAACGGGTACAAAGTTTTTGCTTCACGTATTAATATATAGATATCACACGAAATCTTTTTGTCACCTTCCAAATCCATACTTGTAACAGTGACTGATGTAACAAATTCGATAACTTTTCACTCTAAATGAGTTTACGGCGGAAGGCCTCTGAACTGCTTATACTCAAGACTAGAAGTTGAAAGTTGAGCAATAACGTTATGTATGTAATCGCCCATAAGTCTGCTAAGCCAGCTTTAAATTACACAATGGAAGTATCAGCTGCGGTGCGTCGAACTACTCCCGGCGAGTGGGGCTTCTAATCCCGGATGCGTCCGGGTGAGTTCTGATATCCCAACACATGGGTAGGGCTTCCTGCAGTTACGCCTTATGCAATTTGTAAAGGTGTTAAGAAATCTCTTACTACGGTTATTGTTTCAACATTAGTTTATTCCAATATTATTTGTTAATGTTTAGTAGTTTTTTTAATTAGTAAAATGAATGCTGATACATATATGAAAGTGCCTCATGATGTTCATATTTTGTATGTTACTTTAATTGTAAATTCTGAAATCAAGCTAATGTCGCGAGGATATTTAAAAAGACACGCAATTTATTACGCAAGTGTTAACAAGACAAACTTTTCATATCAAATGCAGAGATAATTGTAAAATATTCAAGATGCAAATCCTTACTAATATTATAAATGTGAATGTGAGTTTGTTTGTTACTCTTTCACGCAGAAACTACTCAACCGATCATCATGAAACTTTGTACACATATTCTCAAAGGTATTGGGAAGGATTATAGGATACTTAAACGATAATTTAATTTAATTACCCAATAGAAAATGGAATTTGTCAAAGCGGTACGAAGTCCGCCGGGTAAGCAAGTTCTAAATAAATGAAAAATACTAACAGCAACAAACCAACCAGTCTAATTAAAGTTTCCTCCTCAGTAGTATTGATGGAATTGTTAAACAAAAAGCGGTCTGCACTTCAGAACTAATTTCTTGCATGGCGTCGTCGAAGTTTTTGCCGTCTTCACAGTTGGAACGAAGCCCTGCTCTCTCCCGTAGATTAATTTGCTCGTTTTACGATTGTTTTACTATTCCCACGGTGTTAGATAATAGTTTACTACGTACGCTAGGTGGTTTTATGGTCATGAGTCGTTACTAATGTTACGAGTTCACTGATGACGTAACGCGACCATATAGAACGACCTCCGATGAAAATTATTCGTTTTGTCTATTCCAGACAAGATAATCAAGGTTAGTGGAGTATTTTATTAATATTGTAGAATCGTGTTAATCAAATATTAACTACTATTTATAATACTTGACATTTTTTAGTAATTATAACCTAAACTTTTAGATAATCTTATATTTTTAGTAACTAATCTCTATCTGTATCTGATATGGTTGAAATTTAAAGCTCGAAAAGTAAGGTTTCAACGATTTGTAGGTTTTTTTTAAATTAAAACATTAGCACAGGCAACAGTTTATTTTTATGTGTCCATTTATGTCTTTAAAAATAAAGACAACAAAGTGACTTTAATTTAACGAATCAGTATATTAACTTCAATAGTAAAATATTATCACATTTTTAATTTCAGTTTACAAATTTAACTAAATTACAACCACATGAAAACAATTCAAAAAATTCAATCCCTTTATTAATGTTGACCAAACATAATGATGATTAAATAAAAGGTTTAACGGCAACCGGTTAGCATCACACTTAGCTAATAGCTATCATAAGCCACACATAGCGTAGGTACTTTTTTAAGTGTATAAGTTAAGTACTGACGTTTATTTATCGTGAAAGTTGATAAATAGTAATAAAAATCACCCGCTACAAGTGTTTAGACCACTAAAAGAAGTATCGTTTCGTTTAGAAGCAGTGAAGCAGAATTTTTACGAGAGTGCATCGCTCCAGACAGACCATAAACATTAGGGGGTGCAATCTGCAATCGTGAACAACCAGAGTTCGTGGCCGCGCATAATCCCGGGGGGTGGCGCTCAATGAGCACTTACACACACCGATAACGTGACTGATGTGAACATTACGTGAATGGAATATCGTTTGTGTATTTAGATAAGTGGGGGGTCCACGCCCCAGACATAGCCGGTATTAATCGCAGCGGTACGATCTATCGATTTCTGAACACAAGGATTAAGGTGCAAATCTACTGCAGCGTGCTACTGTGCATATTCTTAAATATTAGAGTAGGAAAGTGATTCAATGTTTTTTGACTTCATATTTAAAAAACTACCTATAACATGAATTAGAACTTAAACCTTTCCTGTAACCTTGGTCAACTATTCAAAAGTGCGACTTACCCTACCAAATTTTAAAAATCTAACGATGATAAATCACTCTAATATTATAAATGAGAAAGTTTGTGTGTATGTGAGTGTGTGTGTATATTTGTTGCTTCTTCACGCTGCAACGGATGGATAGAATTGGATGACATTCGGCATACAGATAGTTTATAACCTGGATTAACATATAGGATACTTTTTATCCTGATATTCCCACGGGAACGGGAACCACGCGGGTGAAACTGCGGGCGGCCGCTAGAAGTTTATACAAATAAGATGATAAATAAACTTATATAAGAATAACCGACAATACTCTCAAGCCTAAACAGTCGTCAAACTCTTGAAAAACACGAAACCCCTACCAATCTAGGTATAATGGAAACGCAAAAAGTTGCCAAACTTCACGTGCCGGCCCAATAACAATAAAAATTGTGATGGGTAGAACATGCAAAAAAAAGCCAAAGGAATGCACTCAATATGCAAATAATGACGAACGTGACCCAACAAAGATTAGTGTAATAATAGAATTGCAGCCAACCGTTCAAAGGGGGTTTAACTGAGTAAAAACACGTTTGGCTTGATAATATAACTTCCTTAGGCGATAGGTAGAGTTTAGGCCCAGATTTTTTTTGTTCGGATAATGCAGATATTCCAACACCTATATAATTGCACTGATTAGTGCCCTAAACAATTACAATTCCATTGTGTCTATATTCACAGCAGACAACGAATTAAAAACGGTGTACTTATATAAAATAAAAAAAGAGAAATATAATTACACAAAAATATTCTTTTTATAGTGTACGTACAACCGATCAGGTAGGCTACTCTTGACGCAAACTCAATCTCAATACAATTCCAATGGGATTAATATGTATCGATATTGGGATAAGTTTCGCAATTTCGGAACGCCCCATCTCGATAATAATTTGTTCACTCAATTTCCACGCAATTTAATTCCAATGTAGCGCTATTATCGCTTTTAAGAGTGCCATTTGAATTTTTTAGATTTGGGATTGGAATTGTATTGAGATTGAGTTTGCGTCAAGAGTAGCATTGCAGGTGGGTTACTCTTGAAACACAATTGCAATAATCAATTTCCAATCCCAAATCTAAAAAATTCAAATGGCACTCTTAAAAGCGATAATAGCGCTACATTGGAATTAAATTACGTGGAAATTGAGTGAACAAATTATTGTCGAGATGGGGCGTTCCGAAATTGCGAAACTTATCCCAATATCGATACCTAATAATCGCATTGGAATTGTATTGAGATTGAGTTTGCGTCAAGAGTAGCCTACCAGGTGGGTTACTCTTGAAACACAATTGCAATAATCAATTTCCAATCTCAAATCTAAAAAATTCAAATGGCACTCTTAAAAGCGATAATAGCGCTATATTGGAATTAAATTGCGTGGAAATTGAGTGAACAAATTATTATCGAAATGGGGCGTTCCGAAATTGCGAAACTTATCCCAATATCGATACATATTAATCGCATTGGAATTGTATTAAGTTTGAGTTTGCGTCAAGAGTAGCCTACCAGACCCAGAGGTCCAAGTTAAAATTTCCAGCGGAATTGGTTTGTGGTAGCTTGTATTAAGTCCGCTTTATTAGCTACCACAATCTTATCCAAATATGTCACCATAACATCAATGTTAGTAGCATTATTGTACTATTAAAGCTAAGATAGCCAGTTCCTTAATAGTTAAAGATTTCGGATGATGTCCCACCTTCAGCCTACCAGATGATTTAGCTGAGATATACTTTTTGTTTGAGGAAAATTCAAGCCCAGGGTTGTGCAAAAAAGTACGCATAGGCATGACTTTTAATAAACAAGTAAAGTGTTTGTTAGCACTCGGCTATTTAATATACTTTATATATACTAATAAAGATAATATCAAAAAAAATCTTTTGTTGTGGTGTTGTACGTATGTACGTCCAAAATACTAGCAAAGTACTAGCAAAACATAAAAAAAAAACTGAAAAGAAAAAAACAAGCTCTACGATACCAGAGTATTTAAATGAGTATTTATAAAATACATTGAATATTGATAGTTGTCGCAGGCGAGGACAATCTGGGAATTAATAGCTAACCCGGTCAATGTTTATAAGTTTATTTTGTTTTTTTTTTAATTTTTTTTATAGCATATGTCACTCCCACAGTCAAAAAAAATCTAACGACACCTCATATGGATAAATCCACCATGCCGTTTGGGCTGTAGGGCGTGCCAAAGAAACAGACATACATACATACATACATATGTACATACATACATACATACATACATACATACATACATACATACATACATACATACATACATACATACATACATACATACCTGCATACATAAATACACTCGAAAAACATAACCCTCCTTCTGACGCAGTCGGGTAAAAACACAAGGCATACTAAGGTAAGACTGCGACTAGCGACTGTCTGAACCACTCAGCTGGACATTGCGTGTGAGTGACCTCTAAGTCACAGCTTATCGTTCAGCGACTTGTCTCGTTGCGGAAATCGTCCCTAATGCAAATACTAAAAGGCTTGCATTTACAGATAAGAGATATTATGTACCTGTAACATTAAATAGTTTAGCTAAGAAATACAAATTATGACTAGGAAATACGCTTAAAAAGTAGGTATACTCTAACTCAATTTTCTTGCAGAATTTTAAAAATATTTTATGTTTTAATATAATGTAGTAAGAATTAATTTAAATTAATATTATTTTTTGTTGTTATTGTTTTGGTTGTACAAATACAAATAAAACAAATCTAGTGACTGATGGTGCCGGCCGGCCGATGTTCAAGCAAAAAAAAAAGTAAACTAATGATTATTCACATAACAATCCAAATACACTATATAAATATACTAGGCAAAATGCAGTCTGAAGCATACAACGGGACAAGGGGGGCGATCCCGGGAGACTAGTCTCCCTGTCCCTAGAAACATCAGATTATCAGAAACCTAACGGACGAAACCAACTATTACGTAAGCGTTCCCAAATTAGGAAATGGCACCCTCCAATTGGCCCAAATGTTTATCCAAATAGTGACAGCAGTTAGCCCGAATTGGACGTCTAGAGCTGACAGGATGCCGTGGGATTCTACCGCCTCGTTCAGACAACGACGAGGCCTAATGGAGGTTAAGATGTGTGCCCCCGGTAACGAGCTACCCGCCATGTTTGACGCAACTGTGTCATACAGACAAATTGGATGACTTGCTTCAGCGCCAATGACGACCGTAAAGCGTTTTAAAAGTCTATACTTAGTTTTATTTTGAAATCGCAAGAGCATCTACGAGTAACTGACGTAGCGGCTAGAGCAAATGGATACATGAAAGCAGTAAAGACGATCTAAATACGTACCGTAGAGAAATAAAGTTCGGCAATCGGCAGTCGATGGCTACTAGGCACTCCAACCGAATATCGCTTCTATTTTTCTATACAATCAAATTAAAATTCCGAAAGCTTTAATGAAACACGTGTCGATGTCTGGTCAGTATCAGAGCAGGCTGCGCTATAAAACGCTAACGTATACAATAGCATTGGAAACGGAATGCCGCGGTATCTTTGTAACACAAACAGCGGGACTGATTATTGGTCAAATGGTGGACACACTCGATTGACACTTTGATATCGTTCGGGCAATCATACCCGTCTATTGATGGCGATGATGGAGCGACGACGCGACGCCTGCGACGCCTGCCATCTTTCGTTGTACATATCTGAGTTACGGTCAATTGAAGTGCGATGAGTTTCGTCAATCAACAGCTATGCGGGCAATAAATGTACTTATATGATAGAGAAGAGATAAACAAACAAAGAAATGCCGCGTTCCTTTAAAAAAAAAACTATGTTATAATTATTATCATCAGCTGTACTTACTTAACTGAACTGTTTCTAAAACATTAGTCTTACTATTAATAAAGAGGTAAAGT
Source organism: Eudonia mercurella (assembly GCA_963082485.1). NCBI lineage: Eukaryota > Metazoa > Arthropoda > Insecta > Lepidoptera > Crambidae > Eudonia > Eudonia mercurella. The sequence goes on from OY720029.1 coordinate 17,368,185, forward strand.
TTCTGTCATTGATTGTTTGATTGTTTGTTTGCTTGCGGAGGGTTATCTCTGAAATTACTGGTCCAATTCCCAAAATTCTTTCACTCATAGAATGCTACATTCCTTGCAGGTAACATAGGCTATATTTTTATTTAAAAAAAGGTTTACTTTTTATATCTCAAATCCACGCGGACGAAGACGCGAGTAAAGTGCTAGTAATAGCTATATTCCTATTCTCTGCAGCAAGAGCTTCGTTTAAAAACTAGTTTAGCAACATTATTCTTAAACGGCATGGAAACTATACTGCATTATACTTTGAAAACTTTTCTATTGAAAACTCTTAGCGACCAAGGGCTAAGTGCACGCAAAGGGCTTAGGTAGAACGCGTGTCAATTGTTCAAAGCATAAACAAAGAATATTAGAGAAAGTACAGCTACACTTGCGTACGATAGCATCAACAATATGTATTTCGTAACAGAGTACAAAACGACCGAGACGCGCAGCGGCGTTGGCACGTGGAATGCGGTTTGGCTCGCTCAATTGATACAGCACTGTTAGAACACAAAATAAGGAGACTGCAGAATGTAAGGTTCTTCCAAACGCGCTCATGCAACAAACACATAGACAACCTCTTACGGACTGCAGCGTCGCGCTGAGTGCCTAGCGCGAGTTTCATTCGCATTTCGATCACGTTAACGAAAACGAGAATTTGTATGGCAAAATGTTAACTCTTGCCGCCAAGAGGCGCTGCTTTAATGCCATACTAATTTTCGTTTTCGTAATCGTAATCAAATGAATACTAGTAAACAAAACTCACACTAGGCACCCTGAACGCATTATCGGCAATGCAGAAGTCGCAAATACTCTCGAATCTCTGCAATTGCGTAAAGATGTTGCGTCACTCAGCGTGTTATACCGCTTATACCATGGCGATTGCTCTGAAGAGCTTTTCAACGTCATCCCACCTTCTCCCTCCCTTCATAGGAGTACACGTGCTGCTCTTCGGAGTCACCGCTTCACTGTCACAAATATCCCATCGTGCACAAACTTTGGTGACTCGTTTCTTTTTCGCACCCCTAAAAGATGGAATAGTATACCAGCACACGTTTTCCCTCCTTCCTATGGTAGGGCTCCCTCAAAAGAGGTATGAAGAAGCACCTTGTGGGCCGGCAGAGTGAGGTTAACTGACGCTACGTTTGTTTTCACGCTGCACCAGTTATATTCGAGTCTGGACTCCATTGCCACTTAACATCAGATCGGTTATTTGCCGAGCTATCAATAATAATAAAAAAAATCAATCTCGCAACAGATGCGCTCGGACTGTTCCGAGACTCCGTGTCTGTGAGAGGGTTTATGTGCGCACGCTTTGTAAGAAGCTCACCTTCTGCAGTATCCTTATATTGTAGTTAGAATGCGTTGCTCATCTATTAACAATTAACAAAGAGAGTTCCATGAAAAAAATTACATGCGCTGAGCTTACAAAATTTGCCTATACTACCTTAACCTTAGCACAGACGTGCAGGCTAAGCCTAAGGAATGACAACTCAAAACCTATAATGTAAAGACCAAACCATCTTACCAATTTACTATAATATCAAGAAGATATTTAGAAATCTTATCACAATTAGCAACACAATTACAATCGCCGTAGTGCAAGAATATCCTAAATTCCAAAATTTTATATATCAATTCTTATCACCACAATCAAGTAACATTATTATCATATAGATGTTAAGGTGATTTAGTTAATTTCATGTAGAGTTAGACAAACACTTGCAATATCACGTATTGGCTTCTTCACCATTTAAAAAAAAGATACTACATTAAAGTATATTTACAATCACACAATAAAGAAACTACTAAAACAACAAACTCCATAACAACCTATTTTGCAACATAATTGGAGATAGCAACAAAACAAGCAATGCCCTACCCAGGATGCGGTCATCGGGGACAGGCATGCGCAGCGCCGCCGCCCTCTGGGCAGCCCGGGTCATGCCACAGTTCTAGCAGCCAACACGCAAACAATGTAAAAAGCAGGTTGCTAGCGCCTATGCTATAGTAACAGCGTGACTAATGTGACGAGCTCGATGGCGTAGTCTAGACAAGGCCAGTCTGCGATTGCTGAAGTTAAGCTACTTGCGCAAACGCCCGTCATCAGATAGCTGACCAAAAATTTATCATCTTGAGCTCCTCCGTGCTTGGGAAGGCACGTAAAGCCGTTGGTCACCGCTGCATTAGTGGTCGTTGACAACCACCGACACGCATTGGGCGCGCGTAATGGTTTATGGCCCGTTCTTCTTAAGGTACCTTAGGGAATGTGCTGCCACAGCAGTAGGGAAATAAAATGAGCTGATGATTTACCAACGCCTAGTGTCAAAGCAATGAAAAATAACTCAAATTTAACGAGCTAAATCCACAAACCATGATAGCCCACCATGTTTCGCGGACAACAGCTCTTCAATCGGATAAGTACCTTGAGCTTACCTCGAATCTTCAATGTCCCTTACATAGAAGTAACGCGATCTGCAATATTACCGAATACAGCTAATCAGCTATCCGTGATGTTACATTTATGAAGATAGTCTCCTGGTCCTATCACAAAATTTAAAGAAGGTTTTACATCAAGAACATTATTCGAACACAGTGGGCGACTACAAAATCCAGCTTTTCTTAATAAAGGTAGAATTTGGATTCCACACTAAACTCTAGCTTCACATTTACCTGCCTTTACTTAGAATCTTTAGTATTCTGAAGGTGAGGCTAACTGGGGCAGGTTACCCACTGTCCCGGTCCGGCCACGGGGCTGACATAACGGCATGTTCAAACAACGTTTCAACCAACGTCAATGTTTACACTTGCACCTTTTAATTGTGGAGACAACGAGCCGTTGTAGTTATGTGATAACGACAGAGGCTGACAGGGTGCCTAGTGTGAATTTTGTTTACTATCTGTATTCATTCGAATACGAAAGCGAAAATTAGTATGGCATTGAAGCAGCGCCTCCTGGCGGCATACGAGAAGAGTTAAAATTTTGCCATACAAATTCTTGTTTACATAAACGTTAACGAATGGCGAATGAAACTCGTACTTGGCACCCTGAATTCACTGGACGTAGGAAAGTTAAGGTGCACTATATAGATATGATTTTACGTTTATAAACTACTAGCTTCGCACGGGTGGACATTTTTTTTAATATAGCTTATGTTACTCAGCGCTAATGTAGCATTCTAATGTTGAAAGATTTTTTAAATCGATCCAGTAGTTTTTGAGTTTATTCGTTGCAAACATACTGCGATCGCCAACCCGCCTGCCAAGCGTGGCGATTATGGCAAATTCCACTCAAACTGATTTATCCTTGAGGGAGGCCTTTGTCCAGCAGTGGACGTCTTTTTGGCTGAGATGATGATGATGATGATGATGATGATGACACATAATACAAAAATACAAAGGTTTCCTCTTTATAATATTAGTATAGACTAGCTGACCCGGCGGACTTCGTACCGCTTTGACAGTTTCCATCATTGAGTTAAATATATATCAATGGTTTCCATGACAACAAAACAAACAAATCATTTTGTATTGGAAAATTAAATTGGACTTCTTGGCGGGAAAGTGAAGAGTCATGTCTGCGGTTTTGTTTTATTTTCTAAAATTTGTGTTATGTCGAATATTAATGTGAAGTAATGGTGGATTATTAACCGTTAAGTGTTCGTGAGTGTGCATGATTGTTGGCAAATGAAACAAAACAGTGCAACGTCACTTTTCAAATTCTCTCAAGAAGTCCGCCCGAGGACTTAGTAAAGCTCCACATCTTTACTAAGATACTCGAGGGGTTGGGGGGTATATCATTTCTCACTTCTCATTTCTATTATCATTCATCATCATCATACAAGATGGAAATATTGTTTATTTATTTATAACTTGTAAGAAAAATTACTTTGACACTGGCTAAATGTGCTAACCGCACAAAGCCATCAACTAAAGGAAAAAAAAAAAAAAAAAAAATTAAATTGTCGTTTTTAGTATTTTATTTAATAATATATTTTTAATATAGCCTATGTTACTCAGCGCTAATGTAGCATTCTAATGGTAAAAGAATTTTTTAAATCGGTCCAGTAGTTTTTGAATTTATTCGTTGCAAACATACATACATACAAAAATACAAGGATTTCCTCTTTATAGAAAAGGTTGGAAATTATTTTTATGCAATTATTTTGGGGATTTTTAGAGGTAACAGGAGCTTTTTTGAACAAGGTACATTTGTATAATAAACGCTAGTATATTTACCTTTTTTTTATATTTTATTTGTGTGTTTCGGAATGCTCTGTAAATTGAGAAGGAAAGGGTCATGATTCGATCCACATCTTCTGACATACCGGGTCAGGTTACTTAGGTGTTACCAATTAGTTTATCGTGACTGTACGACCTGTGCAATTCTTTTATCAACACTATCTACTCTTACTTTGTAATCTCCTATGGCGTTCGGGACCACCGGTCCTGGTCCTGATGGCCGCATCAAAAATAATTATAAGTTTCAAGGTGGCTTTCGGGACCGCGGTCCCGGTCCCGAAAGCCCCCCGACTCTACTTTGTAAGCCAGTCTTCTTCAATAACAATCAACAACAAAGTCATCAAGATTCAACTTTATGTTTAATTGTACCAATCATTGTCGATTACCACTAGTATTTGTTTATACTCATATCCTTTAACACATACTAGTGGTCGCCGAAAATTCGAAATTAGACTGTAATTCACAAAAAATACAATGTTTATAAAATGAAATGTAACACATATTTTTTCATAAATTTTATCATTCGAAACTTCTTCTCCATATAAACTTTAGCTAAACCCAATGGCTATACCTACTAAGGGCTGATTTTTCAATCGTCAGTTACAGTTTATTCATTGAATAATTTGACATAATGACAGATTCTCTTTAAAAAATATGTCACAATGACAATTTTATTCCTTAGATAAAACTTATCTGAGGATTGAAAAATCTCTCCCTCCTCCGTATGGGCAAGTATTAATAATATAGATAAAGTACAAAGAACGAGTCCACCATACCCGCTAATTCTAACCAATTTGCTTGTATCAAACTACTCCATCAAATCTACTTGACGAGAATTGTATGTGTACGCCATTCGATTGACATGCAGTATCAATACAATTGCCGCGCACATACTACACGCTTCTAGTCTACACACAGGCAGTAGTAGGTCTTGCTTGTTACATCACACTTTTTTGCTATGAACTAGACACGCTGTGAAAACCAGTCGGCTATGCCACTACTAATAGTAATTCTTACGTATACGAACATCTTATCTTAGTGGGGCCTGCTGAGGTGTCCCTCTTGCAGTAGCACTTCGACCCATCGGGATCTTTTGTGCAATACGTATACGAACATACTTAGGTTCGGGTTTTTATTTCTTAACACGGTGACTGCCGTAGAACCAGACACAATAGAAAATTTATTGTTTGTCGGTCACCGGTGACCACCACGGCGATTAAAGACTTTCAATTGTCATAGCGTTCGAGAATTCAACGGCGACGATTAATAAGACGTCTATCTATACCTTTGATAAGTTACCTACTAAAAGATTAAACAGATCTATAGTCTCGTAAATTCAGAACAATAAGCACGGACCGCACTCATGAGTGGATAAGGGCATTATCCGAGTTAACATTACGTACGGCACGACAGTAATCCCCGCATAGACAAATAGCCAACGCGGGTCTCTATGATAAAACTAGCTTAGCTGCAATTAGTGATTTACTGCACACATCAATTAAGTTACATATATGAGTATCATCATCGTCATTATCATCATCATCATCTCAGCCAAAAGACGTCCACTGCTGTTAGTTAGTTATATAGTAGGTACATTTCACCCGTGTAAATATTTTCCCGTTTTTGCAACATTTTTATTGCTACTCCACACCTGTTAGACCATAGCGTGATGTAATAATAATATATGTAGCCTATAGCCTTCCTCAATAAATGGACTATTTAACACAAAAATAATTTTTCAATTCGAACCAGTAGTTCCTGAGATTAGCGCGTTCAACCAAACAAACTTATATATTAACCATAATCATAAGTTAAAATAATATGTAATATAATATGTTATATATGCAATTATAATATAGGGAGAACTTATAAAAAAAATGTATTGGCTAAAATTATATTGTGAGTTATTTAAACAATTGTAAAATATAGTTGTATGTTGAAAGGCGAGGCGAGGAGGGGGCGTCATCTTTTCATATTGCGAGTTAGGCGGTCGGCTCTAACTTGAACAAACGATTATTGATAACAGAGTAAAAGTAAAACCTACAGAGTAATAGTTTCAAGTATAATCTAAACCGAAAGATATTGAGCAGTTTGTGCCACCTCGCGCGCTTTAAAAAGCACCGAGGTATTAAAATCTTGAAACCTAGCACTGTTCAGACAGACTTTCGTTGCGATCTGCGGTGCTCAAACTTTCCCCTGCGCAGCGAAGTAGACAGCCAACTGTGCAGGGATAGATAAGTGGTTGGCAGACTGTTATTGCCTGGATCAAGAACAAGTTTACCGAGAACATCCAGCTCGGTGGAAATACGACAGCCCAGAGACGGTTACGAAGCGAATCGTAGTAGTTCTGAGTTATTTCAACAGGAAATGGGTTACTAAAGTCCAGATGTGATCTCCTTCTAGCAATTAGGGTTTTCTTTTAGAAAAAATCAGAATAAAGCTACAGTACAAATCTTTTTTATCTTTGACTAGTTTTTAATAAAAAAATGTGTAAGTATTGTAGCATAACCCCTTGTGTGTCGAGCGACCGGCCACCGGCCGATAACAATTAAAAATCTATTGTGTCTGGTATTCACTCAGACGAGCTCTTAACATTTCAGTACTCTATAGGTAAGTTGTACACAAACCTTTGGTTACAATTGAATTAGCCAAGAAGATAAACAACATTACTGATCAAACAATCATTGTGTTGTTCAAATAATTTTTAACGCAAATTTTGTTGCGAACAAATTACAAAAACACAAATGTAGAAAAAATTTTTTTGATGTTGGTGACGGTAGTTATTGACATTGAATGGGCGCCTTTCAAAGTAAAAAGTGTTGAATAATTTCGGCGGGCTGGTTAGAACCACGATAGCTCAATTGGAAGAGCACCTGACCCGGAATGTCAGAAGGGTGCAGGTTCAAATCCTGCTCGTGGATTTTTTTTCAACATTTGTGTTTTTGTTAATCATTGTGTTGTGATATTAAGTATTTATAAATAGTTGAGGCAGTCAATGATTTCAATAAATTTTACATTTTAAATAATACTTGCCGAGATTGCATTACGTGTTTAGCAAATTCAATTGGAACAGGTTAATTTAAACAGTAAATAGCCTGTAATTGTCCCACTTTTGGGCAAATGCCTCTATCATTGAAATCAAGTGATCACTACAATTGATAAGTAATGGCTTAATCACCACGCTCGCCAAATGCGCTTGCGGGTTGGTGATCAGTGATCTGATCACCTACCCGGGGTATATGCATCGAAAAATCCGACAAACACTGTACGACCTGGGAATTGAACCTTCGGGTAAGCCAAGCGCTTTGCCAAGGTGTTTCACTCTGCCAACGAGGCGTTTATTTTATTAATATCAGAAAAAGTTTCAAGTAAAACCGAAACCGTAAGATATTGAGCAGTTTGTGCCACCTCGCCCAACAAGTTCATATGGAACTTTACTAAAGACAAAAGAACGACTAACGGAGTTTGTTCTTCGAGTAAACTTCAAGGTGATCTCCAGCTATCTGCTGTTATATCAGTAGGATACTGATAAAGGCGGCGCACGGGCGAGGCAGGGTGCGGCCTTTATTATTCTCTATAACAACACATATTGTTTGTAGAATGTAAGTAAGTACTCCACAAAATAATCGCTTTCTATGAAATAATACAAGTACAGTACACGTCGAATTGATCGATGCCAAAAGTGGTCAAATCTTGGCAGATAATAAAACAAACCTTAGCTTCAAAGGCTAAGTGTACAATTTTGAGAAACATGCCAACATTTTTGATTGAAGCAAAAAATTACTTACAATCAAAACATTAAAAGTATTAAAACTTACTTTTACATAAATGTGATACCTTTTTGGCCGATCAGTATGCTACGATGAATTTAATGCTGACTGTACTACCTATATTAGATAAAGAATTCTTCGTACTAATTTTACCTATATCAAAATGTCAGATATTTTAAAATGTATTTAAGTGGAGAAAATCTTATTTTTATATTATAAATACGAGTCGGTAGATAGGTAATTGGTCAGTGTCTTATAGAATGTCAGAAACAAGTTTTTTTGTAGATCATCAAGGACAAACATCAACGTTTTTGGCTAGATTAGACTGGATTCATAAATGCACTGGTTTTATTATTTTAGAAAATGGTTGGTTGTCCAATAGATTAGAAAAATAAATTAATAAACAAATGTAACTCTCTGAAGCCTTGCAATCTTCACCCGTCTCACATATCATTGATTGTTTATTACGACAAATCTCTCCTCTCCGCTCATCTTCGTTTTGGTGGATACCGGGGCAAAGGAATGTCAAATGATGACGAAACATGGACGGACAAGTAGCGGCCACAAAATAAGGAAACTGCAGAAGGGAAGCTTCATACAAACTCGCTCGAGCAACGAGCACATAGACCACCACTCACGGACACGAAATCTCGCAACAACCAAAGAATATAAAGACGACACCTCGCTTTGTGAACATTCAAAAAGGCTGATCCTTACTGGCGCTGTCATAAGGTCGAAAATACGTAGCGCCTGCGGCTGCGACAATAGAGACCGCAAAATATTGATTTAAAAAAAATTATTAGTATTAGTTATTAAAATATGCAGCAACTAAATTACGAATATTGATGTTATCAATATATTTAACTGGTTTTTAAGCATATCAATTAAGTAATTCTGTTGTAATTTGAACAATAGTGTTTTTTGTGGTGTTTTTGATAAAAATTATGATCGAGTCAAAATTATACAATCGTGTATTTGAGAAAGCAAATTCAAGATAAAGACATGAATTTACCTATATCAACATTTCAGATTCGTGAGTCATATTATAGTCTTAAACTATTCGCCGAAAGTTGATGCATTTTTTCAGTGTGTCGCCATAAGCTTAGCTTCTGGGTCTCTCTATTTTGTGTAGTGGCGGTGCAAGTGAACCCTGGTTCGTGGTATTGCAAGAGATATCGATTGAATGCTATCGTTATCTTTCCCTTATCGAAGTCGACGATAGCTGCGAAGCCGACCGATAGGATATTTGTTTGTACAACGATTGTTTGTGCAGTTAAGCTATACTCTACATACATTGTTTAATGGAAAAAATATTAGGTTGGCCAGTAGGTGTATTAATCATTTGACTTTGTCTTTGTTTAATAAAAAAAGATTTATTTTGCAATTGCCAGCAGTAAATTACATAAAGAACTAGGTACATAATAAGAATAACATACAGATTTAATTGCTAATTATTTTGCTAGTCAAGAGAAGAGTTAATTTAGTAAATAAGCAAAACAACCTTTTTTTAAGGATTCTTGTCTGTCTCTTTGTTCTAGAATCACAGCTAATATTAAATAGATGTAATTTTACTTCATTGTAAGTATACTTACAAGCAATTTTGGATATTTTTAAGGCTTTTTCTTTAATAGGGAATTTTTGTTTAATAGTATTTAGTTTTTTACTATAATCCATGGTAAATTGGTAAATGTTTTTATAGGTTTTTAGAAATAATGGTATACATGTATAATTTATAGAATTTTCAAACTGAGAGGCCTTTTTTTACACAACAAAAAGAAGACTTTCCAATTAAAACGGATGTGTATGTCCCCGGCACATAAATGACTTGGCCTATGAAATATTCCATTTGGTTAGAAGATAACTTGTTTACATTTACCTAACCACACATAGGTATTATGTTAAAAAAATGATTGATGATTGTAAACTAGATAAGGCTAAATCTAATAGCACAGCTAGAGTACTATAACTGTGATGATATCCATTTTAAAATGCTTTATTTATTTATATATAATTAGTATATATTTTTTCCTTTATTAATAAACTTTGGGTTGTATTTAATCGATCACCAAACTAACCTAACCTAACCCACAAAAATACTAAGTTAGCACCTAAAAATACAAAGTTAGCACCTAAACTACTATTTAGATGCTAACTTAGCATTTTAGGTGCAAGCCTACTATTTTTTTGTGGATCAATTTATTATTTCTCATAAACTTTGTGTGTACCAAACAGGAAAATGAAGTGATCATACATTCATTCATTACAGCAGCCTGCACACTACAGCATTCCATACAGATTACACATACATGAGGGTACCTAGCGCGAGTTTCATTTGGCATTCGATCACGTTAACGAAAACTATTTATTTTTTATTTTTATTGTAAGATGGGCTTGCTTTTGACTTCATTCTAATCCCTAGGGCTAAGAAGAGGCCGACGATGGTACGAGCTTGCCCAGAAACAGCCTATTCACTCGGGCTTTCAAAACTTTAGGGTTATAATAATATGCACTCGGGAACACAGACGCCGGTTGGGAATTCCAGCCTTTGGCTGTACGCATTATAAATGTAGAAGCAAAACGCTTGGTGCGCAAAAGTGGAATGTCAACCAGGTAAGGGTGGTAGCCAGCCGTACGTCTGGATTCCCGATGGTAAAATGGGGAAGGTGGAATGAGCTCATGCAGCTCGACAGCACACTCTCCAAAGTATAGCCTGTAAAAGACCGACAAGCAGGCAACTGAGCGGCAGTGAGCGAGACTGTGAAGCTTAGTTTTTACCAGCTTATCGTCACCTATAATTTTCCTGGCTCTTAGTTAATTAGTATAGCATTGAACCTGCACCTCCTGGCGACTTACGAGATAAGTTAAAATTTTGTTATACAAAATTTCCTTTTTGGAAACGTAATTGAATGAATATGGATAGTAAACAAAAGAGATTATACCACACATTACACATAATAATTACACTCTAAAGATTTTCTTATGGACAATAAAGCAATAAAATAAAATAAAAAAATTATTGATGGTAAATATTAAGCAAATGTAAATTTTGTAAGGGCCGTGTATTTTGTAAATAAAGGTACTTGTTTTATATTATAACAAGTGCCTGGTCAAATCAATATTAAAAATATTCTATAGAGGAGTTTTGTGATAAAAACAAATTGTAATAGCATTGAGTCATACTAAGAAATCTGGTTAGACAAGCCTAGACTAATTGCATAGTACATTAACATGTGAGTTTGGAAGTTCATTTACCTTAATGTTAAACCAGTTGAAGTAGCTATACTACTTACTATATAAAATATGAATATATTGAGAAGGTATTTAAATTGAATTCATATGCCCTTGAACCAATCTATTATGTGATTATGTACTGTGCCATCATGCGAGATTCTTTTCAATTGGTACCAGTAATTGGCACTGTAATAAAAGATAGATGGTTTTTTGTATACCTACTCAGTAGAGATGTTAGCTTCATTTAAGATTTGGCTATAAAAATTATGTTTTAAGAAGTCTTTCGAATTTAGCAAGTCAAGAAGAGAAGTAATCATTTGAATTATCATAGCTCGCCATTTTTGATCACCCTCATTGAGTTAACATTGTGGGTAAAAACTCGATCTTCCTTTGTGATATTATTTATGTTAGAACGTCTGAGTCCAGCAGTAGGATGTTTATAGGGTGAAAATACATGTGATATGTAAACACTTATTTTTTTAACTAGTACAAAACTTTAAGGAAAGTCTCTAATATCTACTCATAAATTTTGCTTAAATTTTACTATAGGACTAACCTGAAATTGCAAAAAAATATCAGCTGATCCATACCTTACCCGACTGAAATGTAGGGAACAGCAAAACTTTTTTCACAAGTTCAGAGTTGGTTCCATCGTAAAAGTTCAGTATAATTATGGGACCCTTTAAGATTGTCTGGTAATAAAAAAATTCAGGTGTAAATAGAACAGGAAAGTATTTAACAAACTTAGTGGTATTCTCCTCTTTTAGCCTTTGTTATGACAAGACCTCCTGTTATTACTTGGAAATTTAATTTATTGAAATGGAAAGACATTACTCAAACACTACCTAACTGTAATGAGTTTCATATGTGGTAACAAACAAACAATTGAAGCTAACAAATAAAATAAGTTACTGGTACTATAATTTTAGCAATTACCTATCACGTAAGTGTATGTGTTTATTAGATTCATGAATTTTCCATGGCCATGGCCTGATTTGGGCCTCCCAAAATTAAACGAGCTGTAAAGTTAACAAACACATCTAATCTAAAATAAATACTGTAGGGCACGGCATGATAAGATAGTGCCAAACAGATATTTTTAAATTAGGTTAGTTACAGTTAAATTAAATTGTTATTTTGCATTAACAATGCTATTCACACTTGAAATTACTATGGAATTTAGCAAAAACAGGAAGTTACCTCCAATTTCATACATAAGTTGGCCTATTGTAGACTAAAGACACCTTGTTGCAAAATGAAACTGTTTGTTTTGTTTTTTTATTCTACTGAATATTCTGAATTCAATTATTTAATGCAAAAAGTAATGATAAAGAAGGTTGTAAAACAAACAAACTAGTATTAAACTATATGATATCTATCATAACTGTTGTAGTTTAAAAAAGGAAGCCCAACTTCCAAAAGGTTATTGAACTTTCAACTTAACATGAAACTGGCAACTTGTGTACTGCAGTTGTATCTCAATTAAAAACTAACACTCACCTTGCGAAATGCAAACAGTTCATTTTGGAGTTTCTGCCTCTCTGCAGAGGGCTGCTGGCCCTTGCCACGGATAAATTTTAGCATTTTTCCGGCCTGAAACAAAACAATCACTTAGCACAGATCACAAACACTGTAAGATATACAAAGTAACAGACAACAGGATCCCACCATTACAATTGCATGCTTGGGATACGCGCGAACTGCAAACACTAGTATACGAACCGGCACCAGAAAGCCGACTGACTCTGATTGCTTCTAGACACCACACCGTGTTACTACCGAACGGCCCACGCACGAAGATAAAAAGCTGCTATTTCTTCAAATCGCTAGATAACCGGCCAGCAGATAACAATGTAGATACGGTTAGGACAATAAATGTGAAGTTTACATGATTATTTTGAAATAGTTACTTATAATTTCAACCCAAAGGCAACGCCTGTGTGATAGGGTTTTGCAAACATTACCGTTCGTGCTCACGCGAACCCGACTACAAACGAACGCTTTATACTAATAAAATCCACTTTACAGACCTTTGAACGACAGCTTGAGGAGTTTTAGTGATGAAATCCGAAAGTAGAAAGATAATCGGTTAACAGACAACTCACAAAAACGGCGTCAGAATAACACACAAACATGAAAACCACACTCACAAATCGAAACGCATGCAAACTCACACAAGCGCCGCGAAGTGACGTGACGTGACTAACTGATCAGTGTTACCATGTACTACATTTATATCCCCTTGTTTAAAATAGTAAATACCCCATATTTAATCCTCTAAATGGGCATTAATTTGCTGATTTATTGTTTAATGCAATAACATTTATTTAAAAAATAAGTAAATTTATTATTCTTCAATTAACGCCACAACTTATCTTTCGTTGGCGTTTAGGTATTTCACTATAACAGTAACTAAAGAAAAATAGTTAAACTTAAAAAAACGGATTAATATTGATAATATTTTTGTTCTCGTTCTATAATTCTCTTTCTTCCTTTTCTTTAAAAGGTGACAGATATTTTTAATTTAATGAAGGTAAAAAATAAAAATAAAAAATATAAGATAGCAATTGGACACTGCCGAGTTTCTTGCCGGTTCTTCTCAGTACAAGATCTCCCGCCCAGAGTAGACTTATGAACCGATGGCATAGTTACATTCACAATAGCTACTTGTAGCTTAAACTGAATAAATGATTTTGAATTTTGAATAATAAGACCAATAAAATATAGTTGTGTAACTAACTAACTAACTAAATTAGTGTGAGATAGCAAAATTTGGTGAACAAAGTAAGCTATTCCAAGCTTTTTGCGTCAGGATCAGGAGACAGTGTAGCCACCATCCATTAATTAATCATGTTTGTTGGCGTGTTACAATAAACGTTAATACCCACCGAAACCAGTATTTGACCAGCGGCGTAGTAGGCTACTGCCATTCATGGCCAATCTCCCTTGGTGAGAAAAATTGAGAGAAGTTATTGAGATAAGGTATTACCTCTTGATTACTAACGTAACGCTAACGGTGTCTTAATAAACAATATAACTTCTAGGGCCTTACGATTAAACAAAAATAAGTTTCTAATAGATATTTCGTGTTTTGTCTCTTTTACTCTAATTTGAAATGACGTTTACCTGACGGGAACAAAACGCGGAATAACTATTCGGAGCTTATTTTTGTTTATTTGTAAGGCACCTAAAACATAAATATTATCCCTATAAGAGTTTGTTATGTTATAGTATGGCAACTTTACCACACGTTCGTTCATAATCTATGAATATTGGATTTAAAGATACACCAAACTTAAAATCAATTGAAAATATTAAAAAAACTCTCCTGCCAATACCATTTCATTGTTCGTCATTTTATATTATTTAACACTATGGAGCGTTTCTAAAAAGTAAAGTTAATGATATTATACTATTATTATTATTATTATATGAGCTTTGAAAAAAAGGAAGCTCTGGATATTGAACGAGTTCTTGGTGTTCCGAAGTGCGTGTTCTTCGGTGTTTTGGAAAACTGTAACATCTAAGAATATATAAACTACTCATCTTCGAATGTAATAGCTATTGAATCAAACTTTTATTTATTTAAAATATAGAAAAACAATAAAATAATTAGAAATACAGTTTAATTTTAACTTTGTACGTAATGTTTTCGAACATAAATACAATGATTCGGAACGCGCTAGAGTAGTCTCTGGGACGGCGTAATAGTATCTTTGTGAAATGACATTCGTAGTTCGACAAACGACACCATAGTAATTACGTTTTGCCATTTAATTTCTGTTCGCCATAATAATAATAATTAACAACAGTGTAATATTTTCCAAATTAATAAAATTGTGTATAGTCAACTGTAGTGTAAGTAAATCCATTGACTATTATTTGCTTCATTTATAATCAAATAATTTTTTTGTCATTGTTAGTCTAAAACATATCCTAATTACACTACGCTAAGCTTTGTTTTTCATAAATGCGTGAGTGTCCACGTTTCAGCTCCGTATGTCATGACGGGTAGGAGTAGGAGTAGGTAGGACGCACTGATTGAAGACTTTCGTCTTTAGACTCTGTGGAATAGGCGATGTAAAGACCCGTCGTAATTTTCCATATGCTGCCGAGCCTAGCTGTATCCTTGTGTTGGCCTCTTTCTCAAAGTTGTTTCTACCCAACTGCAGAGTTTGGCCGAGGTAGACACACTCCTTAACAACTTCGAGAGTGCTGTCTTGAACTGCAATCGGTCCCGGAATGGCATGTTCGTTGAACATAATCTTGGTTTTGTCCAAGTTCATCCGGAGACCGATGCATAGAGAAGAATCAGCTAGGCCGTTCAGCATGTATTGTAAATCCTGCAACGTTTCGGCCACGATGACGATGTCCTCCGCAAATCGCAAGTGTGAGATGCATTCACCGTTGATGCTAATACCACGTCTCGTCACGTCAATCTAAGTATACGAGTAGGTACTTAAATCTCGCGACAACCTTTTATCTATACTAATATTATAAAGAGGAAAGCTTTGTATTTTCGTATGTATGTATGTCTGCAACGAATAAACTCAAAAACTACTGGACCGATTTAAAAAATTCTTTCACCATTAGAATGCTACATTAGCGCTGAGTAACATAGGCTATATTAAAAAAAAACTAAAAACGACAATTTAATTTTCCAATACAAATCGATTTGTTTGTTTTGTTGTCATGGAAACCATTGATATATATTTAACTCAATGATGGAAACTGTCAAAGCGGTACGAAGTCCGCCGGTCAGCTAGTATCATATAAATTGTGTAATGACGTTATAAGTTGATAGTAAAGTTTTAAAGTAAAATTTTTTTTTTAAATAAAAGCTTGTTTTTTAAAAAGGTTTTTACTTTTTTTTTTCTCATAATAATGTAAACATCAGACAATTATTAGTAAAAACGTTTATTAGGTATTATAATGTATTGCTAAATTCGGCCCACGAACATTTTTGGGATACGTGTACATAAACACTCGCCGACTTATCTACGTACACCACACTATAAGGAAGAAGTAATACACTTGTACTATTATGTATTCTGTGGTAATACTTCTTCTTTACAACTGTGCCTCAATACCGTCCCCGCAGTCGCACTCATATTTAGAGTTTCTATTGGGTATCGAGCTTGAACCTGTGGCAGGTTCGAGACTTAATAAAACCTCTTTCGCGTTTCGTGCAAATGTTTGTTCAGTTAAATTACTGAGACACAATTTTCACTGTCTATTTTTGTTATTGTTTGGAATGGTTTTTTCTCTATATTTATTATTTATATTGTATTAACAAATATCAGGTATTTGTTTCTTACAGATGGACTCGGAAAGCTCTGATGAAGAACTGTTGTCGAGCAAACAGCAAAATTTAAATGAAGTCTCGACTGCCTCAGAATCAGAAGAAATAGAAAACAGTGAAGACGACGACAACGAAAAAAAACCGAAACCTAAACGACGTAAAATCAATTCCAGTAAAGCTGAAGATGGATATGTTTACCTCAATCATGGGTCTGAATGGACTCAGTTTGGACCGACAGATAATATCAAAGATCTAACTACACCAATGGATATATTTTCAAATTTAATAACAGACGAAATGATAGACATTATCGTTAATAATACAAATCGACAAATAACAGCAAAAAAAGTAAAGTACAAGAAAGAATCTTACACTCTCGAAGAAACTGATGCTAAGGAGATAAAAGCGTTGTTAGGACTGTTGGTTCAGACAGCCGCTACGAGGAGCAACCATTTACCCATGAGCTTTCTGTTTAATACTAAATATTCTGGAAGTATTTACAAGGCAAATATGAGTTCCGAACGATGTCAATTTTTGTTAAGGTGCTTAAAGTTTTGCAACAACACCATA
Organism: Eudonia mercurella; assembly: GCA_963082485.1. Lineage (NCBI taxonomy): Eukaryota > Metazoa > Arthropoda > Insecta > Lepidoptera > Crambidae > Eudonia > Eudonia mercurella. Next base: position 17,385,330 of record OY720029.1, read on the forward strand.
AAACAGAGTATATTGTCAAATTTCTGGGGTTTATTTGTCGACAATTGTAGAAAAAGCTACATTCCCGGAAATTTCGTTACTGCCGGAGAGCATATGATACCATTTCGGGGCCGATGTCCCTATAATACATATAGTCCGAAATATGAATGTAGATATGGAATCAAATTTATGGTGTTAGTTGACGTTTGCAGTAAATATATCATTAACGTGTTGCCGTGTGTTGAAAACATCCATACGAAGAAGAAGTTGAATTCGAATCTCCTCAAGAAATTGACTGAGCACTTATACGGATCGAATAGAAACTTGACTATAGCTAATGCCTTCGTCTCCGCACCTTTAGCAATGCTTTTTCTTCAACCTTCATATAAGATGACAGTCGTTGGAGCATTGAAATCTAAAATACCACATAAAAGTTCACAGCCAGATGATTCTGAGCATGATAATGCAGAGATATCGACGTTCGGTTTTAGTGAAATCATGAAACTATTGTCATACAAGCCTAGCGAAAACAAAAGACAGTTTATTTTGTCTACGCTGCATAAACAGCCCTCTCCTAACGATGAATTTGGGAGTATAGATTTATTGCAGTTCTTTAATAAGACGAAAGGCGTTCTAGATGACGTATGGAAGACTCGTGCAAAGTGGACACTGAACAGGAGGTCAGATAGTTGGGAAACATACTTATTTTATTTCATGCTTGACATAGCCTTAATGAATATGTACTTAATTTACGATTCAAACATGAGTAGGAGGTCGGAGAAATGTTTGAGTCGAAGAGATTTACTGTTGTTATTGAGTGAACAGTTAATGAAGCCATGGCTAGAAGTCAGACATGGAAATCGCTACTTGCCAAGATTTACGAAAGCTATAATTGCAGAGATGTTGGGAAAGGAGGTGCAGTCACTCCCGCCGGCGCCGTGCCCATCCTCCGCAGGTACTACGAAGAGTGTTCGAAGGAGTTGTGGTTATTGCCCCTCGAGGCTGCGCAGGATGACTAGGCATTACTGTACAGGATGCAACAAACCGATTTGTGGTCTACACAACGTCAATATGTGTCATGTTTGTGCCGAAGCTATATAATTGTATCATACTTAATATTTTAAAGATCTTATGTGTCATGTTTGTGCCAAAGCTATATAATTGTATCATACTTAATATTTTAAAGATCTAAACATGTCTTTTTCTGGCCCCAAGTCTAATTATATGGACAAAATTGGGTAATGAAACACCACCGGTATTATCTCACATGTGTTTTTAAAGAATGTTATTTTACATTGGCGTACATTTTTATAAGATAAAGACGAGGGAGACAATCTTCAGAGCCGGGTTCCAAAAGCTTAGAAAGGTTTGTTGTCTTTGTGGATTTTTCACTCATAAATGTTCTTCCTTCGAAAACCGGCTTTGCCTTGCTCTGCCTACAAACAAAGGACAAAGTTGATTATATAAAATATATTTTTACATACATTTATACAGAATTGCTGGAGCAACCCGATAATCTTAATCATATCATGAAACTATTATTTTAAATAGTTATTTACATGCTTTCACGAATTTTATATAATATTTCGCTAAAGTTTAAAAAAAAATACTGTTTTCAACTTACACACGGATACTCGTAGCAATTACTATTAACGCTTTGAATATCTCGCAGAAACATCATGCTGCAATAGAATATTTTGTATATGAAAATACAAAATATTAACACCATCGCATCCCATGACGTCATGCTAACATCGACGATCAAAGCAACAAAACAATCGGTCGATGGAAATAATAAATTAGTTAAATTAGAGGTTAGCCATTGCCGGCAAGGCAAGGTCGGAATATTTCCGCCAAACTTTTTCATGGACATCGTTTCGTGGCATTAGTATAAAATTATGTAAATTGTTTCGCCGATCCTGCCTGCCTGTTTACAGGTGCCACGTTGGTAATAAGACGGCTTTGTATAATAAGTATTGGGTTCATGATTGCGAATAATGGTAAATTTTACCTTGGCTTTGTGCGACAAGGGGCTCTATAACATAATGGCGGTCGAATTATTCAGACTTTAGTTTTAGAGATTATTTGATAAATTGTACAATATAGGTGTAGGTATAAACCTTGTTATTAAGTATTGTTTCCTATATTTTAAAGTGGGTATACTTCAACCAAGTAAGTATTCAGAGAATGTTACTTATATGTTGAGAACAAAGGGATATAACAATCGAAAATGGTTAGAGTGTAATATAAAAATAGCTTAATTAAAAATAACTTAGCTATAATGAGTCTGAGTTTAAGAAAGTGGCCTTACCGCTTGACTGGTCTCGACTTTAAGCTTAGTAGAGACCTAAGCTCAATGTCGTGAACTCGTGACCTGAGGTCATTACATGCCAAGCACCATCTAGAAGTTCTCAACAGACGTCTCAAGATGTCTTTTAGTTATCTTTGGGTCAAAGGTTTGAAGAACATGAACTGACCTGGTTATAGGTATTGGATGGAATAAAATGCGAATTAAAACTAAAAACACATATGGTTCCAAAATGATGTAAAAGCAACCTTGTAATTTTTACTTTTTATTTTTAAGTGCCTGGAGCTGAATTAAATAATTATAAAATATTTTATAAAATACAGTGAAAAAATTAAACGCCCACCCGACCCAGCCAGGATCGAACCTGGGTCTTCCGCAATCCGGGCGGCTGCACTGACCGCTATGCTACCGGGAAACCTTGTAATGCTAAACCGCGTATAGATTACGACGAACTCTGATTATGTTTTTATTCATTGTTGTAGATACACACGCCTGCAAATCAGGCTACCACAAACTCTTAAACTTTCTCAACAGACTTTGAACTTTATGTCTATGTCATATGGTTAACGAAACGAAAAGATTTAAAATTATTTGAAACGAAACCACTTTTACGGATATACGCGTTTATTTTACACATTAGTTTGATTTAATGTTTAACCTGACAATTCGATACGTTAAGATTATTCTTTTGTCTTCTTGGCGGGAAAGTGAACCAGTCATGTCTGCGGTTTTGTTTTGTTTTCTAAAAGTGTTCAATGTCGATAATTATTGTGAAATAACGGTGGATTGTTAACCGTTTAGTATTCGTGAACGTGAACGGGCAAAGTGTGCAACGTTACTTTTTAAATTCTTTCAAGAGGTCCGCGTGAAAGCTCAGTAAAGCCCCACATCTTTACTGCGATATTTTACATTACTCACTACTTATAGTAGGTACTTGGTAATCATTACCCATTTATATTATCATTCATCATTATCATTATTAACTAAAAGAAATATTGTTTATTTATAAAACTTGTGTCCCGGCTGCATTAGCAGTCGTTAACAACCATCAACCCGCACTGGGCCCGCGTGGTGGTTTATGGCCCGTTCTCCCTATCCATCCATAGGGAAGGCTCGTGCTCGTGCCCCAGCTGTGGGGACAAATATGAGCTGATGATGATGATGATTATGATGATAAAACTTGTAAGAAAAATTACTTTGTCACTGGCTAAATGTGCTAACCTAAGTAAGAAAATATTATATTTTTAAGCAACTAAAATGTCAGCTAACCAAAATAGAAAAATGTTAACATCACACCAATGCCAGCAAATAAAATCACGTGTTTCATTCATCTGTCCAGGGATTCTCAATTTTGCGTGAAGACCTCTTTAGTAATGACGACTTTTTTATCGTGATGAAAGAAAAACTAGGATTGTGGTTAAATCTTTTAAATTATTACGTCTAAATAAACAAATATCTTTAAGGCAATCCATCCAAATTGCTTAAGCGCCCGGACCCAGTCAACCCGAGCACCCGGTCAACCCGAGCCGAGGTCTTAGCCTTTAGAGCAGTAGTGCCCAGCTGGTAGCTCGCGAGCCCCTGTTAGCTCGCGGCCTGTTTTCTAGGCGCTCGTGAATAAAATCGAATAAAGAATACACACTTACTAAATGTGAGCAAAATTTTTTACTTTTATTTTTAAGTGTTAATTGCTACACTTAAGCTGAATTAAATATTTATATAAAATACAGTGAAAAAATTAAACGCCCACCCGACCCAGCCAGGAATCGAATCTGAGTCTTCCGCAATCCGGGCGGCTGCACTGACGTGACGTATTTTATATAAATATTTAAACAGTTAGGTCTCGCATTAACTTTTTGCTGTTACGGTCATTCTTTTTGAAGTGTATTGTGCCATATTATGATAGTAAATGATGTATTTATTTAATATAATATATATTTTTTATTAACTCGGCGGTACTCGCGTGAGGTGTCGGGATTTTCAAAATAGCTCTTGGAGCAATACCAGTTGGGCACCATTGCGTTAGTTAGAGGCACCCTCGGTTGTTCCGCTCTATCCGATCCGAACCTCTTGGAGAACTAAAAGGGAACAGAGACACGCACTAGTTCTGGGTGCCTAGTGTGAGTTTTGTTTACTATCCGTATTCATTCGATTACGTTTACGAAAACGAAAATTAGTATGGCATTGAAGCAGCGCCTCCTGGCGACATACGAGAAGAGTTAACATTTTGCCACACAAATTTTCGTTTTCGTTAACGTGAGCGAATGGCGAATGAAACTCGCACTTGTCATTTAGCACTTGAAAATCTCTGACGGAGTTTCGTTTCACACGGCTTGGTGGTGGTTTTGCGCCCTTTTAAATTATCGCCCTCAAAAAAGCCTGGTGACACTAAAAATGCAGTGGGATGGCAACAACAAGAAAAAGTAATGGCCTAAATAATTAAAAAAAAATTGCTCCAGTATTAAGGAGCTCGATGGTGCAGTGGTTAACGCGCCCGGTCTGCGATTGCTGAGATTAAGCAACTTTCGCAAAGGCCGATCATCGTATCGGAGACAAAAAATATATCATCTCGAGCTCCTCCGTACTTGCTTGCGTGCTTTGGAAGGTACGAGTGTTATATGAAACTGTACAAAAACTTAGTGTAACGGCGCGTTCCGTGTACATAATGTTTTCTATGGAACAACTACACTACAGTGTAAAATGTGTCGTAAGATAACTATAAGCCGTCCCGACTGCGTTAGTTAGCAGTCGTTAACAACCACCGATCCGCGCTGTGCCCGCGTGGTGGTTTATAGCCCGTTTTCCCTATCCATACATGGGGAAGGCTCGTGCCCCAGCAGTGGCGACACAAAATAAGCTGATGAAGAATGGTTGAACAGTGGGATGGCAACAACAAGAGTAAGTACTGTGCCATAATTAAAAAAAATATGGCTTGTGAGTTAATTTTGTCTGAACCGAGTTCATAGGGTCTTACCAATCTTACTATGAGCTCATTGCATGCATTGCGCGTGTAGCGGGTTACCTAATACTCGTCTACACGCGACTCGATTTCATTACTGCAATCAGAACACACAACCTATGGTCTCGGAGAATCAGAACAATATGCACCATTCGAATTACAATGACGTAACTGCAAACATTTTTGCCAACCATGCATTTGAGAAAAAAACGTTAGCAATTTTTAGTTAAATCTTTTCTCAATATTTTTTTTAGAATGAATAAGTTTATTTTATTTAAATTTAACGATTGGTTATATTTACTTTCATTCATATTAATACAATGTTTTGCTTTAGTAGGTAGGTACTTCGTACTTTTATTGATACTAGTGGTCGTATTAAGGCTACACGGATTGTATCCTATGCAATGAAAAATAAAAAAAGATAGAATGTGAGTTTGGATTGGCATCATGACAGATTTCGGCCGCCGATTTTTTTGAAAAGAGTATATTATTATGCGTGTGTGTCAAATACATAGTAGTGTGTGTAATGTAATTTAAAAAAAATATTAAAATTCTGATATCTTTTTCTATAGAAATTATAAGTGTGCAAAATTTCATACTCCTCCGTCCGCGCATTTTTCGTAAAAAGGGGTACAAAGTTTTTGCTTCACGTATTAATATATAGATAATTATTCAAATTTGCACTTACGTCATTGTTATTTTAAAGCTACGGTTAACTAAAGCTTATTGTTTTGATTAAATATCCCATCAGTACGAGTATTAGCACTTGATCCACGAATGATCGGATCGTAGTAGCAGGCTGTAAAAACCATTGGTGACGGGAGGCGCACGTTGCTATGACGACCTACATCGATTGCCGGCAGCGCATCGTGCAGCACCGTGCACAACACGCCTAATAAGGCTTTGTAGGATCCAAGCAAGCAACCGTCGAGACACTGGAAGGTATACGGCGCCGTAATAATATGCAGCTATTTTGATGAGCGAATATTGTGTTACCGATTGAAGATTGGTAAGGGTTGCAAATAGGTCGAACCTTTATGGTACTTTACAAAATTATTATAAACTTTTAAAATTATAAAACATAAAATGTTCAAATAATTTTTAACGCAAATTTTGTTCCGAATTTCGGCGGGCTGGTTAGAACCACGATAGCTCAATTGGAAGAGCACCTGACCCGGTATGTCAGAAGGGTGCAGGTTCAAATCCTGCTCGTTGAAATTTTTTCAACATTTGCGTTTTTGATATAAAACATTTTACGTGAATTGCAAAAATAAATTGATTTGCACCTAATTTGCAGAACTAGGTTTCTTATCTCCGTTGTTTTGAGGTATGATATTCATCGGTCCAGCTTTACTTAATCGAGGAGTATTTCCTATATTTTCGTGTCGTGCGTGACGCGACATAATTTGCATGATAAAAGTATATCATTATATTCACTCTTCTGTGATAATACACTGTCACACTGTAAGAAAAGCCCTCCATCATTGTCATCGCTGCATTTGATGGGTATTAACTTGTTTATTCTAATCAAAACCTAGGCTGAACTCGGTCATCGAAAAATCCAAAACACACTTGTACAACTGTACAACCGGGAAAATTTAACTCAGGACTTTCGATTATTTAATTAACCCTTTATTGTACAAAGAAATTACATTTAAACACACGTAACACAGGACATATACAAAGGTGAGCTTATCTCTAGAAGAGATCTCTTCCAGCCAACCCTAGCTGTGATGTAATAGACAAGTATGCGGGAATAATATATCGGGCCAAGCGCTATGCCATTTAACCTCTGAGGCGTTATAATCTAAATGTAATAAATGTATATAATATTAATTGTTGAATAAACCGGTATTTAGGTATAGGTCTAGGTATATAGTATAGGTATACTAGATACATAGAGAAATCAACTTCATTTAATAACGAACTGAAAAAAATCCTAATTGGAAAATGCTTCTATACTCTAAATGAATATTTTAACTATAAGTTTAAATAAACACTTTACTCACACACAACGATACTTTAACAGCTGTAGATTGGGTACACAGAGTAAGTCAGGCTTAAATCAGAATATTCCAATAATTTGTTTGCCAATTTGCTTAGAATATATTTGGTGTTAAATTGGTTGGTCATATATTATATTATAAATAAATTGCAATTCAATTATATAATCATAACTAGTTAAGTAAGTTTGTACATTTTTAATCAGCCCTCTGATACTGTTGCTGTGCCCTTGCAGGGTGTCACATGAATACCTTTATAAATATTCCACCTTATGCTGTAATGTGATATGCAATAAATGATTTGAATTTGAATTTGAATTTGATAATGCGTAGTCTCGCGAACAACTAGCGATGAATAAAATCTCTGACCTTGCCTTATGTACCGTGACAGTGACTAAGTGCCTTCGTCGCTTTCCATTCCCCTTCACCAAATTCTTTCAGCCCCTTTTATAAAACTCTTGCAGAGTATTACAAAGTTTTTAATAAGCGGTCGTATTGTAGGTACGTTTCTTTAACCTTTTGAAAGTTTGAGAACCTGTTTGTACAGTCGACCACATATCAGTCGTTGTACGTTACACCCCCGGTGTAAGAAGAGCTTCGGCGAGGAGGGTATACTCGTATTCGTCGATTGTACTAGGATCAGATAACATCAAACATTTTAATTAAAAAACAAACTAATGATCATAATAAACAAACTAAAAATTGTTGCGTTTAACCAAGGTTTAACCAAATTTGTATACAATGTGGACGGGCCCTGTATCAAAAACTGTTATCTATACTAATATTATAAAGCTGAAGAGTTTGTTTCTTTGTTTGGTTGATGCGCTAATCTCAGGAACTACTGGTTCGAATTGAAAAAATATTTTTTTGTTGAATAGTCCATTTATTAAGGAAGGCTATAGACTATATTACATCACGCTATGACTAATAGGAGTGGAGCAGCAATAAAAAATGTTGCAAAAACGGGATAATATTTTTTTTGAGAGCTTTCCTTGCGTGCGCTGCGTAAACGGTGAAAGTTACGCAAAAATCATATATTACAAAATTGTTCCCCTTTAAAAATTCTAAAAAAAAGTCTGCGTCAGCATATGTCTAGCTTTTAAGGTTTAATTTTACGAATTTTTGCTCAAACACTTTCCGGGGCCTCGTATCTAATGCTGCGGCGGCGTTGGTTACCCTGGTTACATGTTTGACTCATGTTATTTCTTTGTTACACTAATGTGGTAACGAGGTGAATTGCAATTATGCCATACAAGTTATTGTGTTCACTAAAATTACCGAATGGTAAATAAAACTCGCACCCAGGGTGCCTTGTGCAATTTTTAAGTGCAGTGCGATCTCGTTAACAAAATCGAGAATTAGCATGAATTAATTTTCCTAATAAAAATGTTTAATTATTTTATTATAATTTTTAACCCTCCTCATTTGAAAAAAGTGTAGATAAAATTTCCACAAGCTTTGGAACCTGCTTTTTCCCATCGTGTGTCACCAGGAAGCGCTGCTTTGATACCATACAAAAACCCGTTTTTTAAACTCAAACGTCCACTTGCACACTAAGTGATCGTTATCGTGATGGAATATTGAATCCCATCCTTAATGCTCGCCCTGTTACTTCATATATCGTAGTGAACCTCTTTTGATTATTCTCCCCGCGTTCAGGACGGGGCGGGGCGGCCATCCATGAAACTTCCTAGACAAAAATAAAGCAAATCTCCTGATTTATTAAGCTGCTGCGTGTCCGCTACTTAAAAACTATAATAGGAGTTGTATCAAACGTAACAATCATAATAAAAGGCCCTGTGGTCCCTCTGCTACTGCTATACAAACATTTGTTTGGCTGCTTTCATAGAAATTGAAAAGTTTCCTGATCGCGAAATAATAGCGCTGTTTTCTGAAGTTCGCGCGAATATTACTCTTTAAACTTCGCTTAATGACGGTTCCAGAAGATTGTTGTTTTAATACTATTCGGTACTTAGTGATCTAAACTTATTGATAATAAGAATTGTTAAAATTGGGCATCTAACTAGGTAGTCGTTTTATTGTTTGTGTTTACATAGTAGGGTTAGTTTATAGGTTAACAAGTAAATAACCTATAACATCGGTCAGCGGTCGGCATCAGGGTCAAATTGTTAACTTAGGTGTTGAAATGAAATCATTTGCATGAAAAAATACAAGCTTTCGATTGGCATATTATGATATGTATTGCTCTAAGTATGTATGACACATTCGTAAATAATAAGGTGAAATTTTCGCTGCATAGAGTTCTAGCAGCATGACAAAACTTTTTGATGATTCATAGACCATAGTACCTACAGCTATTATAGTGTTGAAGGTCAATGTCGTTTGATAACAAAGAAATTATTCAGCGTAAGCCGCGTGTCGCGTCGTTTCGTCTACTGAAACTTTTTAACCGCCTCTGAGGTCTAGTGGTTAAAAACACCGGCCCAGGTTCAATCCCCAGCGGGATGTAGGTACATTTTTGTGTATTAGGTTAGGTTGGATAATATTCAATATTTATAAAATACAGTGAAATAATTAAATGCCTACACGGCTAAATGGTTAGTATTCTTTTCTATTTTATTTTTAACCGCCTCTGTGGTCTAGTGGCTAAGACCACCGGTTTAGACACAGAGGTCTCAGGTTCGATTCTCAGCGGGGGGTACATGTTTGTGTACTCGGTTTGGTTTGTGGTAGGGCTTGTTTGTCCGCCTGGCTAGCTACCACCATCTTATCTAAATATGTCGCCATAACATCAATGTTTGTAACATTGTTGTGTTCTGGCAGCTAAAGATAAGAGAGCCAGAGCCTCACAAGTTGAGGATGCCGGGTGAAGTGCACTTCCATCATTGGCCTTATCATCACTTAACATCAGGTGAGATAAAGGCAGTGTGCTTACCCGTTAATATAAAAACAAAATCTTATTCCTGTTTTGATTGCATAGCGCAGTGAAGAGAGAGATGAGGTTTTTTGTTTGCACTCGAACATTTTTTTAAATTACGTCTCATGGGAATGGCAAATTAAATTTTCTTCGGAAATTTAACTGTTAAGGTTTTAATAACTTGGTAGCTGAAACCGGAATACTGACGACCCGGATGGATGTCACCAAACAAAGTTCAAATGCGTTAGCCGTAGTAATGCCTTACCTTTGACAGTTCAAAGGGTAATTTAGTAGTGGTACATATTTCACGGCCTCCAGTTGTATTCCGCAGGCTTATTACCGAAAAAAGCAACCAGTTGTTAGTTGTACAATTGCAACGCGACTGCTCTAGTCTAGTAGTGAGAAGTGTGTGGGCTTACAACTCCGCCACCAAAGAGCCCTTTTTGGCATTTGGTAGTCGATTTTAGAGTTGACGACCCAAGCAATGGAAACTGCGAGTTGTACTCTTAGTGCAACGAGAAGTGAGCGAGCTTACAGCTCCGGTAACCTATCCGGATATTAGGTAGTGGACTATACGTGTCCACGGGGCAACTAGCTCGAGACACTAGTCTTAAAAGTACCGGATGAAAAATGCGCTTCGGCGCGTCCTGATCTGGCGTTATGACGTCGATGGTCCTGTGTGCTTGCGCAAGGATGTCTGACGCCTACTTTGTAACCTGACGGTTGGTAGGGGGTGTCAGTATAAACTTTAAAGTTGTGTGTAGTGGGTTGCTCTAGACGTAGTAAGAAGTAAATTGTAAAAATGTACGTAAACTATTACATACATTTTAATCGCAAATGCATTAAGCGAGCGATCATTGAGCGATTTGTGTCCGTAATACTAATTTATCAACCGCAACTACAGCAGTCGCGTTGCAGTTGTACAATTAACAACCGGTTGCTATTTTCGGTAATAAGCCTGCCGGTCATCTTGCGGATACGATCGCTCGAATGTCGAGCAGATGACGGCATTATTATGATTTATGTGACACATATAATATATTATGTTAAACGACCGTAAGACTGCGGTGACATACGTGTGGACCAGTTAAGACTGGGAGGACCATTTTTTTGGAGAGTTTTCTGATTGCTTTTGCGGCATTTTCAGCGTTACCGGGCTGTAAGACGCTGAACATGCGTTTCTTTATGCATGTTTTCTATACAAATTATACAAAATACAACGCCAAGAAATATATATGTTATAAAAGATAATATATTTGCCACAATGATATTGTTTCTAGAATGCAGAATAATGAAATTACCTCGATAGAAAAAATTCAAAGCCACCTCTAGACAGTATCAACCTATTTACATGAATACCTTTTTCAGTTACTAAAGTATGTCGATGTAATTAAGTATACTTGTACTTAATACTTATCAGAAAAACACAATTGTTTTTTTTTATAAAACAACATATTTTTATTAAATAGCCTTTTTTTTGTTTTTTGAATTGAAGCCAGTAGTGGTTCACTCACTATGTGCATCCCTTTTTCTAATATGCATACTGACAGAGACTGTTTCATGATTGTCAGCGTCTTAAGTATGGACCAACATTATTTTTCTTTTATTTATTCATTTGTTTATTTAAGATCAACCTCGCATTGTGCTCATCCAGATAAAGGTAACCACAGCCAGCTTGTAGTTTGAGGCTAGCATTAGATTGGTTGAAGCTGCAATTTTTTAAACAAAGTATTTAACGGGGCTGTTGAGCCATTATACATTTCAATATTCTAATACAAACTTCAAACTCACAATTTTTTCAAATCAATAAGCTACACAGTTGGCTCCATATTCGATTCCCATTTAGGGACCCCTAGTTTATATATTGTTCTATATTGTTCTCGGTTCAGTTAGTGGTAGTTTAGTCCGCCTGGTTAGTTACCAACCATCTTATCTAAGTCTGTCGCCATAACAACAATGTCAGTAGCGTTATTGTTGTATTCCTTCCTTTACTTTGTTGTGTGTGATACTTATGTATCTATCATTACTTAGTTGTAACTGTAAACTTTAATGTTCAAGAAAGCTGTAAGCAGCAGTTAACATTGTCGGTAATAAAACAACGATGTTACTCATCGCTCAACGTGGCTGTGGGGGCGCGTTACTCACCGACATAATCGCTGGAGTTTATCGAGAAAACACGTAATACGAAATTGAGTCACCGTGACCTCGTTTGCATTCGAGGGAATTAGGTACGGTAGCTACCTGTCTAATTGGTGTATACTAGATGCTATCACAAAATAAGGAGACCCCAGAAGATACTTCTAGGTGCTTCTACCTACACTAACCAACTCGTTAATGTCATTAATCGGGGACAACATAAGAAAATTGAATTAGTCTCCTTGCTCGGGCCGCTCTATGGCACACGACGTGGCCTGAGTTTAAATAAGGAGCTACAAGATGCTTATAGAAGGAAACAAATGAAGATTGATTCGGTGACAGCCCGCCGAGAAGTCTATGGCAGTATTGTTATTCTCTTAAGCTACACGTCTTTATGTGTATAGTTTGTTTCTGTCTTAGAGCCTTAGATAATAACGCCCTTAGAGCATTAAAATGCTCTAAGGTTTCTATTGATAAACCCCATTTTATTAAAAGTAGAGCTATAAAGCTCTACAGTACCTTACACACTTCAAAGCATTATTGTCATTGTATTTGAATAATTGCAAGAAACTACGCCGAGACTAATATTGTTTATTATTATGACGAATCAAGGTATATATACGCGGAAAAACTTAAATTAGTTTATGCAGTACCTTTTTGTAGAGTAAAGTTTTGTTTATACATTTTGAGAGATAAAGTAGCTTGTGTCTAAAAATGCATATTTATTAACAAGCTCAGCAGTTAAAACTTAGTATTAAAAATGAGTCATAAAAAATAATGAAATGAAACCAACCGTAACGATTTCTGTATTAAGTTTGGAATATTAATAAATAAATATAAAATAATAAAAATAAGGATTAAAACAACCTAAAAGATTAACTAATCTGTGCTAAAAGTAATTACTGTAACGCAAAATACGCCCTTATCTAACGACAATTTAGGTACCTCTCTTTTCAATCGGCTCGGGTTCTGGTGTCTCCGCTCCCTCTGAACTGACGAACTATAAAATAACTACCCATTCTTTTTTTCAACTGATTATAATAACGTCTCAAATGTTTATATAACAGTTTAAAAAAATTGTTCCTATTAACAAAGAATAAGGTGGGAATAGTTATTCCGAGTTTAGTTCATGTCATGTAAACGTCATTTCAAATTGGAGTAAAAGAGACAAAACACGGAATAACTATGCGAAGATTAGGTATGTTTATTTGTAAGACCCTTAGAGAAAAGTTTAAAGTCTTCATGCCAAATGAGATCACTGTATTTCATAAGAAAATGAGAATTATTGTAAGGGCTGATTTTTTGATCGTCAGCTAAAATTTATTAATTGAATAATTTTTGACTTAATGATGAATGACAGTGTTATTCATTGGATAAAACTTATCTGAGGATGAAAAATCGGGCCTTAGTTTTATTAGAAAATCAATAGTAGAATATTCAAATAATTTTTAACGCAAATTTTGTTGCGACCAAATTATAAAAACACAAATGTTGAAAAAATTTCCACGAGCAGAAGAAGAAGCAGGTATGTCAGAAGGGTGCAGGTTCAAATCCTGCTCGGGGAAATTTTTTCAACATTTGTGTTTTTATAATCAATAGTAGGTTTATAGGTTTTAATATTTCTTGGAATAAATTGATTTGGCTAGGAGAATACTCTTCAACACTCATTTGGTGAGGTCGATAGCCGAACCCCCGTTGGCGCCAAATAAAACGGAAGCCCTCCCTTTGTGTATCAAGTTGCTAATGCATAACCAAATAGATTAAACGGTGACACTGGACACTAAGGACATCTCCAATTTTATCGGAGTGTTTGTTACGTACCTGAGAAGGTATACAGTATTATTTATACTTATCTACTATTCGTGAATGGCTTTTAGAAAAATGTTTTTACTCAGTAAATAAGTTTTTGGCATGTTAGATTTTAACAATGTAATTTTTAATTTTTATATTTACTTGCCGGTAACGGCAAGATAGATGCACTGGAACTCTATTACAATACACTGTCACTGTTTTATAAACGTGTATTTTAGTGAATAAATAATTTGAATTTGAATTCGCCACTGAATTTAAAATAAATTGTGGTAATTACGGTCGGTGGTAATTTTGTCGCTGTACCCCAGCGCAAAGAGAATTTAACACTACGTTTAAGAGACGGGTCTTTCATAGAGAGAAAATAAATTATCACTTTGTATGAACGCATACTAAACTGAATACCAACTACAAAGCTGAAATTATGACGTGCATGACGTACAGGGTTCCCAACATAATAACCGAAATAGTGATGTAGTTAGTCGTTGGATTTTTTTATCGATAGCTATTTATAAAAAAAATCGGGATTCCATTTATCATTTTTCAAACTTTAGTTAGGGTCTAATTAATGCCTTACTTACGTCAACGTTAATTCTCGGTTTTCAAGTTTTGACGTTTGATTTTGACATTATTTTTCTCTTTACATTATTACATGTCAGCTTTATTACATACCTATTTCTTACTTGAAATATTTTCACATGAAAACGAAAATATTAAATTAAATTTACTGCTATTTCCGTTTTTCCCCTTCACTAACGCTATTTTACAACTAAATAGAATGAATGAGAATGTCGATGACGTAGTTGTCGACATTGAATAGGGCTTTGACCGACCTTTGACTTACAGAGTAAGAGTAGGTAGTGTTGATTAATTTCGGCGAGTGGATAGAGCCACGATAGCATAGTTGGTAGTGCACCTGACCTGGCATGTCATAGAGTGCGGTTTATAATCCCGCTCATAGTTATATTTTCAGACAAAAAATAATAATTCAGCCTGATTTGCCCCATATTGTATCTACCCAAAGGCAGAAACAGCCTATCTATACATTCTGACTACTCAATACTCAATATCTGTATGACGAATGGACGCTGTACTTAATTGCTTGGCTAAAATAACGCATTTTGTTTTTCTTCACTGACCAAGTAATTCTAAACTAGATTTCTAAGACGGATCACCCTGCTGCACACTTGTAGGGTCTCGTTAGCCTAAGTGATCCTCAAAACGAGAGTACAGATGTGCATTACTAAAAATAGCGAGTTACAGAAGATTATAAAATTTTACAAATAATAATCAACCATAATCAGGAAGCTCGACCGAGAATCAAAACCAACCGGTCCATGCTTCTGATAGCTGAGCTACCGCGACCTCTCGGTTCGATTCCCACTTAAGCTTCTTGAGACTGGTTAATTACTTCCTGCAAAATTTTATCTCGTAACTACATAAAGCATTGTTAATGCAAAAATTAAAATAATTAAAGACTTATTTTATTTTAATTCTCGTGACTTCTTTAAAACTCATTTATAATTTTGTTCTCTTATATTTGTTATTTTAAAACAGGGCGTATCACGAATTCCAATCGTTTTTTAAATTAAACAAGCTTAAACGGTAAATCGTGCTAATGTCATAAACCCTATGTTTTTTTTGTAATGATGTTTGTTAATTGTTGTTCAATTTATGGACGTCGTGGCACTGTACCCATTTCCATACAATATTCCTCTTCTACTATACGGATTCTATAATAATTGGTTCGTGCTATCCCCGTAGTTGTCTTTTCTTAATAGTTAATAGAGTTTAAGCGTCTACGCCACACGGTATGTCAACCATTTAAAATTAACTATTGAAAAGTTGAAATCGCATGAATTTACTTAGTATAATATAATTTGTAATATTACTGATGCATTTTCGTTAAGCATAGAAAGTTTAATTAAAATTGCCTTAGGTATTGATTTGAAAAATATGCAACTTTGACGTCTGTGTGGGATGAGGTGGAACCTTCTTCGAGCACATTCACATTAAAGCGAAAGTTGTTTCTCATTTAAAACGGCTAAACCTTAGCGCCAATATTGCTTGGAGGGAACTTCGCTTTGCACCGCAATAGATTGGCAACATTTTGGCAGACAGTTTACTAATGATTTCTTTGTTTGTTTCCTCAATTGGGTTATTTCTAAAACATAAATCTAAAATGACAATGTAATGCCTTCACAGTACATGTATCCCCGTCTTCCTACAACATGGCGTCCTTTAAACGTGGTATGTAGAAGCAAATCGGCAAGGTGAAGGCGGCTAGTTAGGTACAATAAATTCTGCTCCATTCGCTGTATTCGCATTTGGACTTTGATTCTGTTTAAAATCAGGTAGAGCGGAGTCTTTGTTAAATCTTCGATAAATGAAATAAAAAAAATCTTACGCATAAACACTCTATTATTTTTAATGTAACCTGGCGTCGGTATTACTTATTATTAGTATTTATATAAATTTCTGTGTTTATCATAACTAGTGGTCGCCCAGTGGTCGAAATTTGACCGTAATTTTATTAAGGCTGCACGGATTGTATCCTAAGCAATGAAAAATTTAAAAAGATAGAATGTGAGTTTGGATTGGCATTGACAGATGTTGGCCGCATAAAGACAAACAATATGTGTGTCTCAAATACATGGTAGTGTGCGTAACGTTGTTTTTGTTGTTTTTATGTATTTTTTATGCATAATTTTAATAATATATTAACATTAGGATAACCTTCGGTATATAAACTATAAGTGTGCGAAATTGCATACTCCTCCGTCCGCGCAATTTTTGTAAAAACGAGTACAAAGTTTTTGCTTTACGTATTAATATATAGATTCAATAAGCATGTTGTGATTTACCAGACAAACACATTCTATCTAAACTGTGGATAATTTTAATTAGCTTTACTTTATTCTGTTGTTATCTTTGTAAAACATATATTGTAAGCTATTATTATCCCAAATAAATTATTTTTAATGCAAACTTGCGTCGGTCGGTTGAAGTCCAAAAGTGTCTTGCCAATGAAAGTAAAATCGATACATTTTTAATTAAGCGCGCTCTCGCTACTCCTATGGCTTCGCTCGACTGTCATCTGGCAGTTAATCACTTCGCGTCCGGCCAGAGTATCTATTTTAGGGTTCAACTGGTAAATTATTAAATTAATATAAGAAAATTATATATAAGAGAATATCGATGATTGAGGAGCTCGATGGCGCAGTGGTTAACGCGCCCGGTCTGCGAGTGCTGAGGTTAAGCAACTTTCACAAAGGCCGGTCATCGGATGGGTGACCAAAAAATTATCATCTCGAGTTCCTCCGTGCTTCGGAAGGCACGTAAACCGTTGGTCCCGGCTGCATTAGCAGTCGTTAACAACCACCAATCCGCACTGGGCCCGCGTGGTGGTTTATGGCCCGTTCTCCCTATCCATCCATAGGGAAGGCTCGTGCCCCAGCAGTGGGGACATAAAATGAGTTGATGATGATGATGATGATGATCGATAATGTGACTACATCCATTATAAACTATTTGATTGTAACTTTTATAACATTATTTCTATCTTAGATCTCTCAACCACATTTAAAACTATTTATCCAAAGACTTACTTATCTATTTGAGACTATTTTTAAATAAAAGGCGAATTAAAAAAAAAAGGTCCTTCGAAAACTTCTTATGCTTACAGATAAAATCACCACTGTAACAAAAAATAAGTACGAACGTGTTCGTAGCAAAGTCTTTGAACTCATATAATGTATAATTATAGTACGGAACCGATGTGTTCTAAAATGGCACTAGTCTGGTTTTTAATATTGCCATGAAATGCTGCGTCGGCTTCTTGACAACATCTACTGAAAATCGTCTATGTATAGAACCGGGGCGCGACGATTAATCAGGAGAAAGTGGCAGTGGTTTCTAAAGGTTTTAAGTATATATTTTTTTTGCTTTTAATGCACGCTTTACACAGCAAACTTTGAGAAATATTGTGTATTGAAATATTGTAGGTCTGCGCGGTAGACCAGCTTTGTCATTTATTCACTGCAACAAATGCTGGCTGGAATCCGTTAAGGACACATTTTGCAATTTTTTAAATATAATTATACATTTAAGTTATGTTTTTTTAACGTATAATATTGTAGTTTTATACAATGTCGTGTGTTTTAATAAATAATTTTCATTTTATTTTATTTTAAATTACATGATATTTTTTTGTTCTTCAGTTACTGAGTCGCCAAACCAGCATTAACCGCAGCCCATGGGCGCTTACAACACCAATTCAATTACTGGTGTAGTACTCTTCGAACTGGAATACAGAAATTCAACCTCATTCATAAGAAAAACCGGCAAGAAACAGCGCAGCAAGGGCTTTTCTCTGTCTTTCTTTTACAGCGTCTTATTAGAAAATGTCTCCCTTTCATAGGAAGGCACGTTCCATTACCCAATGCTGCTTAGCGGTAAACGTACCTATTAGAGTTCTGGACAGTATCCTGCCACCAGAAAATTGCATCTACTCTTGTGTCGATTTATACATCGGTATAACACACATAGGTTTAGTTGGCAATCTATTTCCCGGGCTCGTTCCGTTCACGTCACGTCAAAAGCGCCGTACCCAGAGAAGCCTTTTTTAAAGGCAATCGCGATCACTTCCTGTTATAGGCTCTACCACGGAAAGACATCGTGGAGAACTATACACTCGCAGGCTCTTGCTTACTTCAAAAATAAATAAAGATTAATTAAACCCATCAATTGTAGTTGATTTCAACGATGGAGGCCTTTGCCCAACAGTGGGACAGTCATAGGCTATTTACTTACTTACGGAAACACAACTATAAAATTATAAATTTAAATAATTAAGCTTTAAAGAAGGTACTACGTAGGTAGGTACCTCTACATTCAAAGTAATTTAACATCATTGATATTTTTTATATTTTTTAAACTTTCGCGTTCCGTTTTAATCAAAAATGTTTAACGGGTCAAAATCTCTAGTGTCGTAGATATCCTACGCGTTGTCAAGTACGTACGCTCAGCTACACTAGCCAATGTTGCGGCGGGACGGGAGACTTACGCATTCATAGTAGGTATACAAAAGAATAAATTTAAAAACGATTACTGTTATATCTACTATTTATAACTATTATTTTTTAACTATTCTGGAATGGCAGCAGAACGAGGATTTTAATTCGAGTTCTTATAGTAGTGGCCGATTCTACAACGAGCGTGCATCCAATTTCACTGCAGCTCGCTCCCAGAATAGAGGCTCCTACCCGATCATGTTAATAAAAGGAAACTGGAGTGGAGTTTCTGTAAAATACAAACCGCCTGTGTGGTTTAGTGGTTAAGACCATCAGTCTCAGACCTAGAAGTCCTGGGGTAGATTTCCAGCGGGGGGTACATGTTTGTACTCGGTTTTGTTGGTGTCTGTCTTTTGTGTGGTATCCACCACCATCTTATCTAAATATGTCGCATAACATCAATGTTTGTAGCACTGTTGTGTTCCGTCAGCTATAACTAGAGATAAGATGTCCAGTTCCTCATTTTTTGTTCAGGATTCTAGGAAGGATGAGGAAGTGCGCTACGACCTTCGCTTATAGTTGTAAACCATTAGAAATAGTTTTGTATTTGTTAATTACATTTTATGAATTAAATAGTTCTGTACTTTAAGAAATAAATAGATTGATTGATAGATTGATATTATTATTAAAATTAGAATACAAACTTTCGTTTTCGTTAACGAAGATCGAATGTAGAAAAAAAGCTCTCAGTAAGCACTCAGTTTAGCGCCACCGTCACTCGGCAGCTCGATGTAACAGGCTGTGAGCTCGTGAGCCCCTCGCGGGTGCTTCAGCGCTCACCTCGTTACATATTGAGGGCTCTTGCCTTGCGTGCACTTTTTCAGTCACTGGAATTTACCGCGTTGGTACCTCCTTATGTAGTGTAAGGAGGCTCTGAAGGCTGGTAAAGATTTTCAGTATTTGGGCTATAAGACCAGCTTTTGTTTTTAATGGTAATAAATGGCAAAGTTGTGGAAAAAGTGTGGAGAGACCTTTGCCCAGGAGTGGGACAGTTATAGCTGATATAATAATAATAATAATATGTTCATTAAAACGCTCACAGGGCGTTGCGTGTTTGCTTATTATACTTATTATACTCTTATCTATACTCGTACGGGTTATCAATGTACTTTCATTTTTGTACTTGACATGTGACATGCATCTAATTGTTTAAATACATTAATATTAAAATTACATACCAGAATTCGATTTTTAATCCCATCGGTGATCTTGTTAGGACATTAAAAATGGCAAGAAAAACATAGATAAATAAATAGTTAAAATCTTAGAGTGTACAATTTCTTTATTTAAGAGAATATGAGTCTAAATATTCACCGGAGACATCGGATACGAGTGGGATCGTAATTGGCACTAGTTTTATTGATATCAAAGTGCGAGAATTATTATGGTTACCGATTCATAATTCTCGGGCTACAATACCAGTGTGAACTTGTTCGTGGATGAGGATATTGTCAGAATGCCTAAGTTTCTGCGAGAATTGCGAACAATATTAGCCTTTAGTTAATGATGTTGGTAAATACTTGGTAAATAATATGTTAAATAAAAGATGTTTTTAATAAAAATACATTTCTGCAATTAATATAAGATGTCAAAGAACATAGAAAGAAAAAAAAACACTTGACGTTGTCAAATAAAATAAAATAAACATTTCTTTTTAAGAAGTTTCATTAACAAAATACCGTTTTAATTACCTAATGTAAATCATTCGCATTTCAGACACAGGTTAGCGACACATGACGCTGTCCTAAATTGACAATTCCGTTATGTCTTTAATGATTAAATCCTATGTAATATTAAATTATCCTCGATGCACATTACACATCATAGTATTAACTAGCAGGTTGTGCAAATATGGCGTCCGCTCTTTATCGGGGTAGCAAGGAGCACTAAACTTTTCTGTTAACAAGTAGAGTAACTCTACGTTAACTCGTGAATGTGTGTTTATAAGGTTGAAGCTACACATTAGGTAATGGGAAATTACTTTGAAATATGGAATGAAACTTCTTGGAACTCTTTGTGGAAATAATGTTTCGTTTCATAATAAGAATAGGGTTGGGATTGCTCTGTTAGCTGATTCAAATTTAATTTGCCTTAAATCAATAAATACGGGTCCATATTGGGTTTTATAAATTAAAAGAGGCATATATTAGGGCTGCATAACGTTTTTTGGCATTCTCTTCGTTTCGCATAACGTTCATTCAGAATAAATCAATAGGCATACTTTATTTCCCCATACCTTCTTTTATAATAATGATATATCAGCATCAAATGTTCATGCATAAATGTTTTTACAATAACGATTACTAATCATAACATACATAAATAAAAAACCATGTCATATCATAAGTGATTGTGAAACGAGTACATCTCTTCATCATCTATTTTATCGCATCTGCCCACCAACAATTTTTGTATGGAGCTAGATTTCTGTTGTCTAATAAAAAATAAAAAATATTAATATAAAATACAGTGAAAAAATTAAACGCCCACCCGACCCAGCCAAAATAATATCCTCGAAATTAAAGACAATCGCTGCGCTTCGCGATTGTCTTATCACCTGACCAACAGGCACAGAGTGTAGTAGAGAGTCCAAGTTTCCTTATAGCACAGAGTAAATATTTACTCATGTGCTACAGGAGTAGGGCAGCTAGTATTTCTGTTGTCTAATCTATAATTCAAAAATTCAAAATCATTTATTCAGTTTAGGCTACAAGTAGCTCTTGTGAATGTCACTATGCCATCGTCGGTTCGTAAGTCTACTCTGGGCGGGAGATCTTGTACTGAGAAGAACCGGCAAGAAACTCAGCAAGTGTCTAGCTCTTTTCTCCCTTACAGCGTCAAAAATATTGGAAAATGCCTTATCATAGCAGGACACTTTTCATTACAATTAACACAAAAATATAGAAGACAACCACAACATGTAAAAAAACACAATAAAAATATACGTTAACAAATTTACAAATTTATATACTAATATCATAAAGAGGAAACCTTTGCATTTTTGTATGTTTGCAACGAATAAACTCAAAAACTACTGGACCGATTTAAAAAATTAATTCACCATTAGGATGCTACATTAGCGCTGAGTAACATAGGCTATATTAAAAAGAAAAAAAGAAATGCGGTACGAAGTCCGCCGGGTCAGCTAGTAAATAATAAATTTAGACATATAGCAATTATGTTCTTTACATTTATGCTGATTTAAATTATGATAAAGACAATTATATCAAGTTAAAATTATGCCGATGAAACCATTATGGGTTTATAACACTGCTTATCATAATTTATGCGAGAAAACTTTACGCTGAAACTGTTATGCCAAACTACATTATGACGAAAGAGATTATGCGACCGAAAGGGCTCCCATTAAATACACTCGTCAAAAATATAAATTTTATCCTAAGAGTCTAGTTTGTTACACCTAACAAATACCACAGCCTGGTAACCAAGTAAGTAAAGTAAATAGCCTATAACTGTCTTACTGCTGGGCAAAGGCCTCCATCATTGAAATCAAGTCATCACTACAATTAATGGGTAATGAAAACACAAATGTTGAAAAAATTTTCACGAGCAGGATTTGAACCTGCACCCTTCTGACATTCCGGGTCAGGTGCTCTTCCAATTGTGCTATCGTGGTTCTAACCAGCCCGCCGAAATTATTCAACACTTTTTACTTTGAAAGCCAAAGGCGTCCATTCAATGTCAACAACTACCGTCACTAACATCTGATCATAATATTTTTACAAATATTAAAGATCAGTTAAGAAGTAAGCAAGCTATTTATAAATGTTCAAATAATTTTTAAAACGCATATTTTGTTGCGAACAAATTATAAAAACACAAATGTTGAAAAAATTTCCACGAGCAGGATTTGAACCTGCACCCTTCTGACATACCGGGTCAGGTGCTCTTCCAATTGAGCTATCGTGGTTCTAACCAGCCCGCCGAAATTATTCAATGGGTAATGGCTTAATCACCACACTTGCCAAATGCGGGTTGGTGGTCACAAACCCGGGCTGCGCATCGAAATATCTGAAACACACTTTGCCCGACCTGGGAATTGAACCCGGGACCTTCAGTACCGGGCTGAGCGCTGCCACTCGGCCACCAAGGCGAGGCGAAACCAAAGGATACTAAATATTCCGAATATGAAACATAAACATAACTACGTTAGTCTGTTTAATTATTCAAAAGAGGGCGGGCGGAATAAATAACCTAATATTCTTCGTTACCGTTGTTTAGTTACGATAGAGCACACCATAACTTCGAACAAACAGACGATTGTTCAGTCCTGTGATTACACAAATGTAGTGGGAAGTAATTTGAGAACTGATTTAGAGGCAAGCTCTCTATTAAATTGAAGTAGCGTCTGCGAAAAAACGGTTCACAGTTTATTACAGCGCTCAGGGCCTAATGTGAGTTATTTTTGACATTCGCTCACGTTAACGAAAACGAGAATTTGTATGGCAAAATTTTAACTCTTCTCGTATGTCGCCAGGAGGCGCTGCTTCATTGCCATACTAATTTTCGTTTTCGTAAACGTAATCGAATGTGTCCTTGTGGCTGGGTCACACCACGACCACAGCCACGACCACTGGCGTTTTGTGGCGTGGCGCGCGATTTCTCTGCTCATCCCGTTCTTTCTATTACCGTTGAGTAAGACTTCGGTTGTATACGTCCCAGCCAAGTTCTTAATATAGCCGTTCAATTGCAATTAAGGATTGAAAAATAGTCAAGAGACCAAACAAAGAATAAACACTTACAGTTCAGCAAAATAAAAATACTTCAGACAGAGTCAAAAGTGTCTGGCTCTGCGTGTTCCGCATAATGCATTGCCGACAATTCCATTAACAAGAGCACGTATCTGGCAGTCTAGTTTATTACGTGTTGTCATAGCTAACTGGTCAAAATTGCCGTTTAATTGCACGGCTAGCCCTATGATTGAACAACGCCAAAGAATGTCGATTAGCCGAGTGGCCCACAACGTTCAACAGTACAGCTATACAAGCTCAGCTAACTTAGAGAATGTCTCATTACATTACACGGTCATAATGCCTGCACAAGTTTAAATAAAAAATAAGATAATTGAAGTCTCTCTGTCTGAAGTATTTTTATTTTGCTGAACTGTAGGTGTTTATTCTTTGTGTGGTCTCTTGATTATTTTTCAATCCTTATGGAAGTGCCCACAAAGCGTGGTTGGGAAGCTTATCGTTGTTCGTGTGTGAAGGTTTGAGCTCGGCGGTGGTAAACTTACAGGGTGTTGATAAGGTATGCAAGAGAGGTAATCAATTTTTTCCCCCGCAAAGTTAGTAATACACTTTCTTATTTTCTAAAGTTTATTTACTTTATTATTTGTTTACGACTATGGACATAAACTATAAATGGTGACACATAAAGTTATGAAACAGAAACATCATAAAGAAGGCTTCATAAAAATGTATAACACAACACATTGAAATGAAACATTTAATATAAGGACCCCTCCTCACGATATTTTATTAAAACCCCACATCATTGTGAACCCTTTGCAGGGTTCTTGATGACATCACTCAAGCTTTGAATAACAATGACGATCACGTTTCCCTAAGTTTCAGTCAAAAAAACTGCTCACTTCCGGTGCATACCTTACATAGCGTATTTCTAACAAAATAGAAATACAGCCTGCAAAAGGGAGGCTTCACAACATTGTTCGGATCGCTTTTGTTGTCCATTTGTGCTTTGTTCTTCGCCGTTTCATTAAAGATTGCCGTGTAGTACCGTAGCCTTTATCACCTCACCGTAAGGATTGGAATCCGGCATGTCAATGGAAGTATTGTGTATTATGAGGTTCTATTTTCACTTAATGTAGGAATGATGCGGGAAGAAGTGATGAGTCAATTAGCAAGTTGGCTATTATATCAGATTGATTTGTAATCATTTGTTTTGATTGTTTGGGTTGGTAAAGAATATGGCGTAGCACTCAGCCCGTCATTGGACAGTTAAAAGTGTAAGACCCAGGCATAGAAGAGTGGTGAAAATTGCAGTAAATCACTGACAGATTTTATAAGTGATGAGGGGGATACATCGTCATTATTAAGAGCCAGACCTTCCCACATAAACAGTAGCAGTTGGGGTGATCGGGCCATAACCCATCACACTGGCCAAGCTAGAGAGCTACCCGCATTTGGCCAGTGTGATGGCCAATACGATGCCATAATAAAGTCTCTATTTTATTATATTAGAGACCATTAATAGATCTGCGATTTTTAAAATTCATTTATTATGAACGAAAACTTGTGATTACCTTCATTATTCATAATACAGAACATTGCATTTATTCTAACAAATGTTGTTTACTGAAAACAGAGCACGTATAAGACAAAACATACAAATATATAAATTACTACACACAACTAAATTGTTTGCACCGCCCCGCCCGCCGTAGCACAGCCGTAGCATGTGTAGCGCGGCTTACTCCAATATCGTAGCCGTAGCGTCTCGTAGCACGAACGCGAACGCTACGACACAATTGTTCAAATTAAATCGCATCAGTTAGAAGACGTCTTTGCAACGTTGTCGGTTTCGTCGTAATTGCAATGTATTTTAATGTTATTAAGTACTTGCGGGTCTGGAACGTTGTTATGTAATATAATAAAATTGAAGTCATAACCTATACATATACTTACTATGTATAAGGAAAGTCCTCTATTATTGGCAAGTCATTATAGGCTTAATCACTACACTTGGCAAATGTGGTTGCTCGACCGGGAAATCGAACCGAGGACCTCATGGTACTACTGGCACACTGGACTAGGTCCTGCTCTTAAGCTATCGTGATTTCATGCGGCCGATGTCAATTTCTCGGTTGTGGAATGTTTTTTCAACACTTTTTCATCAGGTGCCTACGAATGTTTTAAAAAACCTTTAAGAATACCGATATCTTATTCTTCTATGTTTTTCCTATCAAATCAAATATTAATATGTAACGCAAATCTCAATATAAAATCGATCTCAGAATGTTTAATAATTCCAAATTGGCTTGTTATTAAAAAATGTATATTGTACATTTTCCTAATTACTAATTTCCTTGCCAAAAATAGCTGAGCGTATGACAAAGCGATCACTGCCATGGTGATGCGAAACAAAGGTCTGCGAAGGGCGAGCGAGCTTCCGAGGCGGTCCGGTATCGAATACGGCCAAAGATCGGCGACACGCAGATGTGACACTTTGGACAAAGCATGATTGCTCTACCTAAACAAAATTCAATGTTAATGTGCAAAGGTAGCAATAATGTTGTATTCTATCAGTTTGAAATACTAAGACAACAATCTAAGTTTTCTATGCTTAAAAAAAGGTATGATCCCGATTTAAAATAGGTATCGGTTACTAGCAGGTTAGAAGGTAATTTTAAGACCACCAACACCACAGTCACATTGGGATTACGTATCTTACAATGGGTCGAAACGTCAGGATTAAATAATTTGCAGAATAAACGTAGGTAACACGATTTACTCATGTGCTTACGAGAGAACACCTTGAGATCAGCAGTGAAACTCAACAATTTTTTAATAGGCTGATCATTACCCTCATCGATAAATCAAAAGCAAGTGGATCAGTAAAAGGTGTGGCATTTTAAATACAATCTATACTCTCTTTTTATTATAAGCCAACACATTTTTTCCAGTAAAAACATCAGTGACTCTCACTTTTCTGCCTAACTCCACATCTGCGGTGAAACCATTCTGTCAGGTTTCGCGTAGTCTCGCGAGGGAGGCGCGGCGCAGGCAAGCTTGGTCAGTGCCCCGCGCGCCGCGACTCACTCCACCCGCGTGTGTACCGGTCGTCTCGCACCAATATCACTAGCGACTGTACATTATAATACTACAGATTTTTATTACCACTGAATACGTATACATATATCGGAGTTGAAGTTTTCGCTGTGTGCTTCGGATATTGTCATTTTCTCTTAGGAATGTGGAAAGGGTTAGGTTAGGAGTGCGTCGTAAAAAGGTAAGAATCATGTTTATTTTTGATGGCCACATTTTTTTATTAATATTACCTAAATTAGCAATAAAATAAGCAGTAAATAAGGATTAAGTACTGGTTTTTGATGAGTTAATCTTTGTATGTGATACTTAGAATAAACTGAACGTTGACATTTTTTTTATTATTTTATGTTTTGTTAATAAAGATTAGTTTTCTAATATTGTTTATATTTGGTAATGATTACCTTTTACCGAACGAGTTATTGAACAACACTGTGTCAAATTAAAAAGAAAACGATAAAATAAAATCAAGTTACAAACAAAGGAATTTCGATAAATAAAAATATATCGGTTATGTATTTATTATATTTAACATTTTTAATCACTGCATTGTGCTTGGCAAAGCTATTAAAACAACAGAATGCACAAAAAAAAATAAAAAAACTATGGCGGTTAGTTTTATTAGGTATTACTAGGTAGGTTAGTATTATTAGGTAGGTACTTATGTGTATATAACAAAGTTTCTAAAATTATATTATTTCAAGAGTTCTTTATTTAAAACAATATTTATGTATAATAAGTATAAGAGATTAATTAAAAAATTGTGATAAAAAATAAAGTAATCGAATAATTCTAAAATTAGAAAGGATGCCTTTCATCCCTGACTGATACTAAAGAAGATTACTGGAATGGGTTTATACAACATGGAAACATGGAAACAGAGAATGGAAACATGTTTTTATTATTATTTATTAATTATTTTTACAAAATTAACACAAATACGAAGCACAAGCAGAATTGATTTCGTACAAGAATGGACTTAAGCTTAGTGTCATCTATGTATATATAATGACTTGTCCTGACTGATTCATCATCGCCTAGCCGAAACCGCTGAAGCTAATTACATCTAATTATTGATTGATTTCTAAATTTCATCAAATTTAGACTATAGGTTAATTGAGTGACGTAACCAACCACTAAGAAAGGATTTTATGGAAATCATACCCTAAGGGGGTCAAATAGGGGGTGAAAGTTTGTATGAAAGTCCGTCAGTTATGAAGTAAAATACATGAAAATTGGTATTTGGCTTTTTGAAAAGAAATAAAGAATGACGTGTTTCAGGAATTTTGTTTATTTTCCTTTAGAGGAACAAAAAAGGGAAGAAGGTTTTTTTGGGTAAATTGTTATTTTTAAATTAATATCTATAAACATGAATAATTTGATCGATCTATCTATAGCTTTTTCGATAAAAATAAAGAATGACATTTTTCGAAAAATCTTCCCTAGAGGGATGAAATAAGGGTGCAAAATTTGTATGAAAATCTGTCATTCCTTAAATTTCGGTATTTGACCTGGATAGAAATTATGAAGTGTTTCGTATTATACAGTAAAAGAATATTTAGATGATAAAACAGCCTGGTTATAATAAAAACACATTATACTCTATTTGAATCATCATAATAAAATTAATTTATATAATTTTTATACTGATATGATAGCCTTTATCAACAGTGTCCTACAGATAACAAACAGCGTTGCGTTAAATAGATCACTAAGTTTTTATTTAGAGTATCTTGAGTGTGTCATGCCCTCTTTACTGTCTCTGCGGTGGTGGCGTGTGCGTCGGGTCGTTACGTTCCCTAAAATATGGTTGAGTGAAGCGATGGCTGATTCATATGTCATACTCGTGAACGGGTGCCGCCTGTGGAGGCTGGTCTGCTCACGCATACTTATCTTATTTTTAGTATTATTCACTATAATTTGACTTTGTTTTTCTTAAACAATTTTTTACTTTTACGATAGTACTGTAGTGGTACTGTATGACATTGTGGAAATTGCAACTGTTACCTGATGCAAATTTGTTAACGTATATTTTTTATTTTGTGTTTTTTTTTTACATGTTTTGGTTGTCTTTTTTGTGTTTATTGTAATGGAAAGTGTCCTGCTATGATAGGGCATTTTCCAATATTTTTGACGCTGTAAGGGAGAAAAGAGCTGGACACTTGCTGAGTTTCTTGCCGGTTCTTCTCAGTACAAGATCTCCCGCCCAGAATAGACTTACGAACCGTTGGCATAGTGACATTCATAAGAGCTACTTGTAGCCTAAACTGAATAAATGTTTTTGAATTTTGAATTTTGAATTTTGAATTTTGGATTTCTGGAAAATGATCCCTTAAGTAGGGGATGACAATTTGTACAAGAGGTTTCAAAACGAACCAAAATTACTAATACAAAGTGATCTTTATTACGTTGTTTTGTATTCGACACTTTTTACTGATTCTAGCTCGCATGGATAATATTTATAATGATAAAAAACCGGCCAAGTGCGAGTCGGACTCGCGCACGAAAGGTTCCGTACTTTATGACGTATTAAAAAAAAACTACTCACTAGATCTCGTTCAAACCAATTTTCGGTGGAAGTTTGCATGGTAATGTACATCATATATTATTTTTAGTTTTATCATTCTCTTATTTTAGAAGCTACAGGGGGGGGGGACTCACATTTTACCACTTTAGAAGTGTCTCTCGCGTAAACTATTCAGTTTAGAAAAAAATGATATAAAAAAACCTCAATATCATTTTTGAAGATCTATCCATAGATACCCCACAGGTATAGGTTTGATGAAAAAAAAAATTTTGAATTTCAGTTCTAAGTATGGGGAACCCCCAAAATTTATTGTTTTTTTCTATTCTTGTGTAAAAATCTTAATGCGGTTCACAGAATACATCTACTTACCAAGTTTTAACAGTATAGTTCTTATAGTTTCGGAAAAAAGTGGCTGTGACATACGGACGGACACACAGACACAGACAGACAGACAGTCAGACAGACAGACATGACGAATCCATAAGGATTCCGTTTTTTTGCCATTTGGCTACGGAACCCTAAAAATGAAAATCTTAATGTTGAAATGACGTGACATGTTTAGTTGTCTAACCCTTATTACTTTTACCCTTATGATATTTACCTTTAATAAGTTTTGCTTTTATTACGAATAAACACAAGTCGCGTAGCCCACGTGAGCAAAGCCGCGAACAAAAGCTAGTCTTACATATATCATCGGGTAAAGGGGAAAAGAAGTTACACGTGTAAGGGTTTATAGGAAGAAAAATATTCTCATAAAGAGTCCTTGAAGGCTTTTTTAGATGTTATCTTCTTTGTAGGTGCTCAATTAAGATGATTATAAGTTTTATGAATAATGTGATTATTGTAAGTTGTAGTGTTTAAGCATCATTACTTTTATACATTTTTTTTTTGTTATCAAACTAAGCTAGTTGTGTACATTTATATTGGCCTTGGCTGTTTATGTACCGATTAAAATAAAATAAAATAAAAAATAAAAATACCTCCTGAACGCGATTGAAAGGTATATTTTGGTAAGTGGGATATTTAAAGACTAACCCCCATATTCATAAAACTATTTAAGCATAATTAAGTTAATCATATTGTTTTGTCTCTTTTTCTCAAATTCAAAATAACGTTTGTGTGACGTTGACAAAACAATATTTAACTAAATAATGCTTAAATAGTTCTTATGAATAAGGGGGTAGCTAATTAATTAAGTAATGACAAAATAAACGTAATAAGCTCTGTAAGTATTTACCGCCTTTGTGGTTTATTGGTTACGACTATCGGTCCCAGACGCAAACTCCCGTTTTCGATTCCCAGTAGGTACAGGTTTGGACTTGGTTTGGCTGGCGGTAGAGAGTGTTTTACCACTCCTAGAGAGTGAGCTACCACCATCGTATTGAAATATGTCGTAATAACATTAATGTTAGTAGCATGTTATTAGGCGCGAAAATAAGTCTGCGGTATGCGAACATGCCCTAGAGGGGCCCAACCATTACATCAGATTTGATAAACCACAAATACTCGCTAGAACAACGATTCATCCCTAGGATGATACGCGAGGCTATTGAAATTAAAAAACATCTTAATTTCAATAGAGAAAATGGTTGGAATCTACCACCAGCCTGGGATCCCATCATACAAAATATTAAATCCCAGCACCAACACCATACTGCCAGACCAAAAGATACCTACTGTAAGCTCTTTCTGCGTAAAACGGAACGCACCTGATTAAATTTAAATGAGGGTGGGTATACAAGCTACTAACTAATTATTAGACGACCAACACCTCAGTCTCCATGTGACCACGGACCCTGCAAGGGTTCCAAACGTCAGGATAAACATTAAAAAGTAATGTATAAAATAAACAAAAGTAGATCCGTAAAAGTTGTTTCATTTCAGCATGTTGTTGTTGTGTTCTGATAGAAATTAGATGGCCAGTTACTCAATGTGAGGTTTCCGGGTGAAGGGAGCTTCCATCCTCGTTTACCGTGTTTGTGGCACAAGTGCCATGACTATTGAGTCATTTATTATCATAACTGTAAAATACAATACATAACTCTTTGTTATCATACAACTATTGTAGTTATTTAACAATACGTATGTTTTTTAATAATGCTACGGCCACAATATCGCGGTATCGCGAACATTTTTCCGTTTTCACGACAAGTCGGGCCAAGCAATACTCACATTTAAGAACACGGTCAAAAAAGTAATTATTGCTTGTCGTGAAAACGGCGAATAATCGCGATAGCGCGATAGTGTGGCCGTACATAATACATACAATAACATAATTAACAAACAAAACCAAATAAAAATAATAGTTATTATATAATCGACTTATTATAACGCATCGGTTACCGAGTGGCAAATCGCTCGGCACCATACCCAAAGGTGCCGGGTTCTCCCAGGTCGGGTCAAGTTTCGATTTTGATCGGATTTTTAGATGGATGTGTTTGTTGCCTGGGTTTGTGTTCACCAATCCGCATTTAGCAAGCGTGGTCATTAAGCCATTAATTGTAGCGATGACTTGATTTCAATTATGGAGGCCTTTGCCCAGCAGTGGGACAATTATAGGTACAATCGAAACTAATTGATGATAAAAACTGTATTTTAGTTTAAATACAAATTGTTTAAAAAAGTATTTGTATTTATAAATAAAAATTCCTCCACTGTGGGCTCGTGGGAACGGAACTCTTGATTACACAACAAACAAGAAACAGCTCATCGGGCGTATGTCTCTACCATACAACCTTTGTGTGATGTACGAGTATGAAGATAGATCAAATAACATTAACTAAATTCTCATATTAAAAAAACCATACATATTAATAACTATTGTTTGACTTTGTAAATACGTACTTTTTTTTCGTAAATGTCGTTATTTCTGTTAAAGCTGTGCAGTGCTTTGCGCCCATTCTTCGCATAGCTAAAAAATAGACGTCCTGATCCTGAATGGGTAGTAGGTAAAAATTCTTGGACGATTCAGAAGCACTTACTCTTTAGTATATTTGATATTTTTTTACTTTGACTTTGACTTTCACTTCTACAATCACACCTGTCTCCTATTGGGGTAGGAAAAGACCACTTCTTGCCACTTGCCATGATTCTTACATACCTCTTTCGCTTCGACTACTCTCATTAACTCATACATGCTCACCTCCGATCAATTATGTTGAACGAAGATGCTCACCGGCTTAACCTCCTCTTCCTCTCTTAACCTCTTGACCTGGGTGCCAAGTGCGAGTTTCATTCGCCATTCGATCACGTTAACGAAAACAAAAATTTGTGTGGCAAAATGTTAACTCTTCTCGTATGCCGCCAGGAGGTGCTGCTTCAATGCTATACTAATTTTCGTTTTCGTAAACGTAATCGAATGAATACGGATAGTAAACAAAACCCACACTAGGCACCCAGACCTTATGTTCGAATGTCCTCGACTTGTACCCGTCCCATATCCGCATTCGAATCCGTTTCGTGTATTTTTTTGGTCAATCTCTCGTCATACTTCTTAGATCAAAATACTGAACGGTCGTGTTTTACTATGCTCTCCAAGTTCGAGTATCGAGTTTCTTTTCGAGTAGCTCGATTTCGCAGTGGTTAACGGGCTCGGTCTACGAATGCTGATTTTAAACAACTTTCGCAAAGACCGGTCGTCGGATGGGTGACCAACAATGTATCATCTAGAGCTCCTCCATGCTTCGGAAGGCACGTAATGCCGCTGATCCCGGCTGCATAAGCAGTACCAGAAAGCTTCGTGCCCAAGTAGTAGGAACATAAAAAAATGAGCTGATAACTGTAACTCTGACTCCACTTTTCTAGTTTATGAAAGAGCCAGTATATATTTCACTTCGAATTGACATTTTGATTCGACCTTTACAACAAAATTGAGTAACAATTTACACAGAATGATACGGAAGATTGTAAAAGAAAATCGATAATCTATGAAATCGTTAGCACCACGGGCGCAGGCACGGCTCATTAAGAACAAATCCAATTATGACGCTTCTCAAGTTTTCCCATCAATTTACAATCAATGCTTTTGGTGGCGGAGAGGGGCGCCCAAATACCCCCTTTTCACGGCTCGATTCGCAGATATTGAACCATAAATATGAGATTTATAATGATGTAGGTTAATGCGATGGGCTATAGATAGAAATTAATATCAGCCCTTTGTCCTTTCGTTAGGTCTCTTTTACGACGTTGTAATATAATTTGTAATTGGTAAGTTAATGTTTAACTTAATGACAGAGAACTACAGTGAACTCCAAATGATTTTAAGGACTTTCACTGAGGACTCTTATTTAGCATTCTGTTTGTTTGTGGCAATTAAGTGCAGCAATTAGCACGTAAAAATAAAAATAAAATTTGGTTTATTTAACTAGATATAAGTTTAATTGTGTAAATAGTTAGTTTAGTTTTTTTTTTCTATGTCCAGCAGTGAACTATATAGGCTGATGATGATGATGATGATGAAATTTAATTGTACACAAACGTTGGCTTACCTATTTAATAAATACTAGCTGACCCGGCGGACATCGTACCGCATTTTTTTTATTTTTATTTTTTTTTGATATAGCCTATGTCGCTCAGCGTTAATGTAGCATTCTAATGGTGAAAGATTTTTTTAAATCGGTCCAGTAGTTTTTGAGTTTATTCGTTGCAAACATACATACATACAAAAATACAAAGCTTTCCTCTTTATAATATTAGTATAGATAAACAAATAAATCAAGGGTTTTGCATGCCTTCCGAAGCACGGAGGAGGTCGAGAAGTTGCTTTTCAATTCAATTGTAGACGGACATAGAGAATACTTTTTTTACACAAACCTTGTACTAACAATTACAAACACAATCACAAAAAATTAGCCCAATCGGTCGAATCATTCGCAAGTGATGCTCCGTCATACATGTAGCAATTGATTTTTATTACTATGGACTAGCGGCCCGCTCGAGATTTCACATGCCCACCCGCACCCCCGTGATAGTTTTACCAATTTAGAAAGGAACTTTCACGGGCGTGCGCGCAATATCTAACCAAAGTTTCATCGCAATCGGATGAATGGTAGGCAGTTATATTATGATATACATAATGGAATATTATCCCAACACACTTTATTGCTATTGTTACTGTTTTCTGTGCCTCTCTTTGTAAATTAATTTAAATTAAACGCAGGAGCTAGATGGCGCAGTGGTTAACGCGCCCGGTCTGCGAGTGCTGAGGTTAAGCAACTTTCGCAAAGGCCGGTCATCGGATGGGTGACCAAAAAATTTTCATCTCGAGCTCCTCCGTGCTTCGGAAGGCACGTAAAGCCGTTGGTCCCGGCTGCATTAGCAGTCGTTAACAACCACCAATCCGCACTGGGCCCGCGTGGTGGTTATGGCCCGTTCTCCCTATCCATCCATAGGGAAGGCTTGTGCCCCAGCAGTGGGGACATAAAATGAGCTAATGATGAAACGCATTCATACATACTATAATAAATAATCACACTAATATTATAAACGCGAAAGTTTGTGTGTATGTGTGTATATTTGTTGCTTCTACACGCTGCAACGGATGGATGGATTTGGATGAAATTCGGCATAAGATAATTTATAACCTGGATTAACAGCCATCTGGTGGCACGATCAAATTAACCAACGCGTTCGTTCGCTACGATACACGCCAGGCGACCAGCGCAGCGTGTATAGCGCGTATGTGTTTGTTCACTAAGGTAGTTATCTTAGCGAATATATTACCTCTAGGCGCCTAGCGAAGCTCTTTGCTGTGTGACCACGGCCTAATAGAATTGAAATCAAATAGAATAATCATTATAATAATAATGGGGGTAATAGAATAGAAATTAAATATAATGAATGAATGAATATGGGTATTCATAAAAACTATTTAAGCATAATTTAGTTAATCATTGTTTTGTCTCTTTTTCTCAAATTCAAAATGACGTTTGTGTGACGTTGACAAAACAATATTTAACTAAATAATGCTTAAATAGTTTTTATGAATAAGGGGGTACGTGTTTTGCCACTTGTCTAGTGGGGCTGTTATCTTTAAACCGTTTACTGTCGGAAACTGCCAGTTCCACCGTTCGTTACGTCTAAGCCATTTAAGGCCTTAAGTAGGACTTTATAGTTTGACCTTCCCTACATAAAGGGCTTTCAAAGTAGCATAACAAAACAAAATGTTATTAATTTATCTTCGCATCCGAAAAGGAAATCGCTTTAGTAAACTTATATAAAGTGACACGAAGTTCAATAGAACAACGCTATCAAATCTAATCAGTTTGTAGGGATGTTCAAAAATTCAAAATTCAAAATATTTTATTTTATTATTATTCTCTCTTTTATTTATTTTCTTTCTTAAAACTAGATTTTTACAATATTTTAATATAAAACAATAAAACATTATAAAAACCTAATCCTAGAGTACCACCAGCAGCGGGGCAGGGCCCAAGCTACCGGTGGTCAGGGCTGCAGAGTGAGGAACCTTCTGACAATAATAATAATAATAATAATAATTATTATTATAAGGATGAGGATTAGATATCTAAGGATGTGACGCACCGCCTAACTTTAACGTTACGTACTGAAGTGGGACCTGTGATAGGTTTCATAAATTAAATTATGTTCAAAATTCTTCATTAAAGACCTATGAATCTAATATATAATAAGATGTTAAGTGTTATTTATTTTATTTTTATGGCACGATGTTGCAGGGGACCGGAAGATGTGGAAAAAGTGTGGGGAGGCCTTTACCCAGGACTGGGACAATTATTGCTGTTATAACAATAATAATTAAAAAGCTTACTTACACCTTGAAACTTTTTCTTCTTCTTTTTAATTCGCGTGTGTCATGAGTCATGACATAAAAGATTCGTCAGCACTTTCTCGTTACTTCATGTCATGTGAATTCATACGCAACGTCAGGTCGTATTCAACTGATTTAGCCTCGTCATACCTGTCCCGAAGTACGGGCTCTGTCCTCACCCGGAAATTAAAGCCTCCGGCACAAACGGCGAAAGCTAATAAATTGCTAATTCCCCGCTACGGGCTGTCATGTGTTTGTTAAGCGTCTTTAATTGGGGCCCTTTGCTTCTCGACGACATAGAATAATAATTGTTTAAGGTACCTACGATACGAAACTTTTTCTATACCATTGTTTGTTTTTAACATTTTTCATTTTTTTTGTAATGTTATCCGAAAAAGATTTCTTAAATTTTGTCAACAATGTTTAAAAGAAGCACAGTGGTTTTAGTGGGGATTATAGCGCCCCGTGGGCTTGTTATCGGTTTACTCGGTGCCGTTCGTAGTCCCGAGCCATCCACCAGAGAAAATTGGTGTAGGGTATCCGCTGCGTCAAGCGGGCGCACAACGCGGTCGCCGCCCGCCGGCGCCCGCGCACTATGGGATTTTTTCATGAAAAGTTACCCAAAAATATTTTGATTCATAATACAGTCTAAAAGGTAGTATTGTAAACAAAAATATGTTTTAGCTTTGTTATTTACCAGTTATACACTTTTTATTGTTATTAATGACAAAAATGCATAAAATTAGAAATATCTAAGTATAATGTTAATAAGTATATTTTGTAGTTCCTATTTATTTATTTTGATTTATTGATATAATGTTTTAAGTAAAAATAAATCATGAATGTATGTCTTAAGTCCATAAAATAACCATAATCATAATTATTCGTTATAATTCATCTCCTTAAAAAAAGCATTTTATCTTTCTGGGGCAACCTGGGGCAACTTTTAACTGCATGTCCTGAATAACAAAGAATATGGCTACATTCGTGTACCAAAACAAAAGATCAACTTTGCCCAACATTTGATATAAACCTTTTTGAATATCAAGAAAAATAAAAAATAAATACTTTTCTCATTTAAAAGTAGTTTGTGTGTTTTAATAATTATTACCTAATATTTATTCTTCTAATTAGTAAATATAAATACTACTTACCTGTTGCTACAGTCTCCATATTAAAACTTTATATGTTCACTTACAAAAAGTAATGAAGAAATGATCACAAATTCGTTAAAATTTACGAATACAAAATATGCTATATATGACTTTGAATCTAGGACAACTTTTCGTTTCAATATCTCACGAAATAGTGAATTGCTCTATAAAATATAAAGGTAGTTTCATGTAGGACAATCAGGCAATCGAGACATGTTATTTACATAGTAGGTAGATGAATTTGGCATTTTGTATTTATGGGCATGTACCTCCATACAAGCATCCCATAGTGCGGCGCGGCGTGGCGTCACGTAAATTCATAGAGCAACGCTGCGTGAGGCGGGTCGCCCGGCCCGTCGCACGCGGCCTGGCCTGGCCTCTTACATGCCTTCTGGTGTGTGTAGAGTGTAAACCTATAAGACGACGACCTTTAATCGCGTTTAAATTTACTCTCTCTAGTTCTTAGTAATTTGGCTTATTTATTTTAAAATTTGGGAATACCGAAATGTAATGTGATGAAGTGAAATATATTTATTAGAACACATATTACAAACTTAACAAAACTGAACCAAAAAAAAAAGTGTGTTAAGAGGGCTCCACTCAGCATTTGTTGCAGTACCTAACACTACAACGCTGATCTTCCGTGAAACTTTAATAAAGTGCCTATACTCGTACAAGCCAACTTCCAACATACATATACATACTGTGCCCGTGACTGTACACCTAAGAAAGGTATTGATATGCATCACAAGTCTTTGAGAACCGCTGAGAGCATCGCGCTCGCCGCTAAACGTCGCATCGCTTCCCGGCTAATTAAGTTACTCCATTAGGCGTTCGGTCCCTTCGTCTGTGTATTAACAAGGCACTTAGCCTTCTAAATATTATATAAACCTTTACCTGCTGCGTTACTTTAGTAATGCAATAGATAAACAAACTTTTAAACGACAATGGAAAGTCAAGTTGTATTATATAATTTCGATGGAAAGCACCATCGAAATTATATTAAAAAATATAAAATGTAATTGTAAGTACCACCTAAAAAAGTGACTGCATCTGGTGGGATTAGAACCCTTTGAACTTGTAGTTCTGTTTTTGTAATTGAGCTACTGAGATACTACATACATATGTAATAACAGAAAAAAAAATTCAATACATTAAAAAAACACGACGCGTTAGAAAAATTCTGCTAAAAATAATAAGTAGGTGGTGATGGATTCCTTTAAAGTACTAATGTATTTACATTAGTATACAATAAGGGAAAATAACATGAAAAACGATCATTAAATGAGGATTACATTTTTGATGAAAAAATATTTTGTTTATTTTTAGGCTTATTTATCTTGGACTATACCAAAAAAAGTTCTTAAGAATACCCATCTGAAGTTTGCAGGGCAGGAAATCCTAAATAATTATTTCGAACAATATTTTCACAGGAAAATTTTAAGGTTACTTCAGCTTTCATCAAATATCTCGGGTTTCCTTAAAACAATAATATTATAATTAGTAATCCCCAATTGAACTCTTTAAATATTAGAAGTAGGAAACTTCTACGATTCTATTATTACGAACCTATAAACTCGT
Organism: Eudonia mercurella; assembly: GCA_963082485.1. Classification (NCBI taxonomy): domain Eukaryota; kingdom Metazoa; phylum Arthropoda; class Insecta; order Lepidoptera; family Crambidae; genus Eudonia; species Eudonia mercurella. The sequence goes on from OY720029.1 coordinate 17,424,325, forward strand.
ACATATAAATAGGTTTGGATGGACGGTGGAGCTTAAGGTATTATTATTGATTTGATATTTTGTACGAGACTTTAAAGGTTATTACAATATAATCTATATACATAATTGACTTGTCCTGACTGACTGATTCATCATCGCCGAGCAGAAACCGCTGGAGCTAATTAGATGAAATTTGGACTGTAGATTAATTGAGTGACGTAACCAGCCACTAAGAAAGTATTTTACGGAAATCACACCCTAAAGGGGTCAAATAGCCGGTGAAAGTTTGTATGAAAGTCTGTCAGTTTTGAAGTATAAAATACATAAGAATTGTAAAAATTGTAATTGTAATTTAATTGTAAATTAATATTTATAAAATACAGTGAAAAAATTAAACGCCCACCCGACCCAGCCAGGAATCGAACCTGGGTCTTCCGCAATCCGGGCGGCTGCACTGACCGCTATGCTCAAAATCAAAGTCAAAAAATAAAAAAAATAAAAAAATAAAAAATAAGTTTTCAAGGACTTAAAAGAGGTCTAGGTCGAGCAAGAAATAACCACTATCTCCAATGTCCTAGACATCCACAAAGGAATATAACACGTGATCACATCACGTCAACCGAAGAGTACAAAATTATTTTTGCACAACCCTGACCTGGTTTAAATTTCATTTGGTTGCTCCGCCCTTGTATCAAATAGGAGGATAGGTCGTAGTTTTGTTATAAATAAGTAACTTAAATAACTCTTAAACTTTCCCGTTCCATTTTATTTGTCATAAATTAATTTTAGACTACGACTTCTTGTTCAAGTAGGTGACAATAGCAGGGTGGTAGAGTTCTCATCCTACTCATACACAACAACACACGAGCCGCGATACTCCGCTGACAAAATAACCTCTTCAACTCTTCTGTAATACAATCGCGTGTAGTTAGAATAGAACATAGTAGAAAAGAATAGAATATTTTTAAATTGCTAAAACAAAGTATAAGTATCATAGGCATACCTTTATACCTCACGTTTCGACCGAGTTACACCGGTGGCTGACTGAGTCGAAACGAATCTTATAATTTGACCTTTTTCTGTAAAAATAGTTAGTAAAAAATTGCCTGATGTTCTCTGTGATTAAAAGGCATAGCAGCTAATGTAAACGACGTTGGTACACAGTGCGATGCTGCATTAAGGAATAACGAAGTTACGGCGGCGCTGAGGGCTAATTAGGGAAGAAAGTGCCTTTGGCGGTGGATGAGAGGCGGGCGCTATGAAGTTTCATTGATGAAGCTCTTTGTTTCTTAGTTATTGCGTTGCTTTTTGTTGAATGGCAACATCATGTTTGATGAGATGTCGAACTTATTCAAAGTTTTATCGTTGAACGAAATTAGAAAAGTGTTTACGTTGGTTGTGAGAAAAATTAATGGCATAAAAATGGCATAAAATTGGCAAGAAAATATATATTCGTAGAGTTTTACTGTTCTTTACTATTTTTATTCTTTAAGTTTCTTCTTTCTTTCTTTTGCTGTTTTAAAAGTATATCGTATGGGTTTGTAGAATACATGCCAGGAGTTCATAAACGGGAAGGGGCATATAGGCATTGAGCTCGGTTCGGTTAGTGGTACTGCCAAGAGTTTTCTTTGAGTAAGATTCTAAGCTTGACATCATAGTTGTTTTCTGCCAGTTAAAGGTAAGATAGCCGGTTCCTGAGATATTGAGGATAACGAGCACTTACCGGCAGGTGAGATCTTTATCTCACCTGCCGGTAAGTGTTACGCCAAGAGTTACGCCGTTGTGGTATTAAATTTAAAAAATGAATACGGTACATAGCTTCACTAACTAAATCACTCAGTTTAGTGACAAATTATGTCTATTTTTACTTGTATCATTGTGATTTTACACTATTTAATTGAATAAAACTGATGCACAATTTTTTCTAACTCACCAACATCCTCAAACAATACACGACTAGTACTACGTTATTTACTACGCTCCACTCACAGTTCTTTGGCATTGTGAGCCTTCGAGCGAACTGTAGTCTCCATCGAGACCATTCGAGGCCGCATATGAAGTGAACGAGGCGGAGAGAGATGGAGGGCTCTCGACTGGAGCGGAGCGGCCTCTCCGGGCCCTTTGGACCTCTCGGGCAATAACCGGAGCCAGCCTGAATAGGTCGAGGTTCGTAACAGTCCTCAGATAGAGTTTTGACAAGATCATGCCTTTTAAAAGTATAGTTTAATTGTAATTGTGTACTGTCGTGAGGTACTTTTGATATTTTATGTGTTATGGAATCAATAGCAAAGTTACCTATATGTTACTATTCGCGAGTTGAATAAAGAATTAAAAATCACACAATAGGCAGATTCTTGTAGTTATTAAGGTCGCTTTGACCTTCGGTTTTATCATCACGTCATCAGCGAGATGAAGGCCAAGCCCGCTTCAACATCATCATCATCTCAGCCAAAAGACGTCCACTGCTAAACAAAGGCCTCCCAAGGATCTCCACAACGACCGGGTTTGTAAGCCCGCTTACCCGTGTAGAAATAAAAATTAAAAAATGATTTTTCTAGCTATACTTTTTAAGTACCCAGTGACGGATTTGAAGATTTCGAACATGATAAAAATACCGAAGTAAATGATTGAACTAAAGTTACCTTCTTCAAGCTTATATTCGTTAGGTCTTTTTAGAACGTCATGGAAGTACTCGTATTGCTGAAGAGTACTTCCGGAGCCGACAAAATGAACAAAAGTGTCGTTCGGTGGGTTGCGACTCGCGAAATATACGAGCGATTTGTTCTAATTTTCCTGTTTTATTCATGTCACAGGCCGAATAGATAGGCAGGAAAACTTTAAAGTGCCTAGTTATGATGATTTAAACCACTTCTAATAAACTCCATATATTTCTATCGGTAATCAGAAATGAAATAAGAGGAAGATTTCCCTATATCTTTTTTGTCCTAATTATATAAACAATCATAATAGGAAGTTGACATCAAAAATAATTAATTTCCAAACTTTAAACGTATAAATGACATCACTTAACAGTTCTTTATAACATTAACCTATTTAAAAAAAAATCCGTTATCATATTTTTTTAGTAAGCAATCAATTGACGAAACACAATAGTGACGTCACAGATTGCCTTTCCCATCCAATTTCTATAAAAAAATCGTTTGAACAATCGCTAAAAATCTTTCTTTATTGACCAACCAGTCCACTATCTTATACCTTGTAGCTTATAGCTCTGGTGGCAATAGTATTTTTGCCAGACCTCCCTCGAGATTCTTAAGCGATTTTAAAACCATTTACACGGTATAAAAGCGGCGCAATAACATTACTATAAACGAGAAATTATTTTTATGCCCAATAAAAGTTCTTAGCCCTAGCCATAACATAAATTGCTCGATTCAGCGGTGTGCCTGCGACCGACGCGACGTAACGACGTTGTCATAGTTAGCGGGGGTATAATTGAATTATGGGGGTTGGTCGTGTCGCCGCAGTCTCTTTGGCCCGGCTAACGTCGGACAAAGGTTATTAAAAAGCAGTTTTTGCCCGTCCCGGCTGGCTGGGTGGCCAGTTAAATTCAGTGCGATATTTCTGAAATGAAATGAAATGAAAATACTTTATTCTATTTAGGCATTAGGCATATATATTGCACTTCTGAACGTCAAGTAATGTAACCATTAAAAAATAAATATGTATATTAAGAAATAATATAAGTACTACTACTAAATACTACTTGAAATATATAATTTAAAGTTTAAAATTACTTAACAATATTTTAAAGAAATACCTGTTGGAGTGATTGGAGCATTTTAAACCCATGCTGTCTTGTCTTCAATGTAATCAGACACTTTAGTTAGAATATGCTTTTTGACAAAGTTTTTCTTTAATGGTGATTTTAAATTTATTAATATCAAGTTTTTGACTAATACTTTATTGTAAAAACGTACACACAGGCCTCTTCATCTCATTACTAACAAGGTTTTGTCAAATTAAAATGATTCACATAATTGATTTCACAGCGACTGTTCTGTGAGAGTTCCGAGCAAGATGGATGGGTGGCATTCGTCTCTATCGCCAGAGATCTCTTTAATTCTGTCCCGCGCCTGGATATTGATCGCCGTATATACGATTCAGAGAAACGGTTTCCCTTCATTTCTCACTTAGGTACATATCTTATATAAGAAGTCTTTGTTCGTTGCCAAAGGAAGGAACTGGCAAGAGGAATTACCGTTATCAATAAGCGACGACGTAAATTGTAATTTTACAATCACAAAGCATATATCGTCATTGTTAGTCGTAAAAGAAAGAACTGAGCGTGAACCTTTTTTAAGTGGTTCATTTTATGTATGCCAGATAGCAAAAGCGCTGTTTTAATTTTTATACCTATAAATACTGAAATTAAATGAAAATCCTTTATTCAATTTAGACATATAAATTGCACTTATGAACGTCAAGTAGTACCTTACTTACATAAAAAAAACAAAATATATTATGCTTAAATAATAATTGTAAAAATAAACACACAATAATACGCTTTACTTACTTACTTATACTATATCACACAAACAACATTACATACAGCTGTCTATAAAACCTAGTATTATAGCTTTTGTTTATGCTACTTATTATTAAGGTTAAATGTCAAACCATGAAGGAAATGTAATGAGTACAGATGAAACGCTTTAACTCGAAGAGTGATTGTGTGTGTTGATGGATGGAGGGAAAGAGGTAGATCCAAGAACATTTGGATGGATTGTGAAAGGGATATGTTGAGAAGGGGAGTCTGCGATGGAATGAGGGGTGGTCGGTAGGAATGGAAGAGAAAAATAATAATATGCGATAAATAATATACACCTTCGCGAAGGTGTAAGTCCTGCTTTCAAGGTGCATCCGTCTACGATAATATAATAAATGGTGCACTGACTTGCAGTTCACATCACATTATTTGGATAGGGAATATTTTTTTAGATTTTCTTTTTTTTTCACGTATTTATCCATTTGTCACAGGGACTTTTATTGCGCGCCGTTTGGAATCGCGGTCACTCGTGGCATATTATTATTAATTTTGTCTTAGTTGCGGACATCCATGTATTATAAGCTCAATCGTTAGATATTACTATGATGTAAAACTTTGGGGAAGTAACTAGTAGTTGTTATTGCTTAGTTTTCAAAGATTTTTTTTACTGATTTTATTAAAAACTTTTTTAAAGCATAGTTTCTTAAATTATAACTTAAATCAAATATGTTGTAACATGATCGAAAAAAAAATTAAGTGCTGCTTGTATTTGTTTATGAAAGGGGCAATTTTATTCTATACAAATTTTACCATTATTTGTGCTAATCTTCGCTATCTGAATGAGTGAAAACTTTATCTTCTGATGGTAGTACAATATTGTCTGGATCTACTGTAATATCTAGATCAGTATTATTTGTAGCGCTTTTTGAAGGACATTTTGGCGACATACAGAGCCAATCATTGGCCCAGCTAGTTGGCTAACACCACCCAGCCTGAACAAAGACATCTGAGCATCGATAGAAATGATACGAAATGACAGAGACCTTACTCGGAAATAGGACATTACATTAGGACCTGCCATGTTCCCAATGTGATTTGGGGTCAGTTCCAAGCATAAAATCTTTCTCATCATATGCTGATCATCTCTCCTCATTACACGACTATACCGAGTAGTGGAACATTATCGGTTACTAAAATACGTCCAGCTAACTTTAGGTGCTTGAATTTTACGGCGATATTTTAAAGCTACTATCAATTGTCTCAACATTATGGAATGCAATAAAGTATCGAGTATTGAGCATTGGAGAGTGATGTCGATCATACTCGTACCAATGCGGGATAGTACAGTCATTAACATGTAAACACTGTTTACATGTAAACCCAACCCATCAAACAGTTTAAATCTTAATGCAATGGAATAAGAGTCATAACTAGTCAAGAGTGCATACAATGTTAATGCTCGTGCCTGTACCGTGAAATCCCGCGCTCGATTTGAGCATGACAGAGAGCGCCTTGCACTTTAGTCGTTTGCAACTTGAAATGTCATTTTTAATTGGCAATTCCCGGCGCATGTTAACCGCTCACTTCCCTTTTTGCAACCAATTAAGGCCCTTGTGTTCAGTGCGCGCACTCGATGAACCATCAGCGGCTGAAAGGCAGCGTCGAGGGCTCTGCACTGTGGCCCGCGCCCGCGAACACAAAGCATCGGGGAAATTAACTTACCAACCCAGCTATACGTGTGGGAACATTTGCTGTTTGAAAATAGTATTGTTTTAAAATTAGTAAGTGTTCACGGAAAAGGCTATAGATATTAAATTCCCTTCATATCTAAACACCACTTACTTTCTTACTGCTCTGGCTCAGTGACCTGAGATGGGTCTTGGGCCTTGACCTTCGAGAAGCAAGAGCATGCCATCCTTCTCTAAGCACCATCTTACTTGTAATTAAAGATGAAGCCTAGTACAATAGTGCAGTCACGGCGTGGTACATGGTACCTACTGTTCGTGGTCCCAAGCAAGACAGTGTTGGGATTATAAAAAAAATGTGATTATTTTCTTACAACATTATAAAAGCCATTTTTAAAGGTACAAGCTCCTACGATCCCCTAATGAAAAGCGGTTATCGGTAGCATTTAATTTTAATTTTCAAATTCACAGATCCATTCGATTCACAAAATGGCCGACGCTTAAGCTCAGCACTTGTCCTTTCAAATGACCAATTAAGCCATGATGTCCACTCGGTAAGCTTACAGGGCAGAGGGTCTCTTGACGTCACGCTCGCTAGCCGATCATCGGTCCACGAGTACACGGGATATGGGATTGCACACTGTTTCGTTCATAAGAATACTGAGCTCAAATAAACTGATTAACGAAATGAAATGAAATAAAATGAAATAAATGAAATACAATTTATTTATAACGCTTATTAGAAATAAAATAAATGTGCCACGTCTACAGAGTAATTATACTTGAAGCAATTATTTTTTTAATAAATCTAATATATAAAATTCTCGCGTCACAGTTTTCGTTGCCATACTCCTCCGAAACGGCTTGACCGATTTTGATGAAATTTTTTATGCTTATCCGGTATCTATGAGAATCGGCCAACATCTATTTTTCATCCCCCTAAATGTTAGGGGTAGTCCACCCCTAAATTTTTTTTTAATTTTTTATGGCAAAACAACGTTTGCCGGGTCATCCGGTATCTATGAGAATCGGCCAACATCTATTTTTCATCCCCCTAAATGTTAGGGGTAGTCCACCCCTAAATTTTTTTTTAATTTTTTATGGCAAAACGACGTTTGCCGGGTCAGCTAGTATTATTATAATATTTATTATCATCACTAAAGCAAACAGTTGAAGCCGCTGATGTTTGCCTGTAGGTATGCTGCTCAATAAATCTTCATTTTTTATATTTGTATTTTGTTGATTCTCCTACTTTGATTGTTATAAGTCGTTGTCAGGAGTTATCAACTCTACGGCGAGTAGTCAGTTGGTAAAATAAGTTATTCATTCCAAACGCCGTTAAAAACTGTCCGTGGCTTGTTTTAAAGGGTATATGGAACGAGATCTATCGCATTTTAGATTCAGGCGAAACATCCCACCTGTGGTCTGCACTCGGACGTTGACAATAACACAAAATAGACAATAAAATGTCTAGCACACAGTGTTCGCGTAACAATGTGCGCAGAGTGGTTACAAATGGGCAGACACGGGCATAGCTATAGGTGCACTTTGCAGTTTTTATAGTCAGCAATAAAAAGAGGACGAAAGTATTTATGCATTTCAAAAACCATACCTACCATACTACAATATGGTTAAAGTATGTTTTTGGTTTGACTAACACTTTCAACAGTTTTTGATTAAAGTTTAAAGACACGTAAAACTTACACGTTACATCTTATTTTACTTCAAAGTAATTTTTTTATGATTAAACTAGCTGACCCGGCGAACTTGGTACCGCAGTTTTTTAATATAACCTATGTTACTCAGCGCTAATGTAGCATGTATGTAACAAAGTACAAAGTACACAAAGTACACATTCAAACTTAAAACTAAAATGCATTTTCTTAAATTACAAAAAGAAAAAGAACTTCGTTGACTGGACACTTACTTACGGTTTCTTCACGACAAGGGTTGATGCGGCTGTAGGGATTATTTCTTTTGTCTCTCGCCATGTTGTGGAATTTGCGCATGAGTGAACATTGTGCACTTCATAATATAAGTTATTTTTCCATTGCCACGTCGACGACCAACACACGTGGCAAAGACATAGGGTTAATTAAACCAATAGATAACTTTCTTTTTGATTTGACTTTGACATGCATGGTTAAATTATTAATTTTAATTTTTCTTCTTCTTCAAAGAGTAGAGTTATATTCTTCTTCTCTTTGTTGGTTGATTTTTTTTTTTTTTTTTTTTTTTTTTTTTAATAATGGCTTTGCACAAGCATTTAGCCAATGAAAAAGTCTTACAATACTTAAACAATATTAATTTCTTTCATGTATGATGATGATGATGAATGAATAGAAATGAGAAGTGAGAAATGATATACCCCCCAACCCCTCGAGTATCTCAGTAAAGATGTGGGGCTTTATTAAGTCCTCGGGTGGACTTCTTGAGAGAATTTGAAAAGTGACGTTGCACTGTTTTGTTTCATTTGCCAACACTCATGCACACTCACGAACACTTAACGGTTAATAATTTTTATTTTTTTATTTTTTTTATTTTATTTTCTTAGGTGAATCAACAGTATCAAAAAAAGAGTAGCTATGCAGTTATACATCAGAAAACCAATGACAGATTCACACTAATAGACTTAAAATAGCAAGGAAATTATTGAGCTAACAGAATAAACATGTTTGTATAACTAGGATCAAAACTGCGATCGAACCGCTTACAAACATAGTAGCTGTGACAGTAACAAGGACATTTCACACCAAAAGTATAATAGGTAGGTAGTATAAATATAAATAGGTAGTAGTAGGTATATTCAATATTAATAAGTTTCAAAAAACCACTTAGTAAGATTTTTTCTCACCGATTCACAGTTACAACAGAAAAGATCAAAATCACACGCCTCGCACAGACTATTGTAACACTTGCCCGCCCGCAAAAAGTATGAGTTTTGCCTGTAATTTGTATTTGAAGCTGGAAGGTGTATTGGTTTAAAATTTCGTAAAATTCTTGTAGGGACACTCAAGTTCAGTAGTGACAGAAGCTCGGGACAGTCAATAGAGTTCGAGGCAATTCTAAATAGATACACAATGTCTGCTATATTCCGTCGATTTTCTAGTGTCAGTAGACGATGCCTTAAACAAAGTTGGACATAGGTAGCGGAGCTATCACGGGTACCGGTGCGATAACACAAATAGCGAATAAACTTTTTTTGTATATTCTCTAATCTGTTAATATACGTGTCATATCTTGGGTTCCATACTTGAGAGGCATATTCCAAATTACTACGTACGAGCGAACAATAAAGGATCTTAAAAGTAATAGGGTTATTAAATTCTTTAGCATTACGAAAAAGAAAACCAAGAGCTTTGGTAGCTTTAGCTATTATAACATTTATATGTTCATCAAACAGCAACTTAGAATCATGTGTCACCCCAAGATCACGCATCGAATGGACTCGTTGAAGACTTTGATGATGTAAAGTATAGTTGTAAGTTATTAGGTGTCTTTTGCGACTAAAAGTCATAACTGTGCACTTAGTTGGATTAAGGTCTAGTTTGTTCACATCACAGTATTCTTCAAGCCGCATCAGATCACCCTGTAACAATTTAGCTGCATCATAAGATGGTATTTTCGCAAATATCTTCATATCATCTGCAAAGCAGAGAAGCTTAGATGAATGAATGAACAGTTCTACGTCATTCACAAAAATACTAAACAGCAATGGGCCAAGCAAAGATCCTTGGGGTACACCACTAGGAATTTTGACCCAGCTGGAAATGTAGTTTTTGATAACGACAGCCTGACAGCGATTGTCAATATACGAGACAAACCAACGAAGTAAGTCTCCACATATGCCAACCATCTTAAGCTTTTTAATAAGCCTATAGTGTTGAATTCGGTCAAAAGCCTTACTGTAGTCTGTGTATATGACGTCAACCTGACATCCCTCATCCATAGCTTCTGTTAAAAAATTGTTCAATAGAACCAAATTAGACACCGTTGAGCGTCGTCTTACAAAGCCGTGTTGACATGAACTTAGAGAATGAGACAGCGCCGGATACATCTGATCATAAACTATCTTCTCAAAAACCTTAGCGATTACGCAGAGTTTTGAGATTGGCCTATAATTTGAAATCTCTGATCTAGAACCTTTCTTATATACTGGTGTAATGAAAGCACGTTTCCATATGCTGGGCATATAGCACTCGGCAAGAGAGCGTCTAAATAAGATTGAGATAGGCTTGACTAGAGTTTGCGAGCAGCTTATAAGAAAGCGAGATGGTAACTGGTCAGGACCTGCTGATTTTAATGGGTCTAAACTCTTTAACAACTTATACACATCGGTTTCCTGCACCTCAATAAAAGATATAGAGGAGCAACTCTCTTGTAATGGTATGTCAGACAAACCCAGCGACTGTGACGAAGAGGTTATATCGGAATGACGAAAGGACGATTGAAAATAATTTGAAAAAGCGTTGCATATTGCTTCGCCAGTGCAGAATTCCAAAGTTCCATGTTTAATGTAACCATTATTTCACATTAATATTCGACATAACACAAATTTTAGAAAATAAAACAAAACCGCAGACATGACTCTTCACTTTCCCGCCAAGAAGTCCATTGGTTGATTTTAAAGTAGGTTTATATATTTTTTCTTTCTCTTTTCTTGTTTCTTTTGTTCGGTGAAGGCAAAGGCAAGGGCATAGTGAACATGCAGCCATTCTATATATATATATGTATATTTTATTTTTATTTATTTTTTTCTTAATGTATGTGTAAGTGTTTTTAAGTATATAATTTTCCTATTAGTATTTATGTAGTATATTATTTTTGTCACACCACAAGTCGTCGCCACTTCACTTTCAGGGAGCTGTCTGAAAACCAGCGCTTCTGTGGCACTATGTGTTTTGCCACAAAAGCATTGCTGAGACAGCTACCCGTTGGCCTTGCACATATCATAGTTATTTATAGTGTTCTTTCTCTTTTATTTTATTTCTATTTTTTCTTTTTGTGATTGTGTTAATTGTTTTAAGATGTTCTTCTGTTTTATTTTATTTTTATTTTTCTCATCTGTTTGTATTTGTTTTTGTGCAGGTCAATAAATGTTTCTTATTCTTATTCTTATTCTTATTCTTATTCTTATTCTTATTCATTCTAATGGTGAAAGAATTTTTTAAATCGGTCCAGTAGTTTTTGAGTTTATTCGTTACAAACATACATACAAAAATACAAAGCTTTCCTCTTTATAATATTAGTATAGACTGATGTTATTAACGAGATTATTACCATGTTTTTTTTTTTTGTGTTTGAATATCTGATATTTCGGCTCAGTTGCATGCGCCATGATCACGGATGTACTGAAGAACAGATGTACCCTCTTCCTTAGTCGTGTTGTACGCTCGATACTCATACCACTGTCTCCTAAGTCACTATTCACTCGAACTTGTTCTCGTCACACCGCATCAGATCGCGAAAAAAAAACATGGTAATAATCCCGTTAATAATATTTATTCCAGTGTAAGTGATCATGATAGTTTAAAAAGTTATATCTTTATGACTTTTCAGCATATTACCTTTAAAGAACAGAAGCTGTGATTAAACTCGATGCAAAAGTAATTTACTTATATGTCGTGTAAATCATATACTTGTCAGTGGGTCATGAGTATCATCATGAGGACGTGACCCATCCAATCCCATCATATCCCATTATGTCTATAAATATATAATAATGATTAATAAATCGTGGTGAATCGCTATTATTCGACGCACACATTTTGTCGTCTGTCGACAAAATGTGTTCTGTCGTAAACACTATGTAACAGTTCCGACGTGCTATTGACTTTTTTATTTACAATTCGATTGCAACTGCAATAATACTAATAGTCCGGAAATCCCGCGAGTGGCGGCGGTGCTGTGACATAAAGCCGATAAGGGCAAACAGAGCACACTCGAATGTCCGACGGAAGGCCGGCGTATGCATGTATAGATGTGCGCTTTAAACTGCGACTTTAATAAACAAAACAACAAAACATCGAGCTCCTCTTCATCATAAATCTTTAATGGTAATTGTTTTCTTATGTGGTATTTGTATTAATCAACATTCATTTGAAATACCACAGTTCGGCTTAGGTTCTAACCAATTAAAGTAATATTTAAAAAAATGCTACGATGAATTGGATACCGCTCAGCATAAGTTGCAGCTTCAAGAAACTGCAGCGCTAAGAAGCCCGTTTGCAAGATGTTACATAAATTCATATTTAAACACTTGTTTACTTACCTATAGGTACTTAACTATACAAAGTTGTATAACAAACTACTTATACAACGTGTAACAGAAAGGTAAGGTCAAAATGAAAAGATACAAAGTGTATCCGATCTAGATCTTGTATACAGAGTTACTAAGTCATGATTATTAACTTTAATGTGTTATGCATTTTTTGATGTGTAACATCTTTCCGCCCGCTTTCTATTTAAGCAATTTGTGGGAGTGATTTCGTGAAATGGGACGGAAATATGTGTAACATTGTAACAGGAAGTCGGGGAAGCGCGCAAGCGCGCGCCATTTTGTAGATTTGAAATCGATATTATGAACAAGACATATTATTATATGTGACATATTGTATCATTTGACTATCAATGGTCGTTTTGATAATGCCAAATGTCTTCTAATGAGTATTTTCTGCATTTATTTTATAGTTATAAAATGATGTAATACCTGACCAATTTTTTTCAGAATATAATGTTAAAATTACTTATTACTAAGGTGAGATGTCAAATGTTACACATCATATGCGATTACTGTAAGGCTCGCTCGTTTATTTAAATAAATTTTTCTATTAAAATAAATATGTCCCAGCCCTAGTGGTTTACTAACCACTGTATACTAACATTTATGATCACTGCTGCTTGCTTATGCGCGCCTGACGCGAACTCACATTTCACTAATATAAATATTTCAATAACAATTGCATGACAAATTAAAGTTAATATTTATGTCTTAGGTAATAACAACACATACAAGTTCTAGATGGGATACACTTTAGATATTTTCATTTTGACCGCACCTTTTTGTTACACATTGTATAGGTATAGTATGTATCTTTATACCTCTATTCCCGACGTTTCGACCGAGTTGCACCGGACGCGGTCACGTGCTGACCGTCACCCCGTGACCATTTACGTTAACACGTTCACTGCGGAACAGGCCTATTTCGACCTGCCGCGGTATTTCAGCTGGTGCGGACGAAGAAAACAATGTCCTTCTCGCTTGTGCGAAATGATTATCTTAAGTGTTTGTAAGAGTTCGACAGAGACAAATATATATTTCAGCTTGTGGTCAAAACTGTATGTGTTTCAAATAAAATCATCACGGCAGGCCCTTTTTGACCTTACACGCACTGACAGTAAAATACATCCGCTCAGTGCGGCGTTGGGCCTATTTCGACCCCCCGTTTCAACAGGCAGCCTGCGACCCGATCCCGCACATAGCGCGCGCCTCGCCATTTAGTGCTGTGCTGTCTAGCTGATCTAACGTAGCGTTCGTTCGATATAATCAGCGATGGCAAGCAACAAAAGAAAATACAAATTTTGGAAAATAAAGTGATTCGCCCTGCAGTTATTGATAGTGATAGTGACAGCAGTGAAGAAATATTTTCCACTAAGAATGGCATGGAAAACCAAGTACAAGCGGTAAGTTTTGTTTACTACCTAACACATCAACATATTTGGTAATTTGTACGGTCGTCTGCGAAAGTGCAGTCATATGGGCTATTTTTAACCACCGACGAAAACAGAGAGGTGTTATAAGTTTGACGTGTCTATGTAGGTGTGTATGTGTGTATCTGTAAATTGCAGGAAATGCAACCAAAACCTTTGCGTGACATGTTTTGACGACAGGTATATGTAAATATATTTTTTTGATTTCTTTTACAATAATTCTGTTTTATTTCCAATATACCCTTATTTTTGTCAGTCCCATCACTACTAAAAATTATTTCTAGTGCGGTTCATGTCGATAGCGGCTTGCCGCTTTCCCTGGTTTATTTCTCATTTCCTATTTGGCAGATCGCGGGGCGAAACGAACCTAAGGAAGTAGGGTTCAAGGCCATTCTAACAGTACAAAAAAAATGTATACATCATGTTTTCGCAAAGTTATAGCATTTTAATCTACCATAGTGCTGGCGAATCGAGAAAGACCTGCCACGCACTGGCGGAAATATCGTTGGGGGCGCATTTCGACCCGCCGCCGCACCAGATGAAGGTTTATGATTTTACTTGCCGCAGCCAAGGTGTTAATGCCCGTTATAAAACTTGGTTTAACATGGAAGCGAAAGTTTTAAAGTGTATTTAAGAAGTATTTAGCGCGAATAGGTCGTAGCGCGTGTGGTTTCTTTCTATCCCTACACGATGTCACGTATTAAAGTTACGACCACAATTTGGTCTGTGGTTGTGACAGTTTTAGCAAACATTTTTTAAAACGCACAAAAGATTTTACCCTTATCTGTAGGTACCCTTGAAGTAAATATTTCAACGAAAAAAAATAAGTACATGATAGGCAATTGGAGTGTTTTCGTTAATTTTGAATTTTTTAATAAAAGGGTTATTGAACGTCCTTGGGCTACACAAGGTGTTCCAAGGTGACTGACCTGAGGATTTTTTGTTAGACCTTCCGTTTGAAGTTCAATTACATTTGACATAAATTAATATGTTGGAAAGGCGACGATATTCCAAGAAAACACTACACCAGCACCACATTTTTTTAGCTCATATTATTTTGAAAGTTGTTACAACTGTACATTTTCAGCGAGAATGAGAATTTATCGCTCAGTGCATCCGCAGTGGAAAAGTTGTGACGGCGATAAATAACCGTGCGGTGAGGGGTCGATAATAATATGCTGACGACGCAGCTGCACCTGCCGCTAGCAACATAATATATTATATATAGTCTGTCCACTATAATATAGTATATAACTATGTTATAGTGGACAGAGTCAGACGATAGTGAAACTAGCAAGCGTTACAGTTACAGAATAACTAATAGTACTGCATTGTTAAAAAAAAAATAAACATGGGCCAAAATATTATTATTATTAAAATTTTGCTTTCACAATGCTGTATATGTAGTAACAAGATAAAATTTCACTAGAAAAAATTAACCAGTCCCATGAAGCTCGAGAGGGAATTGAACCCAGGACCTTTGGATTATCGGTCCAATCCTCTGACCGCTGAGCTACCGAGACGAGTCGTGGGTTCGATTCCTACTCGAGTTTCCCGGGACTGGTTGATTTTTCTAGTAAAATTTTACTTGCATGCGTCAAATTAAGAGCCACTTAAAACGAAGTATAATATAGGTATAAAGTGCTGGGTAGTAACAGAGTGAACACAGGTCAGTATAATTAACAACATACATAAAAAAAGGTATGAAAAACGCTGTTTGTTGAGAGGACAGACAAAGGCCAGTAGCACTTACTACCTACGTGAAAAATAGTAGTTATAAAATGCTGGTAGCAACAAAGTGGACATAGGCTAGTTTAAGTAACTAACTACAACAAAAAGCACAAACAAAATGCAGGTAGTAATAAGCATGCGCGAAAAGCAATGTGTAAAATAAACGCGAGTAGCAACTAGTTATATTATTATTTATAAATATTAATAACAATATGCTGGTTTGGTAGTAGTAAAGTGGGCATAGGCCAGTATAACTAATTACCTACGTTAAAAAAGCTCAAACATAATGCTGGTAAGTAGTAACAAGAACCTACGTTATTTATTTTCTTTATTCAGGAAACAACAGCTTTCTTAATTAACAATCATAATATTATAATATGTTATATTATCTTATAAATAGTAATAACAACATGCTGGTAATATGTAGTAGGATAAACTGGACATAGGCCAGTATAATTGACTACCTACGTTATATAGCATCCCCTTTTCAATTGCCATTATAACCATCCGTTGTTAGAAGATATATTGATATACTGATGACGCTGCATTGTACTCGTATGTGGTAACAAAGTGTTATAGTGACTTAGAATAGAATAATTTTGTGTCATTGACCAGTAACTACAGACAAAGACAAAACAAATCGTTTATTCTATGAGCATCATTAAGCGCTTGACATATTCACGTCAAAAACTATTAAAAATCCAAATAAAAACAACAACCATTCATAAAATGGTGCGTTAATCAAACCACGACCGTTTAATAAGGACAGATTGATAAGGAAACTGAAGCCAGTTGTAATAAAACTAACAAAATGTTACTGAAATGAAAACGTGTGTTATGTAAGCAAACTTCTTTAACGCGAGTTTAGACTTTAAGACTGCGAGATAAGAACCAAAGTTTATTATTTGGGTGTTCAAATGTGAGTTTTAAAATAGGGTTGTACGAAGAGCAGTTGTTCAGAAATTTTAAATTGCTTTCATATTTGTAAAACTTTATTAAAAACATGGTTATGGAAAATGTGTTGGAACTCTAAGGAGACTTGTGAAATACGTGCACTAGTATCAAGTTGCTATAGCCTTAAACATAACACTAGTATATAATGCGTATCTACTTCGGAAACTACTCAAACAAGCCTGTGCTAATTGCGCTTCCTCGTTGCGGTTTATAAACGCAATCAACTTCGATAACGTCTTGTTCGAACAGTCAAGAGCATAGATGTATTACCATATTGTATTATACAAAGTAGTATATACCTTATACTTATTATTATATAAATAAGGGATTCAATCAAGAAAGGATCCAAGATCTTGTGGTTTATAATTATAGGCCGCCTTTTTTTAAATTTTATATTAAAAGGAGGGAAACGAGCAGGCGGGTCACCTGATGGAAAGTAATCACCGCCGCCCATGGACACCCGCAAAACCAAAGTAATCGCAGAGCGTTGCCTTGAGGAAGGAGTTGGATCTTGAGGAAGGAGTAGGAATTGGGAGGGGAGAGGGGTGAGAGATGGGCCTATGAAATATCATTTATTTTTGCTGCAGTTGAGTAATCAGAAATTATTAAATCCGTGTCTCCTGCACATATGTTATAATTGCTCAAAAACTCGTAATGCATAATAAACTAGCACTGCGCCTACGACTTCGTCCGCGTTGATTTCGTACGTTTACGCACAAAAATTAAAAAAGATTTTTTGGAATTGGACCATATCAGTAGTTCCAGTTATTACCCCGACAAACAAACAAACAAACAAACAAACATAGTCACAAACGCTTTATTAATAATATAGAAACAGATATAGGTATAGAAATAGAAGATTTATAGATACAGCTAAAGACAAATTAAATATTTTCTTATTGATTTTCTCTGTCCAAACATGACTTAATCTAGCGTTAAGCTACTTATTTGACGGTTTAATGGTCCAAGTTTGTGATAGACTGGTGCACGGGGTAGGCATCAAAAGAGAACTTTTAATTACAGGACACCAGGCCCCTGGATACATTTATGTCAGTGGACAAGCGAGGAAAACATTAACAACAAAAAATTTAAAGAAACAACGAAATTTTTAAAAACCACCTTTTATTACTTGTTAATAAAATAAAAAAAACTAAAAGTTAACAATAATTTAAACCTGATAATAAAAAAAATACTATTATATAGCAACCTCGCCTCGGTGGCCTAGTGGAAGAGCGCTCGACCTGATACTCGAAGGTCCCAGGTTCAATTCCCAAGTCGGGCAAAAGTATTTCGTTAACTAAAAGTGATGTGTAAAATAAACGCGAGTAGATCCGTAAAAGCTGTTTCATTTCAATGTGTAGTGTTCACGTAAACTTTAGAAAACAATATGAAAATGAAAATTCCCTTCATTGTACCTATAGATTTGTTCACCATACAAAACAGATAAAGTGGACAATACAGGAAGAAGTATTAATGGCGCCCATATCGCTACAAAGCAATTTCTCCAGGCAACCATGTGCTGAACTGGACAAAAATAACTTATATACAACAAGGTCCTAAAACGTACATTCTGTATCAGTTTTTTGGAAAAGATATTTAAATGTAGCTGAAGGTATACGTCTGTCTTTACTGACTAAAGGCAGAACCGTTGTGACAACGTAGGTATTTCGGGAATTGTATTTTTGGAATGACCTTTTTTTATCAAGGGTTCGGATGTTTATAGTGGCTGTTATCTTGTTTCGCTATTTTCATGAAACAAAGGATTAAAGCCTTATTTGTTTCCGTAGGTTGTGATCTTACGTATTGTTTTAATTTATTATTTGAATCTGGCAACAAAAGTCTTGTGATCTAGTAAGAAATCGATGATGGTATTAATATACGGTTTTTAGAGACTAACTGAAATGTATTTTTGTTGATAGTATGTACATTTCCTTCACTTATTACATCTTCATAACAATAAGTCCCTTAGCATTACCTACCGGCAAAATACTTTTCAGTGTACTTGTGAATGTTCCAAGGACCATATTCACTATACCCTCTGTCCTCACCAGGGGTACATGCTTGAAGTCGGTTGGTGTTAGGGCTTGTTTTAAGTCTACTTAGCTAGCTACCACAATCTTCTCTAAATACGTTATGTGATTCCGACATTGTAGTGTGCCGACATTTAAATATAAATAGAAAGTTCTTTTATAGTTGAGGATGGGTAGCGTACGCTTCCACCTTCAGCACATCATCACTGTACTCCAGTTGGGATGAAGTCCAAGTCTACGAGTAAGCCGTAGAGGAATAAATAAAACTCAAAATACAAGCTTTACTATATACAACGTGTAACAGAAAGGTGTGGTAAAAATTAAAAGATACAAAGTGTACCCAATGTAGATCTTGTACGCAGAGTTACTAAGACATAAATATTAACTTTAATTTTTTCAACATTTGTGTTTTTGTAATTTGTTCGCCACAAAATTTGCGTTAAAAATTATTTGAACATTTATAAATAGCTTGCTTACTTCTTAACTGATCTTTAAGGGGGTTCAGCGCGGAATTTGAAAATTTACGTGTTTTTAAGTCACTGGTGCTAGGCGCTGAATAGGTCTTATACACTAAAAGGACTAGTGTAGGTTAGCTTGATCCTTTTACAAGGTCATGGTTGTCTTGGAATTTGAAACAATTACCCAGAAACTGCATAAACATTACGTAAAATAATGATATCTAAAAACTTATTTCTTCAGAAACTTTGTAAATATAGCCCAAATGAAACAATGCTCCGACATTAAAATGTTTGTATTGATATTCCGCAGGTCACTGTTGTCTTATTTTTCCATTAAAAAACATGAATATGAAAATATTAAGACTTTTCTTATTTTTTACCCAAACGCCTATGATTTTACAAAAGTAAACATTGCTCTAATTAAATCACCAGCCTACTCTGTACAGATATTAGTGTGCGTGCGTGTTCGTAGTCGTGCGCCGTTGTCACACCACTGCCACGCGCCGCTCGCTCGCTATCATAAAGAAACTTGAAACTCGCAGTTTTGCGTCCGCGCTGCACCCCCTTAATATTTGTAAAAATATTATGATCGGATGTTAGTGACGGTATTTGTTGACATTGAATGGGCGCCTTTGGCTTTCAAAGTAAAAGGTGTTGAATAATTTCGGCGGGCTGGTTAGAACCACGATAATTCAATTGGAAGAGCACCTGACCCGGAATGTCAGAAGGGTGCAGGTTCAAATCCTGCTCGTGGAAATTTTTTCAACATTTGTGTTTTTGTAACTTTAATCTGTTATACTATTTTTAATAACATATTTCTATTGTGACGTCACATCAAAATAAACAAGTCACAGCCCCAGTGGTTTAATAACCTCTGGGTACTTACATGTATGTTTACTGCTGCTTGCTTATGCGCCTGACACGTATGACTTCACTAATTTAAATATTTAATTTACAATTGCATGACAAATAAAAGTTAATAATAATTATGTCTTAGTAACAACACATATAAGATCTAGATCGGAAACACTTTGGATCTTTTAATTTTTAATACACCTTTCTGTTACACGTTGTATATAGCAATGGTTCCCAATATATCCAAAGCACCCAACATCTTAACTGTCAATAATTATTAGACGACTATTTGAACCGTACCTACTGTCAGTCCCGATTCCCGAATGACATTCAGTGGAGCGTGCCTCAGGGCTACGTCTCTTGCGTGAGGCAACCGCTTAATCTATTTGCCACTATGTCCCCTTCGTGCTCATGTTTGTCTGTCATATATTACTAGATATAACTAAAGAGCTACCATTAAAAAACTATGGTCCCTGCATTTTTATTAAACGCTGTTTTTCTTTGTAAAATGTATACGGGTCGACTTTTTTATCACCATCCAAACTTTCTGAGATGACTTCCGTGATACAAACGAACAACTTTTACTATTGGACTAACTTCCTAACTCGGAAAAAAAAATCTGCTGTTCCATACATTTTGGTCGAATGAATATTGATGTTTTGTGTGGAACAGCAGCTTTTTTTTCGAGTTAGGAAGTCGGTCCAATAGTAAAAGTTGTTCATTTGTATCACGGGGGTCATCTCAGAAAGTTTGGATGGTGATAACAAAGTCGACCTGTATATGCACGAGGCAGACACACGACATTTCACAATCGAGATGTTTAGTCATAATGAAATCTGTATAGTACTGTCACCATATCTGCCACTAGAGTTATGCCCGATAGAAGACTGAAAGCGATCTCATATGGGACACTGTTAACATACGCCTTAATTAACTAGGCGCGCTTAAGGGCGTTTTAGCTATCTTGCAGCTGTTTTTTTATTTATAGGCATGAAACCGATAACCGTTGGGGTAAATGAGTTCTCGAGTGGAGACCGAGTAACGGCAAACGTAGTGTAGGATGCCCTGACACTGGGTGGAGTGATGATCTCCGCAAGGTGGCTGGCAAGAGGTGGATGAGAGTAGCTGTCTGTGGATCTTGCTCGGTGGCGTGTACTTGAAGAGTCTATGTCCAGGGTGTACTAGTATAGGCTGATGATAATTATGAACGTTCTCATTGTTGGCACTACGCTGCACTGCAAGGTTGCGTTGAGCAAGTGTGCTCATTCATGGCGGCATGTGTCACGACGCATCTCACTTAAGCCGAGCGTTTAATCTATTTGCCTAGACCTCTGTATATATGTCGCACCCTCTCTAGGACATAAAACAAGGTTAAAGCGTTCTGTTTGTTGCTATAAAAAAAACAAAGCCGTAACGTTCTCACTGTTGGCAGCACTACGCTGACTACATTACATCTTGCGTCAGCCGAGCGTTTAATCCATTTGCCTAGTCCTCTGTTTACATGTAGCATCCTCTCTAGGACATAAAACAAGGCTTAAAGCGTTATGAACGTTGCTATAAAAAACAAAACTGTAACGTTATTTCTGCGGTGAGCAAGTGCGATGAGACTTGGCGGCTTGTCTCGCGACACGCACGACGCATCTTGCGTCAGCCGAGCGTTTAATCTATTTGCCTAGTCCTCTGTTTACATGTCGCACCCTCTTTAGGACATAAAACAAGGCTTAAAGCGTTATGTACGTTGCTATAAAAAAAACAAAACTGTAACGTTATTTCTGTTGGCAGCCCTACGATAACTGCACTGCAAGGTTGCGGTGAGCAAGTGCGATCAGTCATGGCGGCTTGTGTTGCGTCGCGTCTCGCGTGAGCCGAGCGTTTAATCTATTTGCTAGTGCCTCGGTGTGCATGTCGCGCCCGCTCTAGGACATAAAACAAGGCGTAAAGCGTATTCTACGTTCCTATGAAATATGATTACTATTACACAATCTGGCATATAGTTGTTCTTGTGTCGATGGTTTGTGTAGTAGACTTTCGCGTAAGTACATAATACATAGTCTTATGATGGCACTTTTGTGTTGGTTACTGATGTTTTATTTTGTTTATATTAATGTCAATTAAAAAGTGTTAGAAACATTAAAGAAACTCTCCTCGACCTGTGAAGTATCTTCTTCATTCAATTGCATTGAATATACCTTTCTAGAGTCAATTAGATGAATAACCTAAAATTAATAACTTTGATTAATTGATCGAAGGTTAATAATCAATTGATCATATTTTTGTAAGACCGAATAGTATTTTATTTGTATTTCATGTTTTTTTATATATAAGTGTAGTCATAATGCAATGCCACTACAAAAAACAACAACAAGAGTTTGCAACAAATGCTATAGGTAATGCAAATAACATAAAACGAGTAATGCGTATTGTTTCGGTCGGTAAACAGCTCAGGTACTATGCATATCGAGATGTTTGAATGGAATGATTGCGTTGTTGTGGGCGCGGGCACAGGTAATCGGTTTACTATGGAATAATCCATGATCATCTGTGAAAACAGTTATGCGAAGGATATTTGTGAGTAGAGCAATGATTGCTTTTGTACAATTATAAATAGATTAGTTAGAGTAGATATTATTTGTACAAGTTTAGGTAGATATGCAACAACAACAAGATTTTGACATTGACACTTCCACTATGACTTTGACATTGACATATTGGCGGGAACGCTAGGGAACGCTAGGGAACGCCAGGGAACGCCAGGGAACGTCAGGGAACGCATTCCCCTTACGTTACTCATTAGTTTCGATTATTTCGCAGTTTGCGATAACAAGAACTTTATGCAAATATAAAAACATTATAGGTACCATTATGTTTAAATTATGAAATCCCGTAAAATTATGGAAGAATGTAATATCATTAGTTGGATACGTAGAGAAGTTCCTGACTGTACTGGCATATCACAAAAGAAAATGGTATTGATGCTCTCATCAAAATGTTATTAATTTAGAAATGTGACCGTCTCTTTTTATTACCTATGTGCGCGTTATGAACCTACTCAGTAATAAGTTACGATTACGGCACCTTTACGGCACGGCACGAGGAAACCTTTGTATTTTTGTATGTATGTATGTTTGCAACGAATAAACTCAAAAACTACTGGACCGATTTAAAAAATTCTTTCACCATTAGAATGCTACATTAGCGCTGAGTAACATAGGCTATATAAAAAAATATATTAAATAAAATATCTACTAAAAACAACAATTTAATTTTCCAATACCATTTTGTATTGTTTGTTTTGTTGTCATGGAAACCCTTGATATATATAAAACTCAATGATGGAAACTGTCAAAGCGGTAGGAAGTCCGCCCCGGGTCAGCTAGTTTATTATAAAAGCTTCTAGGCATAAAATAAGATTAAACATAGAACCATCCTTAAAGCAGTTGTTAGTCGATAGAGTGCTTCAATAAACAGTATCTTTATTACGCTGAACAAACTAGGATCTACCTTTTAACTCTGTTCCCTATCTAGAGAGCAACAACAAACAGTTTTTTCGGAATTCTGAACGGTTCCCAGAGTTGCGAGCGAACGATCCGCAAACAAGCCCAACTCGGTATTAAACTCTATAAGTAAATACTCGATAACATGATTGAATAACAACAGTGTTGCCTATCTTATGCAAAACCAAATAAACATGAACAGGTATTTTTGAAATCTATCTCCCTATTCTGCCTGCATTTGCCTAATACCTCTACTTTATATTAAGTAATATCTTTATATCTACGTGCACACTTATCTTCGAACGGCTTTTATCCGATTTTCTATAAGTTATATAAGCACGTGTCTAACCAGCACACTAAGAACCTACTCAAAATTATTAATACATACCTTTCGGCTAACTGCTGGGCCTATGCCCAGCAGTTAGCCGAAAGGGGCTGGTGGTGATGATGATGATGATGATTTTGTGGAAAATTTCGACTTCATGGTTTGAGTGATCATCAAATGACGCCAGCCGTTTATTATTTTGATGCCGATGCCATCCACCACAACAGTATAAAAGATACCGAAAAGCAGCAGCGAACTGTCGCTGCTGCTTCTGCTGTGTGTGTAAAGATTAGTTTATAAAATTATAAAATGACACTCCCAAACTCTTTGTTCAATATAGTTGAAGTAAAATATCAATTTGGCGCGTAAGGGCGCGTATCCAACACTGTAAAGGTGGCGGTTTGCGCCGCGACAGAGACAAGCGACCGAGACAAGAGACCGCTACCGGAGACCGCGACCGTCACTTGACGTTAGGCAATGTATACGCGACAGTTCGCGAGCGAGACAGGAGACAGAGAGACGGTCGCTGCCCCGGACCAGTAGTGTCTCGTGTCGCTCTCGAAAAGCACATGTATTTAGTGTTTAAAAATGAATACTTTTTCTGATAAAGACTGTGAAACGTAATCAACGTTTGATCAAACAGCACCATTGTCATCAAACATTAGGTGCTTCTTCACTAATAGCGAAAATGATCCTTCTTGGCCTCTGGTAATACTCTAGAATCGCGCAGAGATGTTGCGTAACTCAGCCTGTTTTACCGCTTATACCATGGTGAGTGCTCTGAAGAGCTCTTTGACCTCATCCTACCTTCTCCCTTCCTTCATAGGAGTACACGTGCTGCTCTTCGGAGTCACCGCTACACTGTCTCAAATATCTCATCGCGCACAAAGAAATTTGGTGACTCGTTTCTTTGTCGCACCTCCAAAAGGTGGAATAGTCTACCAGCACACGTTTTCCCTCCTTCCTATGAAAGGTCCTTCAAAAGAGGCGTGAAGAAGCACCTTGTGGGCCGGCAGAGTGAGGTTAACTGATGCTACATTTGTTTTCACGCTGCACCAGTTATCATCGCGCCTGGACTCCGGTGGGATGGAGTCATTTGCCGAGCTATCTATAAAAAAAAGTTAAATATAATTCCTTCTTTTAGTTTTGTGTTTGTAATAATAATATAAGAGCAAATCATCGTCTCCTTCTTCCTCCAATAGAAGTTCTACTACTTGGTTTTCTATCATGACACAAACACAACTGACTCCATCGACACACTCTCCGATAACTAACGTCTATTCGTGAAGAGACTGAAACACCTTGTCGCGGTTTCCGGTCTCGGTCTCGACCTACAGTACATGCATAAGAGACCGAGACACTTATCGCGGTCTGCGGTCGCGGTCTCCTGTCTCGGTCGCTTGTCTCGCCTTTAAGCTTTGTAGGTTTAGCACTAGTCACGACATAGAGTGTGAAAAAACTTACACGCTGGGTTTTTATACAAATAGCGACATATGTGCAATTTTAGATATTTGGTATGTAGGGCAGGCATGATGAATGACAATTGAATTATTATATAGCAGCCAGATTCATTTATTGATTACAATATTCAAATCACCCACGAATAAACACGAATTATACACAAGCCATTGTGCTTCGCCCCAAACCGAGTATTGTTTCATAAGACAGAGACGCTTCGGTACGCCGCAGTACCACAAATCAAAAAGATACAGAAGGACGAGTCCATACAATTGAGCTACATAGGCGGAAGGCGTTGTCTAATTTTACAAATGCCACTACACACTTAAATATTCCATGCACACGCGCACTACTATAGGTCCGAGACACCGTACTAAAACAAGGGTACGAAGACCCGGTTCACACGCGCTCTATACCAGCTACTGACATGTACCTGTGTGCTACTCAAGTCAAGGCCCTAGCTTTAAGAGGCGCCCTCCGATACGAAACCATCGCAGAATCTAGTAGAGTAAGGGGATACACTTGTTTACTGACATTCCCTCTAGAAACCCTTTGACGGTGTTTCGGCCACACAACTTAAGGAAACCTGTTAGTTTATCGCCACCCCCAAAATGTCTGGTGACGCTGTAAAGGCCACAGGGGACCAACAGCAAACTCTCAAAATAAAAAGCATATACACTCATTCATACGGTAATCTCGTCTATACTCAGGATCATTAATGTCAGGATAATGCCAGCCGGTGTGAGTCAGCCGGGTTCGACGACGTTCACATAAAAACTGCTTCATAAAAATTGTTTAAATACGACAATATATAAAACTGAGACGACTTTACAAATCACAACAACACACTGTAGTTGTTAACTCTGGCGCTACGACCGAGCGTAAGTAATTAATATCACTATCGGCAAGATCAGCCCTCTGTACCTGTTTATTTTGTGGCCGCGCCGTGCTCATTAGATTACACAAAGTTTCTCCCGCCCGTCGTCAAGGGCCCTTCGCGCGCGTCCCGAATCGACGGAATCCAATATCGAGTGTTTGATATACACATATACATATATACGTACTCGGGAATAATTTACTGATCGCATACCGTTCAATATTGAGGTAAATCGGGCGTGTTGATAACGCAGAAAATGTGTTACATAATTGCAAGTGACTGGAGTAAACAAACAATGCCGTTTAGAATTAAATGATAATTAGCTAAAGGCTTAGTTGTCTGCGGTTATCTCGTTGGCGTATGTGAAGCCAGTGAATGTGGTTATTTTTTATTTGTGATTTGTACTGTAGGAGCGATGACAACATTAATTTCACAACGGTTATTCTGGAAATTTCAACCCCTTAATCATTTACACGTCTGTTTTTAATCAAAGTTCCAATCTTAGACTATGGGTTCCAACGTTCCAACATTACAAGAAAAAGAGATGAATTAATTGAATTTAGAAATATGAATAGGTACATACATTTTAATATTACGGCGTAAGCTTTTCGTAGTTTAATAAAGTTTAAACTTTAAGCGAATTACTTACCAGCAGGCTAAGTTTCGCAAACTCTATGGGAGGTGGAATTTTGTACGGAGACACCGCAAGAAAGTCGGTTAAGAATTTTTTCTTGTTCTTGTCTTAAAGAATAAGGTATTTTTCTTAGGTTTGAGAAATCACATGCTCGACTTGGCAGGAGCACTGCTGTATCGTGCAGATGAACAGTTTCCGTTCCCTTGATCATCTTTTTCAGTAGTCAGTCGACAGCAGAAGTCGATGCACGGAATTACATTAATGGATCGAATTAATACAATAAGTGAATGTAATAAAGTCATCATTAATGACTGTTAATAATCCATATAATGATTATATAAAGTATATTTTATGTTTAAAAATTATAAAACTTTTATATGATATTAAAAGTAAGTGAATATTCGCTGGTATACAATTGTTTTACTTTTTTGTTTTATTTATACTGGTAGGATTTGAAAATCAGCTTTTGATTACGAAAAAATTTTAAGTAAATAATTGTGTATATTGTTTAGTAATTTATGTGTTACACGGCCCACATAATTTATGAATTAATGCATACTTTTACATTTATTCATTAATTTATGAATTAATACATACTAATATTTTCAATAGGTGCAGAACTGTAATGTGTACAGTGTACAGTGTAGAGCTTTAGCAGTTTCTTAAAGAAAACGTATTTTGTATGATCGGTGTAACAGCTGGTTCTTTATTCGGAATGCAGTCTCAGAACGAATGCCAAGCGCTCTTATCGTCGCCTCCCCAATACTCGTGACTCCAATATCGTTGGAGGAATATTAAAATTTTGTATTGAAATTCTCTGTGAGACTTATTAAAATCAGAGCTTGGTTTGCTATTGGCTGGGCTTATTTAGTTATACTCGTACCTTTATAGATCGGATCCCAGTTCTTTATCAATTTAAAATGCTGTATGTTTTAAACATCTACTTCAAAGAGGTTTTCAATTCTCAATTCATGTGTATTTTTTATTTTATTTTAATGAAGGTTTGCGCGTATTACCAAACTTTTATGAACTGTTTCCTACAAAATGTAAAGTTTATACAAAGCAATGTAACACATATTATACATAAATTCTATCTTTCTGCACTCCCAACATACACTTTTACTTCTCCACATAGACTTTACCTGTAAACTATCTAGGTACTAGTGTGAATCTGTCATTGGTTTTCTGATGTATAACTGCATATCTACTCTTGTTTTGTTATTGTTGATTCACCTAAGAATATAAAATAAAATAAAATGAATAAAATAAAAAATAAAATAAAACTATGCCAAATCTCACACCTCCTCAAACTTACAAAGTTTTTTTTAACGTACCAAACCAATACATTATAATGTAATCCATATTATAGTACATGCATTTTTTCTTTGTGTACTCCCTCTCCATACATACCATCACTATGATGATGATGATTTACGCCAAATCTCATCACCTATCCGTGAGCGCAATGTGCTGAGCCCTCGCTTACGTCCGATAATCGGTGACCGATATTTTAGTCGGTGAAAACAAAACGTATGGAATTCTATGTTGCAACGCACACGGCCTACAAACAAAAAGTCCATATTAAAACCTCGGCGAAAAAAATCGGTCCGATTATCGGTCCTACAAAAACTCGGTCGTGGGCGGGAGCCGTAAAAAGGGGTACTTATCGTACGCCACTGGTGCGAACCAGTGTTAGACACAGTAAGCCCAGGCCCAGTGTTGATCACCAGTTTGCGTCACCTGTACGGGTAATGTACGATCTTTTGTGATAGTTGACATGAATGACTCCGTGCTTCGGAAGGCACGTAAAGCCGTTGGTCGCGGCTACATTAACAGTCGTTAACAACCACCAATCCGCACTGGGCCCGCGTGGTGGTTTATGGCCCGTTCTCCCTATCCATCCATAGGGAAGGCTCAGTGGGCACAGTGGGGACGTAAAATGAGCTGATGATGATGATGATGATATGTGGTGAAATAATCGATTACGAACTGAACTATAGATATTTAAATGACCTAAATTAATGAATGTGGCGTAAAAATGCTTATAAGACAAAACTGTACGCGCTTGCTCGTACATCACATAAAAACAATACAGAATTTGGTTGAAATTTTACTGTATGACAGTTAGGAAGCAGGTGCTCTGTATTCAATTGTTTCTAAGGTAATAATAATAAATCTGTAGATGGCTCCTATTTTTTAAGGGTGCGCCGACCATAAATTGCTAAAAATGCAGTCACGGTTAAGTTCTATCGTATTAAATAAACAAAATATATATTTAGTATCAAAGGAAACGTGTTAACAATTAGTCCGATCCATAAATTCATAACACACTATAGTTTTTACTACAATATAATTTAAAGTTGGGCAAAAATAATGAAAACGAGTGGCGGCGTTTAGCTGATATCTTATAGTTTATCTAAATTATTGTACCTCTGATTTTGTCTAAACAGTCACCAATGGTCTAAACTACAAATCGTCCGTCTCACACTTTCGATTTATCGAGCTGTTTTTTAAATTATTATTTTTTAAATTAACACGTTAAATTCCCCATACAAAATTAGTATAGCCGCGCGGCATCAAATAAATATGGAAGAAGACATTTCAAATAAAATATATGACACTTGTCACTTACGGACGGCGCACCCTTGGAAAAAGTGACGATCGCTGGTTGGTCGAACATGCACTAGTGACTACAAAGCAACTCACTCAATTGGAGTATGCGAGACATGAGACTATACACAATTATACAAAATCCTGCTCGTAAAAAAATTTTTTCAACATTTGTGTTTTTATACAGAATTACTTAAAAGCAATTCAAAGTACCTGAGTGCCTAGGTTTTGTTTACTATCCGTATTCATTCAATTACGTTTACGAAAACGAAAATTTGTGTGACAAAATTTTAACTTTTCTCATATGTCGCCAGGCACAGAGTGGGGATGTGCTGATTATGCATAAGCCGAATATGTCTGAGCTGAGTGTGTATGAGCCAAGTGTGTATGAGCCGAGTGTGTATGAGCCGAGTGTGTATGAGCTGAGTGTTCCTCCTCGTTAGGGTGTTCCGTAATTGTAGGTAGTCATAGCTGCTGACGGCGTTCGCGGGGCCTACTCGGCGAGCTGGGTGGGCTGATGTTGTGAGCAGAGGTGGACTATATCGCATGGGCGGATACATGCTGCCTGTTGTGTACCGGACGCTGCCTCGGCTGCTCCCTCCAGTTTGGGGGAAGCAGATGGGCTGATGAGTGAGCTGAGAGCGCTGCTGCGCCTGGAGGCGCTGCTTCAATCCCATACAAATTTTCGTTTTCGTAAACATAATCGAACGAATACGGATAGTAAACAAAACTCACTGCTCCCTCCGGTTTGGGGGAAGCAGATGGGCTGATGAGTGAGCTGAGAGCGCTGCTGCGCCTGGAGGTGCTGCTTCAATCCCATACAAATTTTCGTTTTCGTAAACATAATCGAACGAATACGGATAGTAAACAAAACTCACACTAGGCACTCTGTAAAGGATTATATATTGAATAAACGATTCGACTTTGGCTTTGACTTTGATACCCAAGAGCCTTCACTCACGGCAAAATGACTTTGTATAATAGACACATTGTGAACTAACATGTCCCTTCGCGTCGGTACCTTCGTGTGCCTTAATTAAAAGCAAACGCCGCAGGAACCCTCCACACACTCCATTACACGTACCGTGCTGACGCCTATTAAAATTGTGGCCAAATTTTGCACGTGGTTTGATATTAAATATTATGGCCTAGAAAAAATTTGCACAATTCTCATGGTTAATTATTAAGTGTTAAAATGTGTGTAGTTTCTTTTATAGTTATTGCAAAGGGTATAACATTAACGGTAACAGTACTCGTATCTAAAAAAATGGTTAATCACCATGCTCGCAAACAATTGGTTTAGGCCGATCACACACCCGGGCTTTGCATCGAAAAAATCCGAAACACTTTGCCTGACCCAGGATCGCCGAATATCGAGCCGAGTGCTTTGATACTTGGCTATGGAGGCATTTATAAGATAGGTAGATTGAATAGAACTTATCAATGAACAACAAAACCTCAATCAACATTTTTTGTCAGCTGACCCTCAAAATCCAATATACGCCACACCAAAGTTAATATCACTTCGGTTAGACCGTTATAATGGAAAGTGGAAACTAACTTATAGAGTAATAATCATCTGGTAGATAGCAAAACACACGGCACAATCTCGGAGGCTGCCTAATGGCAGTTTAATTAAAGTTGTTCTGCCGGACTGCGAATGCGAATAACTTGATAGCGTGCCAAATTATTGCCTCCGCCGCGCCCGTGGTCCGGGCGGGGAATCCTGCGATATGGTTTACGAGAGAAGTCCTGATAATGTAGTAAATGCTTGTTCGTTTGTTATATTTAGTCAAAGTCAAAGTAAATTTTTTTTATCAAATAAACTCACGAAAAGTGCTTTTGAATCGTCCACACATTTTTTACCTACTACCCATAGGACGTCTATTTTTTAGCTGTGGAGAAGAATGGGCTCAAGAAATTCCACAGCTTTAATAGAAGTAACGACATTTACAAAAAAAAAGTATAGCGTTACCGGGTTAAGGGGTTGGACAAGTGGTTAATAGATAGAAAACAACGCCAATAGAATAGAAGTGGAATATTTTATTATCATCATTAGAAGAATTATTATCATTTGGGATTAGTTACGTATTTTAAATGGACGATCGAAGTAAAGTAAAAAGTTAAGTTAATCCCATACCCGCCGCCCGCGTGGTGGTTTATGGCCCATTCTCCCTATCCATCCATAGGGAAGGCTCGTGCCCCAGCAGTAGGGACATAAAATGAGCTGATAATGATGATGATGATGATGAATCCCATACGTTTAATCATTATATTCCATTTCTATTATACAGCGTTCTGCCACTAGTCTATGCCCTCGGCACACATCTCTACAAGAAAAGCGGTGTGGATATATTTTTCAAATTGTTTGGCTTATTTAAGTGAGTATGTTTAAGAGTAACTTTTAAATTATATAAACATATTTTTTAAGAGAAAAGAATTCGCTATAAACTTATAGAAGTCTATTTCTTTCTCCGGTAATAAAAGGCTCGCTTTTAGGATAAAGCCTTTTTGTAGACTTTTGAATTAACTTATAATTCTCCTAAATGTGTGAATAAATAAGCGCACCTTTAGGTATCTTCAAAGTTTGACAGAAAATAAGAAAGAGTTTATAGTGATCGAAAAAAACAATGTGCAGTGTTCGGTTACTTCAACATTATTAAAACACTTTTTTGTACCTATATGAATCATTGAATAACAACAGTTATATATGAGAATATATTAGTAGTAATGAGAAATAATAAATTGATCCACAAAAAAATAGTAGGCTAGCACCTAAAATGCTAAGTTAGCATCTAAATAGTAGTTTAGGTGCTAACTTTGTATTTAAGATGCTAACTTAGTATTTTTGTGGGTAAGGTTAGGTTAGTTTGGTGATCGATTAAATACAACCCGTTAGTAATCTATCACGGTTGACTACGAACCTATTTTGCGCGCGAGTCCGACCCACACCAATTATCTTCATAAACGAGTTACACTTCTTTGTTATTGCTTAATTAACTAGCTGAATTAATAAGAGCAGAGATTAATCAACAGGCGAATGAGTTATGCCTTGCGGTTAGACCGGCGACCCTCGTCAACATGTCGATAGTTGGCACCGTGAAATGGACCCAAATTACAGCAAACAATGTACTAGCACAGTTTTATTGGCGCCTGTGGTCCACATTCCTGCGTGGGTGAATAGGAGCTGGCACTGTGCCTAATATTTCCACTTTCTATTAGTTGGGTTTTAGACCTGCGTCAGACTCCGTCATTTGAATAGGCAATTAAAACGCCGCTTTGGTCTATGGGGTCTAGGACACAAAGGTCCTAGGTTTGATTTCCAGCGGTTTCGGTAGTGATAGGGCGGGCTTGTTTTTAGTCAATATTATAATTGTTTGTTCTATAGTCAGCATCGTTTTCTATCATTTAAGAGAAAAGATATCAAGTTCCTGAGAATATTAAATTTAAGACATGAACAATAAAACCTCTTTTTGATTTCCGCCATATAATCTCATCCACACGACATACATTAATAGCCTAGAAAGCGATCATCAAACATCATCGGTGATCTCAAATTTGACTTTTAAATATCATATTTTTGGTGTCAAACATTCGTTTCTAGTAACTGAATAAGAGCCGAAGGAGCACTAGTAATTGATATAATAGAGTGAGAACTGGTCACCGATTGAAAAATCGCCCCTGATCGTAATTTCGTAATGTTGACTTTTCCAAATCTTAAAGTTGTTTTAGAGAATGTGCTGATGCCCACATTCGAGAATGAGGTCGGTTGCCCGGCGAGCCAAACCGCATCAAAGCAAATTGCTCAAGTATTTTTACACTCCGCTAGCTTTGTCCGCACAAATTTGGTTCTTGCCCTTCCCTTCTCGCGGTGAAGTGGAGATATCCACAAACTGTTCAGTTATTATGAAGTAAACAGTATGAAAACGTCATTATCACAAGCTCATTTTTTGTCCCCGCTGTGCGCGCACGAACCTGAGGATGGACAGAGAGAACGAGCCATATACCACCACGCAAACCCATTGCTATATACTTTAATTTATTCGTCCCAACAAACACTATACTTGTACCCATATCACATTAATTGGAATAAAACAAACTCTACTCCATTTCAAATGAAAAAGGATTATTACAATGAGTTGCCACGATGATAAGCTTATCATAAAGTGCATTATATGTAAAGTGAATAAACACAAAAGGATAAAAAAACGTTTTTCTCGTTTTATTTTATGCTGAGGTTACCTTGAGATTTTCGCCTAATTTCCCAGTGAGCACATCCGACGATTTAAAACGCGTACCGACAAAAAGCCTCCTGTCGCGCGACATAAAAGGTAACCTCGCTTTGAAGACGGTACGGGAAAACGTTATCCACCTATGTTGTTGTGAGAAACCATCATTTACGGACAAACAAGGATAACCTTTATGTTTAGCCCAGGATTGGCATTTTATCTAGATATTCAATAGTTTACCGTTTCCTGAAAAGAGAAAATATGTCTGCAAATTAAATTTTAAATTAGCGTTAGTTTTGAAACAATAGGCGTTTTAGAAATATTAAACCGAACATTTAATTTAATCACAAATTCAAACAAGTTTGACATTTAATAGATTGGTAAAATACTAGACGTATTGAATAATTTCCATCGCCTATTCTATCCTAACTTTATTTTGTTTATTAGCTATCATTAGAACGAAAAAAGTAAATTAGTATACTTTAGAATAATTAATTATTACTATCAATCTACCCACACTCTGGCCTAAAGCGGGTTGGTGAGTAGCCCAATGTCTACGGCCCATATTCTAATCTAACAATGTATACAAGCATTTCCTATCTACAACATAGCATATTTGGTAATTCATTATCTTAAAATACCCTTTTTTTTCTTATATGATGATAAGGCCGAAGGAAAAAGCACACTTCACCCCGAATCCTCAAAATCTGAGGCACTGGCCACCTTACCTCTAACTGTCAGAACACAACAATGCTACTAATACATATTTAGATATGGTAGTAGCTAGCCAGGCGCACTTAAACAAGTCCTACCACTAACTTGCTCAATATCCAAACCATTTTCTACCTAGTTTTGCATCTCCAAGCGAAAAATGTCCTTTCTCTCACAGCGGCGTGCTCAAGCTACTGGCAATTCGCTAAGGGTGACACAATGAGGGTAGCGCCGTTGTTCGGAACTAGGGTACCGTTACACCAGTTATATTCAAAGGCAGCACTCGGGTAGCTGCCTCGAATTGTGTGTCTGATGTACTTGCGCCCTGCCTCGTATGTTACATTAACGCAGATGTGAGTTAGGTACAGCCACCATTTTGTGTTCTACTTCTACGTATGTGGATCTATAATTTATGGTGTTTTATGAGATAAGGTGTGGTTTTGCGGACACTAATTTTATTGTTATTGTCTTTTACAAGTGTTTTATGTATATTGTGGACTACTCGTACTCCCATTTCATGACTCGATCCCAGGAGACTTTTCTTGTGTATTATTTCAGCATACGTTGATATTAAATAGTTGTCATTGTCAAATATGTTAAGGGTATTCTCACTAACGATGACTTACTTAGCATTTGTTTTATATACCTAGGCAGTTTTACATATCAATAAGCATAATTTTTATTACGATCTCAAACTTCTGGTTTGCCAGTTCGACACCGGCAGTTGTCTTAAGATATTCACATCTTCTGTTCCATATTGTGCTGGCTGGTTTTTTTAAGCTGATTTTTTGTCACCAGGAGCTATGACAGCCTTGTGCTGGGTGTTGCTGGCGGTGGCAGCGGCAGCCACTGCGGACGAAGCCTCTGATCCTGGGGGTCTTCTTGACTTGGCGCCCGGTAAGTTCAATTAGTTCGAGTTCCTACCTTTGGTATCATCGTCAATCATATTAATTAATAAATTTTATTAATTAGTTCGAGTACCTACCTTTGACCTCGTCCTCTTCTGATTCTCATTCTTTGTTATTGTCCTAACTGTAGGAGAGACCAAGAATATGAAAACAAAGAGTTACTACAGACAACAGTTTATAAAACTAATTCGTTGTTTTAGCACATGATCTCGATGTACTAGAGAGTACTTTAGAGAGACTAGGGACACAAAGGGACGCTAGGAATACCTTAACAATAGAAGGTACCTAAGAGTCTGATGTCAATGTCACCCTTGGTTCTAAAGTAACCCCGTTTTACAGTACTATCGATTATAATACAAAAATAGTTATAGATATTAACAACTAAATACATCTGAAGTGACCTTCACGTTTATATTTTGTAAATATAAACCACTGTATAGGCTTGATAAAAAAGTAAAGCTTGTACATTATTAAATATTAGATTAGATTAATACTAATTCGAGGTTTCAAACGAATGACAATCTAAATGAAAGTTTATTCGTAAAACCATTTCCATTTGTTCCAATTTCCGATTCAATAAAGATCTACACACCAAAAAGTTAATTGCCCCCCCAAATTACTTGTTCATAACCCCACGTAGAGCTACGAGAAAGCTATAATTAAAATGTTACAGATACGGCCCCATAAATAGACTTTACTGCTCACCATTTATTATTTACTAAGCAAGAATAATAAAACACCACTAAATTAACAGTAAAATATTAACTGGCCACAAAAATAAACAATATCTTGGGCGCACACCCTCCATAAAACGTAGCCCGTAGCTCGTAGCATTGCCCGTGGTCCGTAGCGGCTACATGTTCTCTAAAGCGTAGCACTTGTGTGCGCTTCGGACCGTCGTTGTTGAGTCATTATTATACGAGTATAACTTTGTGTCATGTTCATGTGTCCTTTGTCATGGTCGTTTCGTTACGTTCCGATATTCCGATTAATGGACCGATGAACAGAGCAATTATAGTTTGGAACTGTTGTACAACAGTTTATTTGTAAGTTAACCTTTTTGGTCGATTGATTGATTGACTTTATGACTCACTGTTGTGTGCTTTATAACTTTTTGGTAATGAAACCACAAAAGTTTAGTTTTTAAAGAAAATACTAATGGGATTAGCAGTGTTTACCTGTAATTTAACATGCAATTAAATTTATTTTATAAAACTAAGGTGTTAACTGTATACCTATGTTATGTGCGGAAACCTTACTAGCGACTAAGTAATCACTGTAACAGCTTATTCCCAGGCACGAACACTTAGAAATAATTTTACTTTTAAATTCTCTTCCTACTTAGAAATCTAAAAAGTTTTGTTTGCCTACAGAGACAATTGAATCTATTTTTACAACTCTTATACAAAGTATGCGTTAAACTACAAATAGTGGTGCGACATTCATTTGCATAGATAACAATGTTTTTTTTCAACCCTCGCCCTGTAAGGCCATAAACTGGATGACGGCGGTTGCGGGGCGGGTAGCGGGGCGGGAAGCGGGGCGGGGAGCGGGGCGAAAAGCGGAGCGAGAAGCGGGGCGAGGAGTGGTACGTACCAATGCATTGGTACCTACGTTTCTACCGCTATTCGTTAGTTCTAGATCAATCATCATCAGCTCATTTTATGCCCCCATCCCCACTGCTGGGGCACGAGCCTTCCGTATGCATGGATAGGGAGAACGGGCCATAAACCATCACGCGGCCAGTGCGGATTAACGGTTGTTAACGACTGCTAATGCAGCCGGGATCAACGGCTTTACGTGCCTTCCGAAGCAAGCACGGAGGAGCTCGATCGAGATAATAATTTTTTGGTCACTTACCCGATGACCGGCCCTTGCGAAAGTTGCTTACCTCAGCACTCGCAGACCGGGCGTGTTAACCACTGCGCCACCAAGTTCTCGAGATGTTATTAAAGGTATGGTAGTAAGTAACTGTCTCTGCGGTGGTGGCGTGTGCGTCGGATCGTTACGTCCCCTAAAATATGGTTGAGCGGAGCAATGTTTGATTCAGATGTCATACTCGTGAACGGGTGCCACTTGTGGAGGCTGGTCTGCTCTCGCATACCTACTTATTTTATTTTTAGTATTATTCACTATAGTTTGACTTTGTTTTTCCTTAACTATTTTTGACTTTTACGAGAGTACTGTAGTAGGTACTGTATGACATTGTGAAAATTGAAACTTTTACCTGATTTAAATTTGTTAACTTATATTTTTTATTTTGTTTTTTTTTACATGTTGTGGTTGTCTTCTATATTTTTTGTGTTTATTGTAATGGAAAGTGTCCTGCTATGATAGGGCATTTTCCAATATTTTTGACGCTGTAAGGGAGAAAAGAGCTGGACACTTGCTGAGTTTCTTGTCGGTTCTTCTCAGTACAAGATCTCCCGCCCAGAGTAGACTTACGAACCGATGGCATAGTGACATTCACAAGAGCTACTTGTAGCTTAAACTGAATATATGATTTTGAATTTTGAAATTTGAATTTTTATGGATAGCCGAGGTTAAAGAAAGCCGTAGTAGTCTAAGTAATAGTCGCTTGTCTTTAATGCTTAAAAATGAGGTTTCACTTGATATAAATCTTGTCAGTATTGATAAAACTTACCGCCCAATATTCTTTGGTACACGATACGTTTTACCCTACTACGCTACGTTGTACCCACTCATTAGTTTACTGTTTATAGCAGACAAAACTTTGTACAGACAAAACCGCGGGCGGAAGACAGTATAAACAACTAAATCTATCCCAAACTCAATTAATATGAATCAGACGGCTTGTAGGCGTGAATTGATGAATTTTGAATGAGAAGGGAGGGGGGAATGGGAACTTGTCGTAACTGGAGTTACCTTTAGAAAACCTTTAGCCAAAGGGAAATAGCGGAGAGGTTAAGCCCGACCAGATTTGCATCACTGGCCGCATAAATCTCCATTTTAGACACGAAGTAGTCCGGTTTATTTTCAAAATATAACCAAGGAGTTAATATTATTAATGGATTTACTCTAACTAAACGAGGAATGGTTTGCGAAGGAGGCTCTCCTCTTTACTGTATTCTGTTTGTTAAGGTCGAGCTTTAGAAATGTTCTGATCTTATTATTGACAAACCTATTTGGAATATTGGACGACGAACGCTGTTATCAGGTATACCGTTAAATGATAACTTCTTCCAATTTGACAATAAAAAAATCAAGAGTCGTTTACCCTTACATTATTTATCGATAACTTCCAGACTTTTGAAAAATGTAAAAAAATAAGAAGCACAACTTAGAAAATTACGTTTTTACAATATTTCTATATAATATATTGTGCCAGATATGTAAATAATTTGAGCATTTACCATTGGGACATATAAGGAGAACTCACGATTAAATGTCATGTAATGAAAGTACAGTCACGAGCACCGATATGTAAACGCTTTGTCTCTTATTCCATCGTATTAAAGAGTTACAATTGTTTATATGTTGGAGAAAAAAAACTCTTCGCCGTTCCGTAATTACGCCATAAGTATTATTTACATACATTATGCGTTATTGCGGGTCTCCTTGCACGACACTTTAAATAGTTCCTTAGCTAACTGCGACCGTTATGGGTATTTAAAAATCATTTAAAGGCTTTTTATTTCATCACGCGAGTCATGCTAGGCAAGGGTGTTGCTAGGCTGCTACTAGGACGGGCAACGCAATGCAAATCATATTATGTAGAATATAAAATTATTCTTTATCATTGAAAAAATTCCACGAGCGGGATTCGAACCCGCACCCCATGACATGCCGGGTCAGGTGCACTGGCAACTATGCTATCGTGGCTCAATCAAACTCGCCGAAATTAATCATCACTATCTACTTTTACTTTATAAGCCAAAGAAGCCCTATTCGTAATTTTTTTTTAACACTTTGTCTTTTTTCAAATTGTAATTTGTTCGCAACAATATTTGCGTAAAATTATATGTAAATAACCATCATTCATCATCTTTAGCATTCGTTAATAGCCGCTCAACTCAACTCAACACACTTGAGGAGCTCGATGGCGCAGTTGTTAACGCGCCCGGTCTGCAATTGCTAATGTTAAGCAAGTTTCGCAAAGGCCGGTTATCAGATGGGTAACCAAAAACTTATCATCTTGAGCTTTTCCGTGGTTCGGAAGGCTTGTAAAGCCGTTGGTTAGCAGTCGGTGGTTCATAGGGAAATAATATGGAGATGATGGTGATGGTTCATCATCAGCATATACAAGTCCCAGTGATGGGCTCAAGCCTCATAATAAAAATAGCATATGGCGAAAATAAATTTTAACTTTACAGCTCCTATGATTATGTGACTAGGCAGGCACATAATGCTTTACAGATTTTAAAGTATTGTGATTCATCTGCACGTAATATATATAAATAAAAACCCAAAGCATATGATTTATAGTGTACTCGTATGTATGTATTTAAGAGTCGAAAAAAATCTAAATGTTTATTTTTAGTATTAGTCAGGAGAAACAACTAGATTTTCATATTTACTAATTCCATGCTCAGGAAGTTGACAGTAAGGATAAACATAACACTTTCAATTTACAAAACGCTTCTTACTCTCTATATAATACTTCAATTTCCTCTTCTTATTTCCAACACAATTTACATAATGAATGTTTTCATATAAGAAGCACGCAAACAAAAAAATATACCCGATACCGTAAGTACGTTACGAATATATAGGCCCTGGAAATCACTCGCGCATTCCGATATCCATTGCGAGTTTTACCTCCATAATATTTCCCGTGAGTTTGACGCAAATCGAATCATCGCTTGATCCGAAGCAAGGAGTGGAAATTTATACTTCCAGCGTTCGCCCAGCGCAGGTACCACGCAACATTTTTATTCGATTTCGTCTATGGCTTGGTGCTGGGAAGCTCGCTGAATACAAAGTATATAAAGCGGGGAGAGAATTCATATTGTACGTTTTTGTTTTGTTTTTACAAATAGGGCAGTGTTCCAATTTTTTTTTCTCTTTAATCATTAAAAATAGTGGTCAGCAACTGAGTTAAATGTTTAGCAACGACTTTTTTTTCGTTTTTCATTTAGTTGATGGCTTCGCGATTAGCACATTTAGCCAGTGTCAAAATAATTTTTCTTTCAAGTAATACATAAATAAACAATATTTCCTTCCTGTATGATGAATGATAACAGAAATGAGAAGTGAGAAATGATATAACCCCCTACCCCTCGAGTATCTCAGTAAAGATGTAGGACTTTACTAAGTCCTCGGGCGGACTTCTTGAGAGAATTTGAAAAGTGACGTTGCACTGTTTTGTTTCATTTGCCAACACTCATGCACACTCATGAACAATAATAATCCACCATTATTTCACATTAATATTCGACATAACACAAATTTTAGAAAATACAACAATACCGCACACATGACTCTTCACTTTCCCGCCAAGAACTCTAACAAAGTTATTTTTTGGCGATGAAAAATGTATCGAACGTTGGTCTTAAAGTGTAGAACACTGGTGCCACTTTGTATACATATGACATGATCTGAGACACCAAAACAATAGTTGCCAAATTTAAGTAATAATACTATTCAATTCAATTATGATTATCACAAATGGCCCACCCATTTAGGCCAGCCACAAGGAGTTAGCCGCAGGTGTTTCCAAAATTTACTGCCATCACTATAACTGCTACTATTTACAACTATCTTAACCCCTTGAGCATCGATCAACCACCAGGTGGCCGATAACAATTAAAATTCTATTGTGTCTGGTATTCGCGCGCTCGAGCTCTTATAGGAAACGACTCAGGTTTGAAGCACTAAACAACAAAAGACATTTTTAATTATTTGCGACCCAGAGACTAAATAAGGTATAGGTTGTTTGGCTTATCCATCACAACATAAAAATAGGCACAGACATAAATATAAAAAATAATTATTTTACTTGGTTTAGTTGGTGATAGAGCTCGTTCCAAGTCCGCTTGGATAGCTACCATAATCTTCTTAGTCGCCATAACAACACTGTTCCGAGTATTATAGTATTCCGCTACTTGAATTCTCTGAATGTTGTGATTATAAGTGACGTTTGAAAAACTCGGTAAAACATGCAACATTTAAATATTATACTAAGAACCAAAAACGTAACCATGTTTTCTGCAAATTAAAAAATTTTTACCTTTATCTTTAATCCTTAGAGATAAAACAGTAATTTCCTTGAAGTTTAGGATTCCAGTTTTCTTTTCCATCTTCATTCCTATAGTCACCTACCATAATAATTCCCGTGGTGCATTCAATAGAACTATCAAAGAGAAAGTGTTAAAATAGAGAACATTATTTCCCTCGGCAATCATCACGATCTACTACGGGATCAATGGCGCGATGGGGACCAAGCGGGCTAATGTAACAAATAATCGCTTGATCTAACGCATCGGGTAGAAACGCCGCAGTTCCCGCCCCAATCCTTGAGAGGCGCCATGTTTATTTTATTAACGCACCAGTGATTTTTAATACACAAGTAATTATAACTACGTTAATGTCACAGGTTACATTCCGGAATATTTTAAAGTAATTTTATGCAGATAGGTTATTTAAAGTAAAATATGTAAATAACAATCACACTACATTTATGATATTACAAGTAAATTATGTAAAATCGTTTATACAGTTGCACCGTAGACTAGACTAATATTGTAATGAATTTTTCACTTCAGTAGCTCAAACATGTAGGTTTTGCTGCCTGAAATCAGTGAGCAAAATGCGATTTTGCTCACTGAGTGAGACAAAGTAACTTTTTAATTATTTTTTTTCAGAAAGCCGCGAATATCTTATTCATCCTTGGGTTAATCATATAATTCGAAACATTCACACTCTATCTCTTTCCCGCCATTAGAAAGAGAGAGAGAGACAAAGACCAGCCCTTTCGAAGTTCCAATTTTGAATTCGACCTCAAAGACAAACACGTTCGGAATCTCGTAGGTAGGTACTAACTAAAGAAATTTTGCAAAAAGATAATTATGTCTTTTAATGTAATTTATTGAATGTTTAACTTATTGTTGTATTTAAATGAAAATAAGTAGGTATCTACTGCAAATAAAACTGATATTTAACCTGTAAATATTTATTTCTAGTTTCAATAATGTTACGTAATATATTTTATCTACTAAAGTGTTCTCGCTGCTGAAGTGAAAAGTTATGTGTGTTACACGAGAGCAAAGTTTTTTGCATCTCGTGCCTTTAAATCCCTCGCCACACTCAGGATTCAACTTTAGAATCACTCGCTACGCTCGTGATTCAATCTTTGGATCCTTCGCTTGCTCAGGATTCAAAATCAGCACTCGCAGCAAAAAACGACTTTGCTCTCTTGTTGCACAAATAACTATTCTTAAACTTGTACTGTAACAGTAAGAAAGCCGAAAAAAATAACCCTTGCCGAGTTAGTCGTCA
This sequence comes from Eudonia mercurella, assembly GCA_963082485.1. Lineage (NCBI taxonomy): Eukaryota > Metazoa > Arthropoda > Insecta > Lepidoptera > Crambidae > Eudonia > Eudonia mercurella. The sequence continues at coordinate 17,466,941 of OY720029.1, forward strand.
GACGTAGTTAGCCAACACGATAAAAATCATGTTTTTCGTATATTTATTTACTTTTTTAGGATTCTGTACGAAAAAGGAAAAAACGGAACCCTTATAGGATCACTTTTCCGTCCGTCCGTCTGTCCGTCTGCCTGTCTGTCTGTCAAGACCCTTTATCTCGCAAACGCGTGGAGGTATCGAGTTGAAATTAAAACCATACACTCAGGTCTGCTGCCCCTTGAAGCTGTGAAAAGATCAAACTTCTAAGTTAACGAAAAAAAAGATACGGCCGTTTATGTCGCAAAATAACGTATATTTCGACACTCTCAAAGGAATCAAAATTCATAGGGTACTTGCCGTTGACCTAGAACTATGAAGTTCTGCAAGTAATATCGTCTTATACTACAAGTACAGTAAAAATCTGAAAACTATACATATTTAATTAAATCACAAAAAAACAGGTCCTTTATATAAGGAACGCGGGTCCAAATTTTGAAGTAAGTTAACCGTTAATACTTTTTTTTTTTTTCAACATTTGTGTTTTTGTAATAAGTTAACCGTGTTATGTGGTGCGTATGAAAGGGCTTCATTTGCACAAGCTTAACCAGATTTTCAATTAATTTTATGATGTATATAGTTTTCGATTTATTTCGGGAAAAGTTCGAGACTCGATTCCTGAACTATATAATGTGTACCCATAAATTTGTACGGAACCCTCGATGGGCGAGTCCGACTCGCACTTGTCCGGTTTTTTTATCCGACAACAATGTAACAATAAACACAGTTTGATAAAGTTGTCCATATTATAGATCGTTACTCTTTAACATGGATAAATTAGGTACAGATCGCGCCAAACTTCTAGTCCCCTCTGAAGTTGGCGCGATTCGCGTCGCAGTAGTAAAAAATAGGCGTCAGTAGGACGGAGGCGGGGACGAGCGGCAGGGCCTGACAGTGTACAGCTGCGCAAAGCAACTTCAGAGGGGACTAGAAGTTTGTCGCGATCTATAACATTGTCCATTTGTCTAAGTAGCGCTACCAATATGTAAACTTTATTAGCTTAAAACACTTAACGATTGTATCTTTGTATATTCAGTGGTCCGTAGAACTCGTGCATGCAAAGAGTTTATCCAAACAGTTGTATATCCTCTGTAACTACGCAGCTGGCGACTCGTTTGCGTTACCCAGTTGTATTTACTAGAATCAAATTAAACCATATTGTTGTTTCAAGTTAATTTAGTGAAACGGCTAAAGCGATATTATTATATCGCGGTGACCTTTGTATAGGCACGATTCTTTCTGAACAGTTTCATCTAAAACCTATTTGCTATTTCTGTTTGACAATAATAGTCGTACGTCGTACCCATGAAGCTGTGTTATATCATACAGCTTCATGGTCGTACCTAATATGACACCCACCATATTGCGTGGTAAGCAATTTTATTATCCGTGCTTACATAAAAAAAGACAATATCTATACGACAGTGTTGGAGAGCAGTAGGAAATATATTATTGTAATAATTTATAGTTATTATATTATACTATATTTTATTTGAAGAAAGATAAAGTGTTGAAAAAATTCCACGAGCGAGCCAGCTAAAGGAGCCCTATGTCTTTGGCTTACAGAGTAAGAGTAGATAGTGTTGACTAATTTCGGCGAGTTGGATTGACCCACGATAGCATAGTTGGTAGTGCACCTGACCCGGCATGTCATGGGGTACGGGCTCATATCCCACTCGTGGAATTTTTTTCAAATTGTAATTTGTTCGCAACAAAATTTGCGTAAAATTATACATAACCATAAGTATATTTTATATTCTTCTATAACTTCGGATATAAAACAAGTCAGTTTTTTGTCCGAGTCTATAAAACGGACATATATAGGCAAACTAAGTTGTCTATGTAGTGACCGTCAACGTACTATTACTTTATTACGTAAAACTTTAATTGTCCACATTATGGACACCGTCTACCGTCTAACTTTCATAAAGCCAAAAAAGTTGTTAAACGAGGACAAAGGAAGTGGGATTTGAGGTAAAGTTTGAAAGTGTTTCCAGTGGACAATGCATTCTGTAACTAAACGCGGTTAGCCGGCCGGAAAGTTGGGCTCAGCTAAAACCGGGTGACGGCGAAAACTGCCGACCTCACCATTTTTAAACACATTTAAAAGGAGTAAACTCTTTTAAAGGTTTGATAACGACCTCCTTAAAAACTACTTGATTCTCGTGAATAATTTATCGGCTTTTCAAGTGGATGTAAGCGTGTTATAGGCTATGTAACAGAACTCCTTAAATCCGCAAAAGCGGTGATCAGTTTCGAATTTGTCTTATTATAAAAGTACGCGTTTTTTAAACGTGCAATGTAAATGTTGTTTACGTCAGACATAGTGTGTGTACTCGTAAAGTATCAAAGGTACACAGTATTTGAATTACTGCATACTTGGTTTCAAATATATTTTTTGTACTGAACGATTCATATTACTTTGTCTAATACGATATCGGATTTCTTTAAATACCTTTTTTCTAAATCATATAACGTGATATGTTGTTTGCTCTCCTTGAGCTGCTATTTAAATTAGTATGCTTCTGATTTAATTTCTCCTTTAATAACATATTTCTTCTAATTTATCTTTCCTTCTATACAGTCCACTTATATATATACTAACGCTTGAGACAACTTAAAATAACAGGAGCTATAATTAATGTTTCACTTGAATCAAGAGCAACGTATTGTACTGTATATATCAATTGGCATACATACAAGAGTATAAATAAACATTGTTCCGACGAGTGTGTTGGGCTGATAAGTCGACTCAAACAAGCACGGATAACGGAGCCATTGAGGATTAAGTTCTACTGCGGGGGACGCGTCCTTGACTGTTAGTGTAGTCACAAAATAATGAGACTGCAGAAGGTAAGCTTCATACAACGCGCTCGTGCAATGCACACATACAGCATCTCTGGTAAGAGATAGGCCTATCTTGGTAACTCCAAGCAACCGCTGTTATTTTCCGATAATTAACAGAAATAACTAAGCAACAAAGCTCTAGTAGGCCTATCTCTTGCTGAGGATAGGTTATTAATTTCGGCTGATAGACAACCTCTCATGGCCACGGAAACTCGCAACAGCTGCGCTCGGGGTTGTTGCGATACAAGATCCAACTCCTTCCTCAAGGCCGGCAACGCATCTGCGATTACTTTGGTTTTACGGGTGTCCATGGGCGGCGGCGATTACTTCCCATCAGGTGACTCGCCTGCTCGTTTGCCTCCTTTTAATTTTATTTATTTATTTATATAAGATTTATAGAAACAATTAATATAATTTAATATAAAAAAAATCTGTGTCTATGGTGTGCGTTGCGCGCGCGCTGTATGTATTAAGCTTACCTTTCGGGGGTCTCCTTATTTTGTGGTGTAGTTGTATTCATATGGTAGTTGTGAGCGAAACAATAGACAAGCCATTTGGTCGGGCTGGGAGCATATTGACTTCTGTATTGACTTACATCAATAAATCTTCTGTGCGTGTGTATGTTATTGAGCTCCTACTAAGCGGCTGGACCGATTTGGATGAAATTTTCTGTGTGTATTCAAGTGGATTCGAGAACGGTTTAAATTTACAATTGGACCCGGTAGGTGACGCTGCTATAGGGGTCCATTATGGGATACGGGTGTTCTTAAGTGGACGAATGATTTGTTTGTTTTGTTGTCATGGAAACTGTCAAGCGGTACGAAGTCCGCCGGTCAGCTAGTAAATATATATTTTGCTTATCATCTTTTTAACTCCCATTTGTAAACACACTTCTTTTTGTTTAAGGGCGCTTACGTCCTAACGTTACAGCAAATATATATTTTTGTATAATTACTATATTATATAGCATAGTATATTAATAGCTACTATTATAGTAGTGAGACAGACAAAAGATTCAGTCCGGACGTCAAAACGAGTACTCGTAGTAGAGAGATAGAGTCATAGAGGGTATGTATGTGTATATGATGACCTATGTATTTTTAAGTCATATACTTAAAAATATATATTATTCACTGTTCTCTGTTACAACGCCTCCATCTTCATAATCAAATCGATCTTCTCCATAGGAATGGAGAAGAACTATAACCTAGGAGCTTTTAGTGGTAATGCCACTCTTTGTACGCTTGCTGAAGTTGTTTTTATAACAATGGTATTTTGCGTGCCATAAAGTATTTTTTTTTTTAGATTTTTCAAATGGAACGGTCAGAACATGTTTGTGAATGCACTGTGGATGTTTCCTCGACGCTTCTTCGGAGTCCTCAGCCGGTCTCGTCCGTAATTGGAAAAGTTTAATTCTAAGTTCTCATAAAGATGGCGTCGTAGAGAAGTTTGTTTTCTTTTCCGTTTTCCTTTGCAGTATTATTTGTTTGAGAGTCATTAACCAGAATTTTCTTCAACACAGTCATTTACAGTTTGCTCGGGGTAAATTATAAATATATAATAATTTGCCATAACATCAATGTTGGTAGCATTGTTGTGTTCCGGCAGCTAGAGTTATCTCTAGCTACCTTATGGTAGCTGCAGTGGCGAAGGGTCCCTAAAAGACAATTCCCATCGGCTTCCCTTTGAGAAATCCCTGAAATACCACCCCACCGATCCACTATGCAGATCATAACATGTCATTAAATATTGTCACAAGATTGTGAGGAGAAATACATGGACAGTATTGTTGTTTCATTATTTCAAAGCGCCTACAATTATTTCCATAGCAAAACTCGTCGAGGTAAGCTATCTATCGTCAGCTTAGAGCGTTGGTTTAATGCTCTAAGATCGTCAGCTTATTGTTTTGCGTCATTGCCTAGCTCTGCGTGAAGCGTGGTTGCCATGGTAATCGAAACATTATTATTACTCTGTCTCTTTCGCACGCACGCGTGCCTTTCGCTGAAAAGACACTTCAAGGGATATAATTATGTACTCTGTTTTTTTTTTTTTTTTTTTTTTGAGAGAGTTTGCTGATTGCCTCAGACGGCATTTTCAGCTTCACCGGGCTTTTTTGGGGGCGGCGAGGAACGTAAAGGGTCCCTCAAGCCGTGTGAAACGAATCACCTTTGGAGGTTTTCTAGAGGGAACGGCATCGCGCACTAGTGCGCGTCCCCGTGCCCTACTAGATTCTCCGAAGGGTTCGGATCGGATCGGGGGGCGGAACCACCCGAGGGCGCCTCTAAAGGCTCGGACCTCGGCTCGGGTAGACCGGGCCGTGGAGGAGGAGAGAAGCGCCCAGGTACATGTCTGTACCTGGTATAGAGCGCGTGTGAACCGGTTCTTCGTACCCTTGTTCTACGAGTACGGTGTCTTGGACCTAAGCTAGTGTGCATGTTTGGTGTATTCTGTAAATGTGTAGTGACATTTAGAGGATCGGGCGGGGGGGCGTTCGCAACTGTTATGGGGTCGTCGGGGTCGTCTAAGACGTGTCTAGGACGCCTAGATGAGAACCGTCTTGTTGGTGGAAAGGCACCAACGTTATAGTTGGCGGCCGCCACAACAAGCGGGTTGGGGTGGTGGGGGGCGTTATCAAAGTAACGTCTGGAAACGTCTTTGATGAAATCTTTGATAGTGGGAAGATCAAGATCACGGTGGAGATCTACATTGCGATAGTACCACGGGCAGCCCGTGGCACCACGCATGAAACGGTTTTGGAGGGTTTGTAGGGGATACAGGTAGGAGGGCGCGGTATGCGCGAAAACTACGCTAGCGTAAGTCATGACCGGGCGAATGCAGGCTTTGTAAATTGTCGTCTTATGTCTAAGAGACATTTTACTTCGTCTGCCTATAAGGTGAAAGAGCCGGCCTAATATAAACGCGGCCCTGTTACGGACGATTTTGAGATGAGGCGCAAACGTCAATCTTCTATCGAGGGTGACACCGAGATATTTTACTTGCTTTACCCAAGGGATAGCACGGTCAAATAAACGGATGGGAGGGCAACGATCGTCGTTACCCCGAGAAAAGAACACAGCGGCGCTTTTCTCGGGGTTAACTTCGATCCGCCATTTGCGAAACCAAACGCCGAGGGTGTTAGCGGCTTTTTGGAGTCGGTTGGAAACCGCGGCTCTGTCTCTACCGGACGAAAATAGCGCGGTGTCATCCGCGAATAGAGCTAGGTCTACGCGTGGGGTCTTGGGGATGTCATTTGCGTAAAGCGCAAAAAGGATTGGGGAGAGCACGGATCCCTGCGGGACGCCGGCGCGAATAGGACGAGGGGTGGAGAGCGTTCCTTCGACGCGGAAGCGAAAAGTGCGATTTGACAGATAGTCTTGTATGATGTGCACGAGTCTGTCTGGCACGCCAAATTGGTAAAGCTTATAAATTAAGCCGTTGTGCCAGACTTTGTCAAATGCTTTCGCGACGTCGAAGAAAAGCGCTCCGGTTCCCACGGGACGTTTTTTATTGAGACCGGTAAGGATATGCTCCGTGAGGCGGTGCAATTGGTGGGTACACGAGTGTTTGGGGCGGAACCCAAACTGCTCGTTGATAAGGATGTTGTTAGCGGAGACGTATTCCCTTAAACGGGATACTAGAACGCGTTCATACAGTTTTCCCAACGATTTGAGAAGACTGATGGGGCGATAACTAGAGGGGGCGTTACGCGGTTTACCGGGTTTATGAATACCTATGACAACCGCATCCTTCCACTCAGCGGGAAAGATTGCGTTTGCCATGGCGCTATTGAAGATAGCTACGATTAAAACGATAAGTTGGGCGGGTAAGATCTTAAGGATCTTGTTTGAGATTGTAACACTTCGGCCAATTCACCTAAGTGAACGGCCCAAATTGTACAATGGTCAGTACTTACCGGTTGGCATACATTAAACAACATTTTAATAATTTTACATAAGGAAAATAAATGATATATGGTTATAAAACTAAAATAATAAAATGTAAACAAACAACCTGTTTGACAGATGTGTAGGAACTGTCATCCGTTTGGGAACAGAACGTTTCGTGTTCGTTCGGGAACAAAATCTTCAAACTTAAAAGAATGTAAATCCTAATAAATGGTTTCATTAAATTATTATTTTATTATTTCCACTAAAGAAATATAATAATAAAAATAGGGCGAGGAAGTACCTATATTTACATTTATTTAATTTACCTATATTTAATTGAGTGAAACCGTGGACTAATTGGCTCCGTGTTCTTCTTGTCTGTGGCCATCATGTTTTCACTCGCAGCGGTCGCCGGTCTATGGTCAGTGTTTAACTATAACCTAGAAGTCCTGGGTCAGTTCGAGAAGATTCTCGTTCAATGCCGGCTATATAAGGCGGCAGAGGGGATGAACACCCTCTTTCATCTACCAGCATTCCTGCCGTGACTCTGCTCAATTGTTTAAAGCTAATACCAGTTTTTCTATACTACACATAAATTATAACCCCAAACTCGGGGTTCATCTACCGGGTTGCATCTACTACCCTCTACCAGGCAGCGGCTACCCTGCAAACAACCACCTGCCAGTTCCGGCCAGACACCATCCAGCTCTCACCGGCGCAGACCACGGCCCGTGTCTAGGGTGACCTAGGCGCCGATCTGCGCTCGCGTACCCAACCCGCTAGAAGCTAAGTCCTCTTGTTAAACCGCGCGGCAGTACTGAGCGAAACAAGCGACCAACGTAACCCACTACCCTGAGCGGAATAAATCGATTGTACCGATTCCATCTTTTATTTCATCCATCTCTATCTGAACCTGGTGGTGCCTAACACACCAGCGCTTCAGTGGCGCCCGGCTCGCTCAAGGTTGCTCGCTCAGTGCTGTCGCAAATTTTTCAATTTTTTAACTGTGTGTAAGTGGATATCAGTGTTTTAGTTTTTTTGGCGGTGTTTTCTGTGCACCTGGCATTTTGTCCGTTAATTATTTTAGTTGGTTCTTACTAGTGGCTACTACGCTGCTGAGCTAACTTTAAATTCAAACAAAAGTGACCTACCTCATTTTTTGTAATAACCAAAGGTGACCTACCTCACTTTTTGTAATAATTTTTTTCTTAAGTGTTAATTTCCGTTTTTAACGGCATTATTTTAAATAACAAGCGACCTACCTCGTTTTTGTTGTTTGAATTATCATAGTACCTCATTTAAAGTGCTTATAGCTTTAAAAATCCGTTGCGCCGTTAACGGTTTAAACTTAAATTTTTAAATTTGAATTTGCTGATACCCACTTAATTTTTTAACACGAATTTTATTATTTTAAATTTTTATGCTGCAATTAACCTGGTAGACTGGGAACACTTACTTAGTTTTTCTTTTGTGTTTTTATTTTAACCGACATTCTCGAACTGACTGCTGGCTAGCTTTAGGAACATTTAAAATTTTGTGACTGACCATATTACCGCGCCATTTTGTGAATACGTGTGCTTCCGTGCCAACTAAAAATAATTAAAAATATTCTTAACTTTCAAAAATCTTTATAATTTTTTTAAATAAAATCTTTAAATTTTAAATTGAAATGGCTCGTCCAATTAAATTTTTGTCTCTTCAAAAATCCGAACTAGCATACGAAGTGGAAGTTCGCGGTCTAGAACCCGGAGATTCCGTTCAGGAGTTGCGAAAGCAAATCGTTAAGGTCGCGAATGACTTGCCTCCGGAGGATATTTTGGAGTCTTTTTTGGAACCAGATAGGGATATCGAGGCTGTCAAGGAGTCCCTAACTAAAGCGTTAAACTGTAATATACGCCAATTGAGGAGTGCTTTTGACAAAAATCTTTTTACCCGTACTGATAATCTCTTAAATCATATTTACCATAGGATGAATAGAATCACACCTACGGATAAATTAAAGGCCGAATTTCAAGAAATAACTTCGTTGTTTAAAACAATCTATAGGAATTTAAAATCAATGGAACCACAGCCGCAACCCACAGCAATACCTGCATCATCGGAGCAGGCTGAGGAAACGAAGGTTGTGTGTGTGGTGTGTGAGCGGAGGTTGTTGTCGGATTTAGGAAAAATTAAGTACTCTGGCAAATCTTGTGTCCGTGCGTTTGTCCAAAAAATAGAGGAGTTCGCCACCTCTAGGGGGTTGCCGAACGATAGGCTCTTGTCTTTTATGTTAGAAGTTTTCACGGACGATGCTCTCCACTGGTATCGTGGTGTAAAGGACAGCATCAATTCTTGGGACGAATTAGTGAGGCTTCTGAAGCAGGATTTCGGTGTGAGCGACTATAGCTACCGTCTCTTAGCAGAGATCCGTGCTCGCACTCAGGGCGAGAGCGAGAACATAACTATTTATCTCGCAATTATGCAGGGCATGTTCGCTAGGCTGGACAAGTCCATGAGTCCAGAAGATAAATTGGAAATTATTCTACACAACATTAGGCCGTGTTATGCCAGTACCTTGGCTGCGGCAAATGAGATAATAGACATCGAGCATCTTAAAACACTATGTCGTAACTACGAAATTATCCAAACTCGCATGTCTCATTTTCATGAGCCACCTAGTGCTGGTCCAAATACAGTGGCACCGGAGTTTGCCTTCCGTAGCATTTCATCGTCAAACTCTGCTAATATAAATAACCAATTTAATAATAAAAGTCTTAATCATAATAATAATTCTAGTAATCAAAAATATTCTAATTTTGTTAAAAAGAAATACTCTGTTGCTTCATTGTCATCGACACATAGGAACGATTCTGGGAAATCATGGAAGGGGTTTTGTCCCAGATGTAGATCTGAGTCACATTCGCTAAGGCAGTGTACTAAGCCTCATACTATCGTTTGTTTTAAGTGTGGCAAAAAAGGTGTTCGTTCCCCAGAGTGCCCTAATTGTAACAAAATAGGAAATCAAAAAATATCTAATAACCAGGAACAAAGTGATGAACACATCACTAGTCATTATGTGTCTCCGATCCTGGACTCTATAAATAGTTCTTCGCGTCCTTTTATCACTGTCAATGTCGGTGACAAAAGTATTGTGGGTCTTTTAGACTCTGGTTCTGGCATTTCCATTTTAGGAAATAAAATGGAAAAATATTTCTTTAATCTAAATTATAAACCTACTACTTGTGATACCATACAGCTTTCTGCAGCTGGCGGACAGGAATTTATATCTAAATCATTTTTAAATCTACCATTGACTTTTAATAATCAAACACATGTTATTAAACTTTATATTGTACCTGGGGTACAAAACAATCTTATCTTAGGAATGGATTTCTGGAGATCTTTTGGGTTGTTTCCCAAGGAGCTAGATTGTTGTATTGTAGACTCTTCTAAGGAGCCTAATCTATCTATCGTGAATCGCGCGGTACCTATTGCGGCGATTGACGTGATTAACCAAACCGTCCCTGCTGTGACGGATTCTTGGTATCTAAATATATTCAATGGTTGTAGATCGTCTCCGGCATCCTTTTTAAATTATAAAATAACAAATAATAAATTATATCGTTTAATGAAGAGCATGGACCCTCTAACTAGAGAGTTTGAGTGGAAGGAAGTTGTTCCTAGTGAATCCAGGCGGGATATTTTAACTAAAAATCATACCAGTTCTACTTCTGGTCATTTAGGAAATTTTAAAACCTTAAAAAGTATATCTTTAAATTATTTTTGGCCTGGTATACATAAAGATGTTGCTAGTTTTGTCAATAATTGTGAGGCGTGCAATTCTCGTAAACACGCTAATCATTCTAGACTAGGTTTTATGGGTCGTCCTAAGGAAGGTTCTAGACTGCTTCAAAAACCCAGAAAAATTAACGATCAGGTTCAAAGCTCGTTAATAAAGTTTCATGCTAGAAACTGTGCTCCTTATAACCTTCGTCGCAAAAGTCGCGATTTTTATGTTGGTGATTTGTCTGGCGAAAAACATATTATCAGAGGACTAAATAAATCAATAAACAATAAATCAATTCTAAAATGATTTTATATACAAATAAATTGCGACTAAAGCAATGTTATTGTAGTATAAATTGTTAAGTGGAAATTAAATGGTATAACATTGTGACTAAAACAAAGTTGGCCAAATTGAAGATTTTAAACTAAAATAAAATTTAAACTAAAAAAAGTTTAAACTAAAATAAATTGTAACTTGGATTTTAGTTAACATTGGGTCTTACAAGTGTTGGCTGTATCAGAGCTTAAACTTGAATAAAATGAAACTTAATTCTTAAACAAAACTTTTAATAAAATAAAACTTTTATTATAATAAATATTTTAAATGAAATTAATTTTAAATGGAACAAAATTTAATTTTTACAAAGTTTAATTGCTATTTACACTAATAAATGAAATTAACCTTTTTAAGTCAAACAAATAAAATTTTAGTTACTTTTACTGTTGTGTATGCCATATATGCCTTTGGTAGTACTAAGGTGTGGTGTCGTTTGTTGGTTCTATCCCAAATTATATTCCTCCAACAAAAAAATAAATAAATAAGCAAAAGTTATTGCATTACAATCTACCAGACTGGTCATTCTCAACTGTAATTTTGTTCAATTACTTTTAATTGAATTACTATACCTTTCATTTTGTTAGTTCTGCACTAACCAGGACCTCTAAAGTCTTGTTGTTGGCAATACCTACCTATTGTCAACCCTATTGTGGGTATTTTTTTAAAACAGTTGTTAATGTTTCGAAGAACAATTATTCTGGATAATAGAACTATTAAAGTCATATTTGGGTGTTTTGTAATTTAAAATAAAGCACCCTACTTGTGGGTGCGGTCATAAGGTTGTTTGATTATGGCTGCTACTGCTTAAGACAAGGAAGTTCTGAATGGGCAATTTGAAATGCAATTTGTTTGATGTGATGGATGTAATCAATATGGTTTTAGTGTTGCTAGGTGAATAGGGTTTTCTTAGATGGATTTTTCCTAGGAAAAATCCTACTCTAAAAAGGGGGATATGTAACACTTCGGCCAATTCACCTAAGTGAACGGCCCAAATTGTACAATGGTCAGTACTTACCGGTTGGCATACATTAAACAACATTTTAATAATTTTACATAAGGAAAATAAATGATATATGGTTATAAAACTAAAATAATAAAATGTAAACAAACAACCTGTTTGACAGATGTGTAGGAACTGTCATCCGTTTGGGAACAGAACGTTTCGTGTTCGTTCGGGAACAAAATCTTCAAACTTAAAAGAATGTAAATCCTAATAAATGGTTTCATTAAATTATTATTTTATTATTTCCACTAAAGAAATATAATAATAAAAATAGGGCGAGGAAGTACCTATATTTACATTTATTTAATTTACCTATATTTAATTGAGTGAAACCGTGGACTAATTGGCTCCGTGTTCTTCTTGTCTGTGGCCATCATGTTTTCACTCGCAGCGGTCGCCGGTCTATGGTCAGTGTTTAACTATAACCTAGAAGTCCTGGGTCAGTTCGAGAAGATTCTCGTTCAATGCCGGCTATATAAGGCGGCAGAGGGGATGAACACCCTCTTTCATCTACCAGCATTCCTGCCGTGACTCTGCTCAATTGTTTAAAGCTAATACCAGTTTTTCTATACTACACATAAATTATAACCCCAAACTCGGGGTTCTTGTACCGGGCAGCGTCTTCTTGTACTGGGCAGCGAATCCCTGGGGCACACTACCGCCTGCACTCCGGAGGCAGCTCTATAAGCGCCTACCCGCCTGCATTCCGGAGGCAGCTACTGCGGCTGTCCCAGCTTCGGGCTCCAGATCACACCGGCGCAGTCTACGGTCCGGGTCTAGGCTGACCTAGGCGCCGAACTGCGTTCGTGTATTCAAGACCCCCAAGAAGCTAAGTCCTCTTGTTAAACCGCGCGGCAGTACTGAGCGAAACAAGCGACCAACGTAACCCACTACCCTGAGCGGAATAAATCGATTGTACCGATTCCATCTTTTATTTCATCCATCTCTATCTGAACCTGGTGGTGCCTAACACTCCAGCGCTTCAAGATGCCGTCTGCCCCGGGGGCACTACGGGGTTTGAGACGCCTAATTAGAGTTTGCACCTCATCCTCCGTAACAGGCGGGAGGGTAGCGGTGGGGGGGAGGGACGAGAGTCTATCGACTTCGCTATCTACCATATCGACATGGTCCTGAGGGACTGGGAGGGTGCTAGGCGAGCATTGAGACTCGAGGCTGTCGGCGAGGCATTCGGCTTTGTCGTCGTCGTCAAAGGCGATCGAGTTGTCGGGTTTGTTGAGCGGGGGCATGGACGTGACCGTGTCCGACTTAAAGGCTCTCGCCAACTTCCAATAAGCTTGGTGGTGTGGCGAGATCTCTTTAAGTAGGCCATCCCAGTTCGCACCGCGGAGCTCTTTTATGCGTTCCTTAGCAGCGCGCTGCAAAGAACGCATACGAACTCGGTTGTCCGAAGTGGGATAAGAGTCGTACGCGCGCGTGGCGGCGTTCTTAGCCCTCAACAGTTGCCTCACATCGTCCGGCAGTTTGAAGCGACGGTCGCCCGTCGCTACAACCCGCCGGGTCGATACGCTTATAGCGTTAGTGAGATGACTATTGAGGGCCTCGACCGCGGCCACTGTCTCGTGAGGCGAGGCAATGACATCGGGGATTTGGTTTAATGACTCACTGGCGGTAGGCTCGAGGGATTTCTCAAGCTTATCCCAGTCAGTCACAACCTTAATAACGGGGGTGGGGTCGGTGGGGGGGCCTAACTGTAAAACAACCGGCCTATGATCGGAGGAGAGCGCGTGGATCGTTTCTATGGAACGCAACCGTAAAGTTACGCTCCTTAGCAACGCCATATCTAACGGGTTGGGGGTGTGGTTATCAACTAACGGATAGTGGGTGGGCTCCATAGGCACAACGATATCGAAGAGCAGCGACTCAGCGAGGTGGCTCATCACCCGACCATTACGGTTGGTTGAGTTGCAACCCCACTGAGCGTGTTTGCTATTGAAATCGCCGGCAATAATGACGGCGTTATCCATAGCAAACAGCGCCTCGAGATCGGGTTGTGTAAGAAGCTTGTTGGGGGACAAGTACGCGGACGCGATAGTAATCGACGGGTGGCCCGTCATGCCTAGACGACAGACCGAAGCCTCTAAGTCGGATAGCTGTGGGGGATCGAGCGGGACACAGTGAAGCGACCGCTTGTAATAGATAAGAGTGCCGCCACCGCGGCCAACTCTATCATTACGGACAAGGTTGTAGTTTGCCAAACGCGGGTCTCGGATGGAAGGTTTTAGGAAAGTTTCCTGTACGAGAAAAACATCGACGGCGTGTTCGACTAGAAAGCCGGACACCTCGTCGCGTTGACTACTGAGACCGTTCGCGTTGAAAAACGCAACCGTAAGGGAGCGGGGCTTAATTCTTTGTGGGGGCGTATTATTCATTTGAGTCTTTAAGAGAGTCAATGAGGGACGTGATCTTGTCTAGGAGGGGACCGTGATCAGAAAAGATTGTCGCTATAATCATAGCGGGACAAGCGTTGGGGGCAGAGGCGGCTTCGCGCAACTTCCTATCCACCTCCACGATCTCGTCCTTGTATCGATAGATCTTTACAAGTTCGACAACCGTAGAGATGGATGAGAAGGTGATTGGGAGGGAACCTACAGTCGCGGCGAACGGGTGTTGCGGGCGATCGTTGGATTTGGGTTTAGGGGCAGCCTTAGGGGCGGGGGTTTGCTGTTTTGGCTTACGGGACTGGGTCTTAGTAGCCTTGGCCTTAGTGGCTTTAGCTTTGGGGGCTTTGGCCTTAGGGGCCGTGGCCTGAGGGGCCTCGGGAGGGCTTTGCTCCATTGGAGTTTCAGCCGGAAGCGGTTGTGGGGCACGAGCCGGGCCAGTCGCAGGAAAGTCGACAAGCGAGTCTGTCGCGGGGGCTTGAGCCGCGGGCTGGGAAGCCCGCGGGGTGGCCCACGGGTTGCGGGGCGGTGGTAAGGGGGCCGCGGGGCGGAGCGAGACTTTCGCGATCTGTGAAGGCGGAGGGGCGCGAGTCGCGGGGTTACGTCGCGGTCCCGACCCGCGGTTGGCGTTACTACGCGGCGCTTTGGGGCAGCCGCGATAGTTCGCGGTGTGTCCCAAAGCGACGCAGTTTACGCAACCGGGCGGGTCGTCGGGAACCGGCGCTTTAGGCCTTGCACACGCTTCAGTGCCATGGTCACCCAGGCACTTAACGCATCGGGGACGGCCGAAGCAGTTACGGGCGGCATGCCCGTAACGTTGGCATTTGTGGCATTGACCTACAATGCCACGCTTGTGAGGGGCCTCGATCGATAGGCCATCGAAGCCTACAATGGACTTTACGTCGAAAATGGATTTACCCTCGGGGGTATTTTCTAGCTGTGCCTTTAGGAGGCGTAAAGGGGCTTTGTCCTTGCCGAGCATCCGGGTCACTTCAAGGACGGGGTAGCCTTGCGACTTAAGGTCGTCCAGTACTACCTTAGGGTCCCAATCCGTGGGAAGACCGCGGATAACTACGGAGAGTACTCGCTCCTCGGGGAGCGAGAACGTGTGGAAAGGCACGTTCATTGAGCGGAAAAACGCCGTGCATTGGCGGAATTCGGTCGAGGTAGCTAGCTGTACCTTGATCATCTCGGTTTCGCCTTTAATGAGGCGAATTTTTAAAGGGATAATGTTGTGTCGCGCCTTCAGAGAACGCGAAAGTTCAACCCAGTCCTTGGTGGTCTGGATATAGAGCGGAGGGGGCTTCTTTTCCTTGCGCGGCTGGCTCGGCTCGGGCCTCGGGGAGCAAGGACGGGAAGAGGGCGCGCTGTTGGATTTAGCGGCCTTAGGCGGAGGGACAGAGGGAGGGGCGGCCTTACGTGCCCGCTTCCCTTTGCGGGTGACGGTTTCGTAGTCCGAGTCCGACGTGACAACATCGTCGGGCTCGGAGTCCGAGACGGGAGGGATAGTTTTGGAGGCGGAGGGACAGACCTCCATCTCCATTTCGGGATCGGACGGGGACGCGGGTTGATCCATCCGAATGATGGGCCTAATGTTTAGATGCGCGGTGGGCGTGGGGACAAAGTGCCCGGAAGGCACTTGTATGGGCTTCGCGTAGGGCGAGGGGCGCGGGGTGGACGCGGGGGAGGACAACTTGTTGTGGTGGGCAGTCTTAAGGACTGCAAACGCCTCGGGGTGACTTTGCCCTAGCAAGAGCTCTATCACCTCGAGCTCCATCTTAGCCGGAGTGCAATGGCTAAGATGCGTGAGTTGGTGTCAGACCCTCCCCGCCACAGGCAGGGAGGCGTGTGTTTGAAAAGAACCTACTGCCTGAATGGCCCTAGGTGTGTCCTCCGGTGAAAATCAATTCACCGTAGGGTGTGTTTGTCCCTAAACTGGAAGTGTAGCTAATAGTTCTGAGTTGACTAGGAGATCCCCCAAGGCCAACTTTGCCAGAACTCTTCCGGAGTGTTTTCCCCCCAGGAGGGTCAGGAGGGCAGCCGGGTCAGTGCCCCAACTGGTTTAGTTGTCACCGTTAGGTATCCACCAGTCGGCTACTAAGCGTAGTCTTTCAATGACAGTTATCGCTGTGAAACGGCGAAGGGTAGCGCTCCCGCAATGAAAATTGCGTCGAGAACGCTATAACGCGACGTACTGTGCACCGGAGCCTTACCGGTACACAGTAAAAAGGGACCGAGTAAAAAACAAACGGAACAGGCCGAGCGCGCGACGGAGCACGAGCGTACGTGCGTCCTGCGCGGCGAACGAACTGAGACTGAGTATGTACTCTGTGCCCGAGGTAAGCTATTATTTTCCGAATTTCATTTTTCTCTCTCTTTCTTTTTCGAGCGAGTTTAACGTTGCCTTTCTCTTTCTATGACGAGTAGGCGCGAATAAAACGAAGTGCTTTTGGGAAGTGATTACTTTTTTGCAAAATTGTGAATGAAAATCTATACTTGTCGCCGGTTTTTGTTTATTTTACTGTGTTTATCTTATATATTCGTTCATTGCTGTAAGTTTTATTTAATAGCCTTGGCATTAATTCATATCGAGTGTTGTTCAACTGACTACTTGCTTAACGGAGAAACTTTGTCTTTCAAACTTAGTTATGAAAACAAAAGGCATGTTATTCAATTAGGCCGTGCTCTTCCAATCATGACTATTAATTGCAAGAAGCGAGATGGATTTTTTAAACATTTTCATACATCTTTTTACGATAAATATACGTGGATGTCAGGCAGTTGCAAACTGAATAAAATGTTTTGTTTTCCATGTTTATTATTCTCTGATTCCAACTCAGTATGGAGTAGTACGGTTTTGGTGTATCCTTGGTTTTGGATCAGTGTCGGTGTCATATATTTTCATGGTTTGCTAACTTATTACCAATTCATAATTTTCATTTGCTTTTGTGTTGATATTTCAAAGGTTTTTGTTTACTTTTTGACTTAGAATGTTTAGAAAAGGCTTTTTTCAAAGCCACTTTTATCATACTTCAAAGACACTGTCACTGTCTTATCAGTGTTTTTTGTATGGTGAAAGTGAGGCCTTGACTTTTGCAGAAACGCTTGGACCTTGCATCACGCGGTGAGTGTTTTTTTTTGTTTCGGCTTACCTTCCCCATATTTTAACCCCTCGCCACTGGTAGCTAGTGCCGTTGTATTCAGTAGTTTTTGATTACTTGTAAAGTGCTTATCATCACATCATATGAGTGAGATAAAAGCCAAAAACTCACCCGTAAGAAATAAATAGAAATAAAAATTATTTTCTAAACTTTTTCCAAGTATCTAAAGTCTGGCAACGGCACGCAGTTATTAAATATTAACGGCAACATTCAAAGTATCTCCGGCGAAGTTGCGTTGCGCGGCGCAGTTCACTGAGGAGTTTCCTCTCGGCGGCTCCTCCTCATTTCTTTGTTGTTCTGTATGAATTAAATATACGAGCCCGTCGGTTCGCGTTAACGTTAGCAATGGCGCATTACGGCCGAGTCCCGCTGCTGTAATTTGCCTGGTTTTGTTTAGGAGTGGACGGTGAGTGACGATTTGACAAAACGTAAATCTGTGTTAACCACGCTATGGACTGCTGAAATCGCACGGTCAAGACTCGAGCGAAAAATTGTTTTTTTTTAATCCTTTTATGACAGTAAACATTTTTAGAAGTTAGTGAAAAATCTACGAGTACCTACATTAATATTTCTTAACATTGTTATATTAAATCTTTTTTTAATGTATCGTAGTTAATCCGTCCCGCGCTGTAGGTATAATTAGCGGGCCACCTTGTGTACGACCGTGCGTTCACAGGGCGCGCGAGGACTTAATGGAGTCTTATTTCAAAGACAATATACTCGTAGTACGCCATATTCATAGAAATGTTAGCTTTTCACAGTATGTCAGTGTCATAAATAATTTTTTTGTTGTACGACATTTTAATTAACATGGCGTTTTTGCAATGTTACAAAAAATATTTTCACACACAAACTTAGCGAAATACCATTTTACATGGCTTCATATTAGCTTTGACCGAACTTTCTCATTTTGAGAGACACACAAAAGGCTTAAAACATAATCAATCAAACCAGTCAGTTCATTTACATGCATGTGCAGGCATGATGGATTACTAAGAACTGATTGGCTCATGTAACTACAACACGCCGTCGCCGTTCGAATGTCTGATCATGTAGACGCCATTGTGCGAGCGCACACGTGGAATCAGATTACCACAATATCTATATGCATTGCTCCACTACCGGAGATTGGATGGTGCCGGTACTGTGACCATGATGCCCTAGTATTTTTTTTAAATCGTCCTGCTATGCAACATAATATATACCTAACTGAGATTAAAATCATACATAATATACGTTATCATCATCAGACTATTACTAGCCCACTGCTGGACATAGGCCTCTCCAAGTGCACGTCACTGAGCACGATCCGCAGCTACTCTCATCCCGGGGGCCGACCGCCTAACTCTCTCGCTTTCGATCGCTTTGAAGGCGAGGCGAGGAGGAGGCGTCATCTTGTCATTTCGAAAGGAATATGAAAGCAATATCGAAAGCTATAGGCTATAGCTTTCGATATGATTCGATATTATATTTTGATATTATATTAGAAGGCGAGGCGAGGGCCTCGCCTTCAAAGCGATCGAAAGCGAGAGAGTTAGGCGGTTGGGAGGCAGCTTTATACATGTTAGGGTCCTAACTTGGACTTAATATAAATTAAAGACGGACTGTATTTCATAGGATTACTGTACGTTATTATTATAATTGACCGCAAATAAAAGAAGACGCGCGTGCTCGCGCGCCGCTCGCGCACATTATACATGTTCACTATGTTGAGGAGCTCGATGGTGCAGTGGTTAACGCGCCCGGTCTGCGAGTGCTGAGGTTAAGCAACTTTCGCAAATGCCGGTCATCGGATGGGTGACCAAATATTTATCATCTCGAGCTCCTCCGTGCTTCGGAAGGCATGTAAAGCCGTTAGTGCCAGCTTTATTAGCAGTCGTTAACAACCACCAATCCTTACTGGGCCCGCGTGGTGGTTTATGGCCCGTTCTTCCTATCCATCCATAGGGAAGGCTCGTGCCCCAGCAGTGGGGACATACAAATGAGCTGATGATGATGATGATGATGTTCACTACGGTAATAGTATAAAAACATTATGTCTTAATAATAAAAGCCGTTTATTATACACCAGAGTTTAATTACTCCACGGTCTGAATGAAACCATTTAAAAAAACACTCTTAGAAATTAATTAATATTAATAATATAATATATTAATATTACAATATTTATCTAGTTAGTTTCAGATCTATACAATGTGGCAACCAATATTTTAAACGTATAACAATTGCATGGGCGGGGTTCCACTCGCTACATATTTTAATTGAAAAAAAAACATATCTCAGAAATGAAAATTTCAATCAGATAGTTCATAGTGCGATAGAAGTGTAGTAGTCAAAGTGAGTAGGGATAGAGAGCTAGAGAGACAGGGAGATATAATATGTAGATAAATCTTCAAACGTACTGACAGGGAGATAGTTATAGATTTTTAGAGAAAGATAATTATGGTCACTACCATAATTATCTTAGCACTAGTTTTCGACAGGAACCAGTGATCGACAGTGTTTTCCTTTAACCTATTAAAAATAGGGGACAGCTACTGATTTTAGATTCTAGCAACAATTAAATACCGACCTTGTTGACATCCCGTAAAATTTCTATGAAAATCTATGTTATTTTTTTGCGACGAAAAGTGCGTCGAACATTGGGCTTAAGTGTCGAAAACTGGTGCTACCCTACTCTATTTTCCTCTATAGATGTAGTAAAAGTGGTTTAATCACTACATAGTATATGTAAAACATAGTCGCTTCCCGCTGTCTGTCTGTCCCTATGTATGTATGCTTAGCTCTTTAAAACTACGCAACGGATTTTGATGCGGTTTTTTTTAAAAGATAGAGTGATTCAAGAGGAAGTTTTATTTGTCGCATATAATTGGACCCGATAGGTGGCGCTGCTATAGGGTTCTATAGGATACGGGTGTTCACTCAAGCGGACGAAGTCGCGAGCAGGCCGCTAGTGTAGATAGACGGGGTTTCGATGCAGCCGCTAAAGTGATTACAGACCGCTACCATGATGACTATACCATTTGCTCAGGGCACACGTAAGGTATTATTAGGTCCTTACCTATGAAATTGACGTTTTGTATGAAATTTTTTTTTTAAATATATTTTTCATACTAACGTTTTTTAAAAAATTTTTTAGCATCTATTTATGTTAACATTATAAAAATTTAAGGGTAGTGTGTTTGTTTCACTAGCCAAATATAGCAGACAAATTCAAATCAAAGTCAATTCCGCGAAAAGAAGTCAATTTAAAAAAGAAATTGGGCCATAAAGACACAAAATGAATAATTGTTATTACTGAAGCCTAAGTAACATATTAGTCCTAATTAAAGGTGTATAATAATATTAACAACCGCTATTGACTTTTAGAAGTAATACACCAAGTGAGAAAAAAAACGTCTATTTCATAGGTAAGGACCCAGTATTAAGCTAATAGTATCAAACAGAAGTAGCACCCTTTACACACGTTATTTTCGTATTGACTATGAGCTATTACAGCAGTGTTATTGCAGTTGTAGAAAAGAGACGCTTGTATATACGCCGCTATACGCATCTCTTTTTCACAACTGCAATAATACTGCTATAAGAGCTTGTGGTTACACCCCTGTGTTAGGCGCATTTTCTTGCATGACGTAAAAATCTGAAAACGGTATATATAAAAAAATCATAAAAGCAGAATAATTGTTAATTATATTAATGAGAACTATGCATAAAGAAAGAGAATATAGTAAAAATGCAATGCTTTGCATATCGAAATATAGAAACATTATTTCTAATTCCGGGCGACAATTCTTCTAACTGAGATATCAAGAAGTTGATTACCCTGTCACAGGTTCGTACCTGGCGCAAGTCGACTATTTTCAAGTTAAGAAAATAAAAATAAAAAATAAGTAAATATCTATCTGTTTTTTTATTTTCTTTGTAAATTAAATTAAATTTTTAATAAAAAATCAGAAAATTTTAATAATAATGTCTTTTTTACGGTGAATATAAAAACCCTAATAGCTTTTTGCTTGTGAGTACGAACGTCATAAGAAATAAGGGTGAGCCTAAATATCAGTGTAATTAAAAATCAAGGAAAATGGAGGCCCACAGCACTTGCGGACGGCCGCCGGGTTTTAATTAAGAAAACTTCAACCTCAAACCACGAGGATGGAACGAAGCAAAAAGAAACAAGAACGCACCCTAAATTAGGTACAAAACTTGGCGAATGTCAACATAGAAAATAGTTGCAAGTAATAGAAGTTAGTTACTTGAGATGGATGAGAGTTTCTTTATTTTATTTATTGAAGTTTTACTGACACCAATAATAGTGTAATCATGTAATCATCATGTAATCTAATATTATTATGCATTCACAGAAAAACAAACACTATAATATCTCTTAAAGCATGGACTAATTTAGACTATCTTAAGAATAACTGTATAAAATTCAAACACGACAAGAGTTCCTTAATACCTTCATCGTCAAATCTAACGGCTGAACGAACCTGCAGAAATTAGTGTTGCTGTATATTAAGTATAGACAAGTGTTGCTGTATTATATAGTCATTATGCACTCTCCTCTCTTATTCGTCTCCATTGAAGCAGTTCCCTCGTGGCGCCCTCTAATGCACGCAAATGGAAGCAATTTGGCGTGTTTTGCGTAACAGCCTCAGCTAAATGTCTCACGGCGGCGGCGACGACCGACCCTAATTTGTTTTTATTGGATCTGAAGTATGTGATATACAATACCTTTGTATATTTAGGTAATAGCCTCTTTGCTGACTGTTTCTAAATGCACATGTATCTTTAGGGCCCTAAACCTTATAATGTACGGTTAGCCCCTGGGACTAACCCTAATTCTATATAATATCCTGAAGTGCTCTTTTATCCTAGTCGTCACTTCCTTTCTGATGACTCTTTCAGAGTCAGAGGGTATACTTCTATATGGCAATATTGCCACCACATTTTGAACTTTATTTGATTGAGATAAGATTGAAAACCAAATTAAATATGTGGTTAGTTTGCTAACCACTGACCCTGAAAGAGTTTAAAGCCAAACTTTTTTTTTGTTGTTGAATAAAATGTAAAGAAAATACTTACAGATTTGGAACCTATTAAAAGATAACGAAACGATACGCCTTATGCGAATTTGGTGATAATCTTGTGATAATAAATATAGGGTGTTGCTCTTATCGTGGGCCTACCAATTATGTTTATCTTTCAATGAAGATTTTCGATGTTGTTTTGTTTCTGGCACATTAATTGTGTTTTTCGGTCGAGGAGGGATAGGAACTGTGTTATTACGAGCACGCGAAGTAGAACACCTTGGCTTCAAGGCCGACGGTAATGATAACACATCATGTGGCATATAGAAACAGAATACATTTTGGATATGTTTTTATTTATCTATGATGTAGCATCAGAAATTACCCGATCCGATCTAAGGCTCGGAGAATTTAGTAGGGCACGGGGACACGCACTAATGCGTGATGCCGATCCCTATAGAAAACCTCTGACGGCGCTTCGTTTCACACGACTTGAGGAACCCTTTAAGGTTCTCGTCGCCCCCAAAAAAGTCAGGTAAAACATTTGCATTTGCATTGGCATTTCAGGCAACTGATGCAATATGCAAACTCTCCCAAAAAAAAACAGCAGTTATTGACGTCTGTGGTTACATTATGACGTTATAAACAACCAAAACCCGTTGGAAGTTAATTTGTAGGTCTGTATTATTTTTATTAATTACTAGCTGACCCGGCGGACTTCGTACCGCTTTGACAGTTACCATGACAACAAAACAAACAAATCATTTTGTATTGGAAATAGTTATTTGTGCAACAAGAGAGCAAAGTCGTTTTTTGCTGCGAGTGCTGATTTTGAATCCTGAGCAAGCGAAGGATTCAAAGATTGAATCACGAGCGTAGCGAGTGATTCTAAAGTTGAATCCTGAGTGTGGCGAGGGATTTAAAGGCACGAGATGCAAAAAACTTTGCTCTCGTGTAACACACATAACTTTTCACTTCAGCAGCGAGAACACTTTAGTAGATAATAGTTATTTGTTATACAAGAGTGCAAAGTTGTTTTTTAACCGCGTGCTCAATTTTGATGACCGAGCAAGCGAAGGATTCTAAAATTGAATCACGAGCGCAGCGAGTGATTCAAAAATTAGAATCCTGAGCATTAGCGAGGGAATCAAAAGAGCACCAGGTGAAAAATCTTTGCACTCGAGTGCAACACCTAACTTTTCATCCCACCTCAGCGAGGAAATGACTAAATGCAAAAAAACATTTACAATCACAAGATACTTTTATTTCAGTTTAGGTATTAACTACTACATTATGAAAGGTAGTATTACAGAATAATCTTTAAATTATAACAAACAATATTTAGGTATAATTAAGAAAAATTGAAAGTAACGTTGCTACAGTTACTTAGTGTAATATTTTTGTTAGGTACTGTAATGTTGGTGTTAGTAACTTGTGTACTGTAACACCCCGCTGGGTCGTTACTTAAGGAACGGGGGGTTGTATCGAATAATAATGCTTTATAGCTTTAAATATTTATATTACTTTCAACATGAAATAATAACAATCAATTCGTCGTCGCGACTCGTCACCGAGTCCGCGATGTTCTTCTTTTTTCTCTTCTACTATATTTTAATGCAGGCCACGGTGGCTGCCAATAAGTATGCCCGAGCAAGGAGTCTCGGTTGCTACAGTACTGATAAATTGGGCACCATGGAGGTAGAAGCAAATAGGTTTAATGATGTTTTGAATTCACAAACTTAGTGCACACGATGTTCTAAATTCAATTTACTTTATCCTCTAGGGGATAAAAACGGCTTTTGCACTCAGATATCGAAGAGCAAAAATACTCTTTCCGAGATGGTGGGATGAAAAATATATTACGTAACATTATTGAAACTAGAAATAAATATTTACAGGTTAAATATCAGTTTTTTTTGCAGTATATACTTATTTTCGTTTGAATACAACGAAAAGTTAAACATTCAATAAATAACATTAAAAGATATAATTATCTTTTTGCAAAATTTCTTTAGTTAGTACGAGATTCCGAACGTGTTTGTCTTTGAGGTCGAATTCAAAATTGGAACTTCGAAAGGGCTGGTCTTTGTCTCTCTCTCTCTTTCTAATGGCGGGAAAGAGATAGAGTGTGAATGTTTCGAATTGTAGGATTAACCCAAGGCTGAATAAAATATTCGCGGCTTTCTGAAAATAAAATTAAAAAGTTACTTGGTCTCACTCAGTGAGCAAAATCGAATTTCAGGCAGCAAAACCTACATGTTTGAGCTACTGAAGTGAAAATTAAATTGTCGTTCTTTTCCTGACAATAACAAACACACAAAAAAAGAATTATCCAATTTTGTGCAGCCGAACGAAAGTTATGCGCGTACATACATTTCAGTGATTCATTTTTATTTCACTCACTCACTTTTCATATCATGATATTTAAAAGAACCATATTTTGGTAAAAAATATCTTTTTTTCATTTAATTTTCTTTTGTACAAATCTTGTCCTGACAATAACAAACACAAAAAAAAGAATTATCCAATTTTGTGCAGTCGATCGGAAGTTATGCGCATACATACATTTCAGTGATTAATTTTTATTTATATAGATTAATTATGTAATCATACGTAAAGTTACTGTTCGAGAACTCTCATATAGTTTTACTAAGAACCGCGTTAGGTATGCAGCTCTCAAAGAATGCGAAGAGAATTAATTTGAACTGGGATTTATATTTCCATTGTTGGAGGGAAACAACTACAAAGCAAAAGGCTTCTCTTGCAGAATCAACGTTTTTTGTGCATTCCAAAACTACTAAGTCTATTCATTCGCAAGAACAAAGGCTCGCGGTTTTTAATGAATTCACTGTAAATAAAGCCAAGGGCAGTTTTTTTTACAGTTGAAAGAGACTAGAAGCTATTTTTATAGTATATCTTAGTGTTAATCGAAATTTCTCGAAAATCTATAATTATTCTTGGATTCATTTTTTAATCAGGAGAAGCAGAATTTAATTTAATTTCATGCCACCAACCTTTGCTAGACCGTTAATTTCTACTCAATAGTGATAGGTACAAATTGTGTAATATTTTCTGGAAATGAGCATAATTTCGTCATGACAGCGAAGAATTCCCGGGACGAATTTCTCGCAACATTTATATTACGTGTACAATTTCGTTCACCGTTGATTTCAATTTGGATTGCCAAATAAGCAAAAAACGTGGAAATTTTTCCATCATATTTACCATTTACACCTTGAACATAAATATGTACATCTTTATATAATTCATAATGTTACATAAGAGCACTGGGCGAGGATGGGAATGACATATTTAATAGAATAAAAAGCACCAACAAAAGTTTTTAGGAAATCTATCTTAGCAAAAGCAGTATGAGTCGTCATAATTATGTCGTCGTTATTATTACTGGACATTTTTATACTTTGACTTTTTTATGTTTGGAAAATCATCATTATTATACCTCGTCATTTTTCAATATAGACATTAGTCGCATAACTCATAATTTTGTGTATAAAAAAGTTATAAATAGACTTTTCATTCAATAAAATTTACCTCTGGCAACATATTTTTTTATACGTCAAGCTCTACGTCAAACTCATTACCGGGCATTACTGTCACGCCGATCGTTTCAGCCTTTCAGGGATTCGTATCGAATCCGTACGTGACTGGTACAAGTTACAGCAGAACGAGCTCGAGCCTCTGCGGCTGACAGCAAAATAACAGAAAATACGGGAATTATTACTCAGAGCCGATACGCACTCACGAGTGTAACCACAGGCTCGGATAGGTACGGAACGTGACCTGTGAGTCAAAATGCTTTTTCATTCTAACATTGAAATATTAATATTACTCAGAACTTAGTACCTATCATTGAGGAGGCAGACAGTTCCGAAGTTATCGTTCATGCGTTCATTGTAACGTAGTAATTTAGTAACTCGATGGCGCAGTGGTTAAGGCGCCCGGTCTGCGACTGCTAAGGTTAAGCAACTTTCGCATAGGCCGGTCATCGGATGGGTGACAAAAAAATTATCACCTCGTGCTCCTCCGTGCTTGAGCTGCATTAGCAGTCGTTAACAACCACAAATCCGCGCTGGGCCCGGGTAGTGATTTATGGCCCGTTCTATCTATCCATAAGGAAGGCTCGTGCCCCAGCAGTGGGGACATAAAATGAGCTGGTGATGATGAGTGATGGATGCTGAATTTAGTAAATTATTTCTTTGTCGCATTATCAAAAGGTAGTTTAAGTATGATCTTCTAGCATACATATACCTTTCTTTCCACAACATAGAGTCCCTAAAACGAGTTGTGAATTAGCAACTTGCGGGTCGGGAAGGTAATGGGTCTACTGTGGAACACTCTTGCACGGCTCCACTAGCAGTTTTCGCATTCGAACTCCGCTTCTGCTTAACATCAAGTAACTTGATCTAAAAAGTCCACATCATTCCGTTGATTAACAAAAAAAGGTTCTATCTACATGCTTTGGAAAGCACGTTTAAGCTGGCGTGGTAAAGCCCAACGCTAACTTATCTGGCAAATGCTGTCATCATCATCATCATCAGCTCATTTTTTATGTCCCAACAGCTGGAGCACGGGCCTACCCTATAGATGGATAGGGAGAACGGGCCATAAATCACCACGCGGGCCCAGTGCGGATTAGTTGTTAATGACTACTAATGCAGCCGAAACCAACGGCTTTACGTGCCTTCCGAAGCACGGAGGAGTTCGAGATAATAAATGTTCGTTCACCCAACCGATGACCGGCCTTTGCGAAAGATGCTTAACCTGAGTACTCGCAGACCAGGCGAAATGGCGAAGACCTCGAAATGCTGTGTATACTTATAATCGGCGAACATATATATTAGAACTAACACGTTTGTACCTGTATAATTAATGTGTAACGTGTATTGCTGTTGGTGTACCTCTTATATAAATAAATAAATTTGCCTTTGCCGTGCTAATAACTCTGAAGATATATCATAGTCTACACATAAACGCCCCGCTTATGCTAACGTTGACACCTGCTACGCCTGCACGCTGCGCTGCACACAGAATATCCTTAACATTCTGTAGAGCTGTAGCGTGCCACCTACCTATAATATGTGACTAGCCAAGCCCGCTGCCTAATAAAGCCTTCAGCTGTTGATCGAACCACTAGCAGTTAGGCTAAGAAGGACTGTATTAACAAAACCTAAGAAATAAGACAAAACTTATTTTACCCCAAAAACAACCTTTGTCAAGAAAAAGGACTAAAGGTAGATATTATTATTTTAAAAAGGCGAGACAGAAGTTAGCAGTCTTGAAGACAAACCATTACATAAGCCTGAATAAACAGCTTGACAACACTTTGACAACTAGGTTATAATAACGATTGATCAGTCGATACGAGAAAGAAGAAAATTGAGATGTTATGCGTAAAATCATATATCATAAGAAATGTCGGCAACACGATTACTTACTTTAGAAGTCATGCCTTTTAATGCCAGAAGAATTAAAAATATATTCCGCCAAATTGATATTTTGCCAACGACCATAGTCAGAGGTTTCCATTTGACATTGTGACGTTATAAAAAGAGGCTGCCTCCGTAAGATTTATGATCGCATCCCGATAGGCGACAACCTCTCAGTCATTATTCACCAGATCTACGAAGATGACGGTGCAAAAACGACATTAGAGAAATCACTGACAAGGTATCGGAGTGTTCGTCAAGTTTGGCGTTTATTTGTTTTCCCTACGCCCTTAACAGAGACTTGAAAAGCCCCAGTAATAGGCACTTATGAGGGCGCTCGCGATAGCGATATTTTCCTTGTTATTTGGAGTTTAATTTTGCGATGCGATGATTTTATACGTGGAGCAAGTTTTCACGGTAGAAATAATGCGTGCAACAGCTAGGTTGGTGTATTGGTTTGTCTTGTCAATTCACGCAACACTCAAGTGTGTATGAATTGATAAATGTGTGGTGTCACAATCACAATAATTATTTTATAATTTATCATTTCACATATTTATTTTGAATATTGCATTCACAATTATATATATAGTTACAAGATAAAATGTTATCTTATCATTTCATATTCAACGGATCTTTAATCTTGTGTTAGTGGATGCAATTACGTGTAAACTGCAACTGCTGCGTAGTTAGACCATCGGTCTCAGATTCCGGTTCGATTTGCCGAGGCCTTAAATCGTGACTGCCCACAATTATGACTTACAATTTCGTCTTCTGAAAAATATTGTGTCTCTTAGAAATATTTTTAAGAGAAACCGTGTACACTCTTATTAAAACAAATTCGACCTATTATCCTGCAATAAAGTAAATTTTGGACACCCTGTACCCCTAAAAAAGTCGCGAAAAATCACATAAAAAATCTTACCCCGTAAAATAAAACTGATATCTATTAGCCACCTCTTGCAACGGTGCTCGCGGAATTAAATCGCAAAAGGTCTCACATATTTACAAGCGAACACTGGGTGGTTTTATCGCTCCGTCCGTCGCTTACGCCTGTAAAACGCCAGATATAATACCCCCCCACCCTGCCGGGTATTTACGCCTCGCCTCCTCACCCCCTATAATCGATCGTCTATGTCGCAAACCGCCTTAGGTCGGATTCACTCCATGGTAACATTTTCAATTTGGAAATTTGCAAGTGCCTGAAGGTAACCTGTCTGTACTTCATTGAGCAGTTGTCGAGTGTTTTCTTCCCAAATAGGTTTATTTATTAATTTCAATCTCGTATAAACGATGTTAGATTTGTATCTTAAAACTATCCTATGATCCTTCCTATGATATGGGGTCCTTCAAACGAGGCGTGAAGAGGCATCTTGTGAGCCGGCAGCGTGAGAGTAACTGATGCTGCGTTGTTTTCACGCTGCACCAGTTGTCATTGCATCTGAACTCCATATTTACTTAACATCAGGTGAAATGGAGTCATTTGCCGTGCTCAGTATATAAAAAAATATACTTATTGCTATCTCAATTGGGCCTCGGTTGGCGAGTGGCATCACGGGTTCAATTCCCAGGTCGGGCAGTGTGTTTCGGATTTTTCGATGCATAGCCCGGGTTTGTCATCACCAACCCGCGTTTGGCAAGCGTGGTGATTAAGCCATTACCCATCATTGTAGTGATGACTTGATTTCAATGATGGAGACCCAGTAGTGGGACAGTATATAAGCTATTTACTATCTCAATTGCAGGTCGCCACGAAATGCACATTTAGAATTATACTTTAAGAAAAAAGTATATTGTATATGTTATGTTTTTATTACACAAACGGTTTAAATAAAATTGTGCATATACAAAGTAATTTAACAGGATCTCATATCCAAGTGACCGTAACACAAGACTACATTGTTGCTAGGCCGCCCAGAAATTGGATTTTGCTTTTGACTAATGCGGCGAGGAATAAGATAATAAGCTTACTTATTACATCAAGTCAATCAAGTCAAGCTTGCTGGCGCAGTGGTTAACGCGCCCGGTCTGCGAGTGCTGAGGTTAAACAACTTTCGCAAAGGCCGGTCATCGGATGGGTGACCAAAATTTATCATCCAGTTCCTCCGTGCTTCGGAAGGCACATTAAGCCGTTGTTGGTCCCGGCTGCATTAGCAGTCGTTAACAACCACCAATCCGCATTGGGCCCGCGTGGTGGTTTATGGCCCGTTCTCCCTATCCATCCATAGGGAAGGTTTGTGCCCCAGCCGTGGGGACATAAAAATGAGCTGATGATGATGATGATGATGATGAATCAAGTCAAGTACCCTACTTAATACTTAACTCTATAATGATTCGGGCACAAAAAACTTTTAGTCAATATAGAAACTGCAACTTTAATTTACTACAAAACTTCAGACACTGCAGTTTAATACTTTTTCCTGGCTGCTTCTTTTTGATATCTTACGTGTAAGCACTAAATCTTGGCCTTCATCTCACCTGATGTTTAATGATAATAAGGCCGAAGGTGAAAGCGCACTTCACCCGAAATCCTCAACAGGTGATGCACTGGCTATCTTATCTCTAGCTGCCGGAACACAACAATGCTACTAACGTAGATGTTATGGCATTCAAATTTACCTTTGGTGGTGGTAGCTAGTACTGCTACATAATACCTATTAGTAACAAAATTTACAATAAAATAATCGTTTGTATCTAGCCCATTAGAGAATCGACAAGAATACGCCTCGCTCTGCCCTTTATTGACTAACGCTAACTTTTGATTATAATTTTGACAAACTGGTATTTATAATAATCATAACTTAATTTAACTTAAAAACAGGGTTATGACAACAACACTGTTTCTAAACGATTGGACTGATTTGGATGAAATTTTCTGTGTGTATTCAAGTAGATTCGAGAATGGTTAAGACTTACAATTGGACCCGGTAGGTAGCGCTGCTATAGGGGTCCATCGGATAGGGGTGTTCTTAAGCGGACGAATGATTTGTTTGTTTTGTTGTCATGGAAACTGTCAACGATTTGTTTGTTTTGTTGTCATGGAAACTGTCAAAGCTGTACGAAGTCCGCCGGTCAGCTAGTTACTTATAAAATATGTGATTCATGCTCTGATTAATTTTCATGTGAAGAATCATGCTATGTTTGAATTCAACTGGAGCACAGAAGCAAAATAAATGAAAGATTAGGAACAATAATAACAGAAAGTGACCTTCAAGATGCAATATTTTATTTTATTTATTTTAATATCTTAGGAAAACCAAGGTTTACAAAATTTGAATAGGGTTACAAAGTATTACACATAAAAACCACTAATAGGTTCTCACCGATAGAGGATAAAGGTAATCTGTGCCACAATCTTTTTAAATATTAAAGTCCTTCGGGCTGACGCGCGTGGTGCATCAAAAAGGTCTCAATAGCCATACATTTTATGTGAAAGCCAGCATAAGCCAGGAATGTTGTCGTGATATGATGTGATACAAGATCGTCACACTTTCATATAAGGCTATGATAAACTTTCTGATCTATGACAACAATGCGCTGCGGGCGGTTCAAATGTAATCCGGCTTTATCTACCCTTCAGAATTTGTAAAGTACAATAGAATGTATATATAGTTCGAGTGAAAACTCAGGTTTTGGTTACGAAATTTAAATGAAAAAGTATTGAAAAACGATTGAGTTGTTGATTTTGTTGTATAGCTTTTATAACGCAAAAATATAAATTTAAAATATTGTTGCATAATATCTATTATCTATACTAATATTATAAAGAGGAAAGCTTTGTATTTTTGTATGTATGTTTGCAACGAATAAACTCAAAAACTTCTGGACTGATTTAAAAAATTCTTTCACCATTAGAGTGCTACATTAGCGCTGAGTAACATAGGCTACATTAAAAAAAATCGGTACGAAGTCCGCCGGGTCAGCTAGTGTTATTATAAGTTACCGCCAGATTGACACTTTCGCAAGAGTTTCAAACAATTGGATTCATTATAACAACGATTCCAAGCAGTAAGGTATCTGATAAACACCTACAATCACCACACCTATAGACACCTAATAACACCTATAAGCACCTGCGAAGTATAATTAACAGGTGCTAAATGGTGGAAGCTCAATCTTGAAATTGGATAGAAGGTTAGAAGGTTGGACGCAAGGTTGAATGACAAGCTACTGCGGGTACAACCAGCCAGCCCGGCGATGTGACTGCGGTTGGCGAATTAATTATGCACGTCAGGTGCGTGACTGGCGGACTTAGCGCGAGGCTTTGGGTTGCGCGTCCCTCCATCTTGCGATTTGGTCATATTGTTTCTATCTTATATTATATATATACGGATGTTTTAGAATAATGGTGGCACTTCGTTTGTTTTTTTTAAATCAAACTTTTGTAAATGTTTTGCGCGTCTATTTTTATTATCTAAATTTTTGTATGTAAATGCTAATGTGCATTGTGAATGCGTTGGATGCGTTGAATAACCAAATGTCGTGGATTCGATTCCCACTCGAGGTTCCCGAGCCTAGTTGATTTTCTCTAGAAAAAAATTACTTTACGTCTATTTTTGATAAGACTGAAGCTTTATAATTATTATATAATTAATATATTTAATAATCACAATATTAAATGTCAAAGCGCAGATCACTTATGGATCTTATGTAAACAAATATAAAACACATATGATCTTATACAAACAGGTGCTAAGTGATGGAAACTGATTGTAGAAAGGTTCTGTGGGTACAATAAGCCACCCGGGCCGGCGATGTGACTCAGGTGGCTGACTGGCGAACTTAGCAAGAGGCTTTGGGTTGCGCATCCCTTAAAGTTGCGATTTGGACCAGTGTCTCTAGTTAGCATACAGCTGTTTTAGCATAATGGGGTCAAATAATTATAAAATATAGTGAAAAAATTAAATGCCTTCCCAACCCATCCAAGACCCAGAAGACCCAGGTTCGATTCCTGGCTGGGTCGGGTAGACATTTAATAATTTTTTTTCTCTATATTTTTCAATTATTCAATTATTCAATTAAGCTTTAAATTTGCACTTAAAAATTAAAAGTTGTTGGTTATGGCCTTCCATTTCAACTCTCAGAGATAACATAGCCAGTTCCATAGGGTAAATGAGTAACTTACTTCTTATCACCAGGAAAGTAGAGGTCTTCTCGTTTAGGTTTTTTTTCAAACTCACCAGGCTAATCACGACTGCCCCGTGGTTTTCACTGTATCGGAGTTTGGTCCCCCAGAGGTTTAGTGGGTATCCCCCTCTGTCTCGCCCTTCTCGGCCTTGGGCTTCTCCCTTGGCAGCCGACTGGAGACAATGACGTCTCCGGATAGTCGGTGAGTCGCGGAAAGACGGACGGGTGAGTCCCACATAACCTGGGGCCTCCTCAAGGCCCCTCGTACTCGTAAAGAGTTCCTATGGGTTAAAAAAAAAAAAAAAAAAAAGGCACGACTGCTTCGATGACTCCCTCAAAAAATTTACTTGTGTAACGTAATTTATAAGGTCATGTTTTTAAATAGTCAGTTCTTGTAATAAATAATAAAATTTTGAGAAACCTAATAATTAGTTTCGCAATAATGTTGTTGAGGCACTATCATTGAAAAATTAAAACGATAATTGGTTTTTTGCTTAGAACATGGTTATACGATGTCGCATTCAAATATTGCAGATTGTTTCCAAAACAGATTTTTTTTAATTCTGTCTAATATCGACCAAAAATTATCCAAAAAGAAAACGAATTATTATTATTATTATTAGTATTCGCGTTCCCATTTCAATTTCCCATAAAGACGGCAGAGTGCCAGCAGCGCCGTATTCGTTAGTCTGTGGTGTAAATATTTGTTAGTCTGTTGAACTGAGAAGCTGGAGGTTAGGCTAATGAAAATTGATGCCCTGTTACGTGCATGCAGTCGTGATTAATCGTGAACATTCATAAACCCAGCCTTGTTCGCCTAAATTATTATCAAGCTATTTTTATTTTCCTATGCATTAACTTTGCATTTTGAAAACATGCAGATCGAGTTGAAATGAAACACTTTTTCGAATTGACACGTGTTTTATTTAACATGCTATTTTTATCCTGACGTATCGTCCCCTTTATAGGGAAAATTTAATGATTATATTGTGTAAGCATAAACGTTAGAAAAGAATATGCTAATCGAATGTTTGTGGTATGACTAACTATGCGTATTGGCATGTTCAAGAAGCAATTACTTGAGCTGCTTAAATACTTAGTTAGCTATTCACCACACGCAGCTGTATATCTATATATTAATACGTGAAGCAAAACGACGGAGGAGTACAAAATTTCGCACACCTATACTTTATATAGAGAAGGTTATCCGAATATTAATTTTTTTTTTAAATTATGCATAAAAAAATACATTAAATCAACAAAAACAACATTACTCACATACCATGTATTTGACACACACGCATATGTATTTGACACACATTGTTTGTCTTTAATGCGGCCGACATCTGTCAATGCCTTAGAGCATTTGGTTTAATGCTCTAAGGTCAATGCCAATCCAAACTCACATTACTTATACTTATCTTTTTAAATTTTTCATTGCTTAGGATACAATCCGTGCAGCCTTAATAAAATTACGGTCGAATTTCGACCACTGGGCGACCACTAGTTACGTTAGATAGACTGTGATACTACTATGTCACAAAATTGTAATATGTCATTGTAACATTTGGGTTTTAAATACCATTTGTTTTTACAATAAAGTTACATTGGACTTCCCGGCGGGAAATTGAAGAGATATGTCTGCGGTTTTGTTTTATTTTCAAAAAATTAGGTTATGGTAAATATTAATGTGAAATAATGGTGGATTATTAACCGTTAAGTGTTCGTGACCGTGCATTTGTGTTGACAGATGAAACTAAACATTGCAACGTCACTTTTCAAATTCTCTGTAGAAGTCCGAGTGCGGTCTTAGTAAAGCCCTTACATCTTTACTGATGTTAAAAGGGTTGAGGGGAATATAATTTATCACAAATCAATTCAATTATCATGCATTATCATCTAGTTAATAACAAAGTAAATTATTGTTTATTTATACGAGTATATACTTGTAAGAAAAAATACTTTTAGACTAAATGTGCTAAACGTCTAAAAAGGAAAAAAAAATACATTGTGTGCTAACCTAATATAAAATTATATTTATTAAAATTATATTAGGAAACGTTGATCAGCCGTCATAACACTTTCTTACTTGGTTACGATTTCCAGCCAGTGTCAGTCTTCAGTGTCAGTCTTTTTAGACTCTTTCTGAAAGAAGTTAATTAGATTAAGTCATGTGATTGTCGCTGTCACATGAAGCGTGGGTGGGTTCCAAATGGAAAAAGTTTCGAGAGCGTTGCGTTTCATAGAAGGTCGCCTTTTGACCACGACAAAGGGTACGATTTATCTTTTTTGTACGAACCATTTAATGTAAGTAGAGAATATTTAATGTAAGTAGAGCTATAAATAGTATTTTCTTTTATTAGAAGGTGATTTAAAGCGATCTGCCCACTTGTGCTTTGTAAATCGTCAAGTATTGTGGAAATAGAGAGAGTTTATAGATTTAAATTTACGTACTCTTAATTTAATTTCTTGTCCCACAAATAAATTACTTGTGTAAAATAACATACTTAACTTTTCAGAAAATAAAGTAAGGTTAACGAAATAGCACTATTATAAATAATAGCTGGGCCCAATAAGTACTTAATATCAAACAGCAAAAAGATTGGCACTTAAAAAAAATCTTATAACAAAAACAAATCAAAATTACTTTAAGCGTCACAAGGCATTTTTAGAAGTTCCCCGTTCCTTTTGTTAAATATTAATCGCCATAACCGCTTGTAAATACTTCGGGGCTCCCTTTTTATTCCTTTTCCAATAAGAACTTCCTTTAGAATGGATTTAATCCGGCGAGTCGGTTGTGTAAGAGTAGAACCGGGATAAGATCAGTGAGCAGGCGGGCGGGTGAATTGCTGGAATCCATTAGCCTTCTTTTAGGAAAGGAACGTGCATTTCAGATCATCCATTTAATTAATGGCGCTTTATACTCTTTTTCGATTAAAATCTCTTTTCTATATTTTATGTTCTGAAACTTCTTCTCGTTTACCATGTAGGTAACAGTGTTTCTGACTTTTTTATTGTTGTTTTAATCTACTAATGGAAGCATTAGTAGATGAAGCGGGAATAATATCTCGGCAATATCTCGGCCATGTACTCAGGCACGACAAATACATGTTGCTTCGAAATTTTATGATGGGCAAGGTGGAAGTGAGGAGACGCGTTGCACGAAAGAAATGCTTACCAGGGTCTTATAAATAAACAAAGAATAAGCTTCGAATAGTTATTTAGTGTTTTGTCTCTTTCACTCTAATTTGAAATGACGTTTACATAACAGGAACAAAACACGGAATAACTATTCGGAGCTTATTCTTTGTTTACTTGTAAGGCACATAGAGTTTTATAAAAATATATTAGTAAAAGCCAGTAGACAAGACATATAACGAAGACAATAAAATAAAATCCTGAGAGTGTCCCAGAACCAGTTATATCCAGTCACATCCGGAGCTCACCGGTCACGTCGGGTCGCGCTGATATTTATGTATGAGTGCGATTCCATTCCTATCCTGATTTATGGCTGTAATTCGCGGTGACGGGGTACGACTGTATTTTCCACTTAAGCTACACTGGCAGCTACCGTTTCTAAGAATGTGGGGGTTTGAAAGGCTCTCTACATAAATAAATAAATTTATTTTCATATTACCTATATAATAGTAAAAACTCTAATAACTCTTTTACCAATGTTAAAATATTTGTAAACTATGCCAATTAATTGTTTTGGAAATTTAATTTGAGAGAAAAGTTTTGAACTGGTTACACGTTCATTAGGTACGTAGGCGTCCGGCAAAGTTATGAATTTAAATAGTTTGGCATTAATATCCAAATTGAAGACAATATGTAAAAGTTATATATAAGTTTGTGATGGTAACCCGTGATTGTGACACGTGGTTTTACATAAACAACAGCATTATAATGCTACTGCTTATGTGAAACCTCTTACACCTAACTGTTTTGAACTTAACAGGATTTCTAGATTGCATTACTGTAAACGCTTCAACGAATGTGAAGCGTGCATCAACAGTAGTTAACCTTACGAACTATGTTATAAGGAACTATGTTATAGCAATCACCGTAAAAATAATATACAATTTGGAAAACCGTTACAAAGCTTACAATATCCAAAGCATGTTCCAGTGACATTATCAAATTACAGCGTCGGCAATATTATTGCAAAATATACTGACAGAGTAACGATATAGCGTGCTATTTCAAATAACGTTAAGTGTGTTGAGTTTAGCTATCTGCCTTTGTGGCACTAACCGAAGACCACAAACCCATGAGTTGACATAAAAACAGGGCTGGAATGACATCTCTAGCTTATTATAACAGCGATGTTCGTGCGTGACTATATCTGTATTCCAATTGATTTTTTATAACAACGAAATTCAGTTCCAGCTTTTAATAATATAAGCACAGAACTGTGTACTTGAAAATTTTAGACATAATATGTCACTATAAAAGATAATGATTTGTAGCCGAGTACTTAACTATTGTTAGTTAAAAAGTGATCTGAATCTCCTGAGTATGATGATAGCACTAAATAATGGTGATGGTGATGGTGTATGTACTTTTAAAATGAATTAGCATATCACGAAATTAAATAGTTATATAATACAGTGAAAAAATTTAACGCCTACCCGACCCAGCCAGGAATCGAACCTGGGTCTTCCGCAATCCGGGCAGCTGCACTAACCGCTATGCTACCGGGAAGGCTGACTAAGCGCTGAATATTGTCACTGCTTTTTAATTTTATGAATACTTATTTAGCATCAGAGTGCCATCTATCCAACGGTCATTGCAACCGATGGCCATGTAGATTCCTCTTTACATAAGAAGTACCACAAATTTGATAACGCAACACTATAGTAAATTTTACTTTTTATTTTATTTTAAGTGCTAATTGCTGCACTGAAGCTGAATTAAATACTTATATCAGGAAATGTTAAGCTGCTTGCTGAATAAAGAATACAACGAAAACGTTATCACCTCAATTTAATTTATAGTACTATTAGAATAATAGTAGAATAATAAAGAATATTTTGATTTTACATTTTCAAAATTAGTGTAGAACATAACCGAGAATGCAAACGGTAATATTTGCACAAAATGGCGGCGTAAAATATTGGCTGGCACTGGCACTCAGTAAGGAAAGGGTCATGTCAGGTGGGATAACAATGAGGAAGTGTCACGTTACAGGTTACAAGCCGCCGAAACAGAGGCAATCGGCGTCAAATAAAAATAAAGCAGTTTTATTGGATACACATTTCAGATAACTACATGATTTCCTTACAAAAAATTAAAAGAAACGATACAAAATAAAGAATTGGTACAGCTGAAACAATTGAATTTAGGGAGTAGAATATAATAAACAATACCTACCTTTATTGACTACTATAAAATATTAGGAAATAAACTTATTGTTAAAGTAATTAACCTTCTGGTTTTTGGTACTATTGTATACGCCCGGCTAACCAATATTTTCTATAGGTCGTATTTAGCAATTATTATCACTATTAAAAAGCTTTAATTCTCATAACTTGGTAAGCGAATTGATTACTTATTTCAATGCAACTGTAATCTATAAACAGTTTATTTTCTCCTAAACGTATTTACACTAAAGAGTTTCTTATAAAAGTTGTTGCAAAGCCAATGTTAAATGGCCCTTAAAGTTGGTTTTCCGTATTTTTTGCCACAATTGAGATGCGCGCTGTACCAGAATAAACCGGAAGGGCGTTAACCCTGTCCCCGCGTAGGGTATTTGCACGTGGCCAGATTGGAAAAGTTCGTACCTCCATCACGTTACGAGTACCTCTGTATCGAAAAACAAACTCCCCTCAGCATGAAATAGATCCTGTTTATTTTTTATTTATCGTCGTCTCCTTCGAGTTTTTCGGGGAAAATCAGTGACGCGATTTGGTGGGCGACAAAAATAAAAGTTCCTCCGCTCTGCTAATTGTTGTCTCTTTCATATTTGTGTCGAAAAAATCGAGGAGTTAGTTCAATTAACCTTTGATATGTCAGAAAGTGGATCGACAACATAAAATAGTTAAATTCTATTACGGTTGGATAAAAAACAGCCAACGTGTTAAACTGTTTGTACCATGCTTCTCCTGGTTTCTTGTATAAAATCTGACTCTACTATGTTATTTATAGAAAACTGCCTTAATTCAAGCACTTCCCAGCTGTAATTTGGGTTTGTTTGCGAAAATCGGTAGTTCTAGCAAGATAATATCGGGTTGTTTTTATATCCTTAGTTAAAGGCTACAAATTACAATTACCTACCTATACTACGATATTCATTACTAATTAAATGGTTTTCAAATCTGCTGTATTAAGTAACCATAGACAAATATAGTAGGAGCTATAAATACCTAAATCAATATTTATCAGCTATAATTTCCCCGACGCGTCGGTTTCTGGTTTGAATAGTCCGGCAGGCTTATTACCGAAAAAAGCAACCAGTTTTTAATTGTACAATTGCAACGCGACTGCTCTAGTTGTGGTTGATAAATTGGTATTACGCTCAATGTATGTAAACTATTACATACATTTTAATCGCAAGTGCACTAAGCGAGCGATCATTGAGCGATTTGTGTCCGTAATACCAATTCATCAACCGCAACTAGAGCAGCTCAACTCCACACGACTTTAAAGTTTATCCTGACACCCCCTACCAACCATAAAGTTATAAAGTTAAAAGAGTCAGACATCCTTGCGCAAGCACAAGGGACCATCTACGTCAGGTCATAACGCCAGATCAGGACGCGCCGTAGCGCATTCTTCTTTCGGTACTTTTAAGACTAGTGTCTCAAGCTAATTGCACCGTGGACACGTAAAGTCCACTACCATCCGTCCACTACTAATATCCGGATAGGAGCTGTAAGCTTGATCACTTCTCGTTGCATTAAGTCCTCGCGCGCCATATGTACGCACGGTCGTACACAAGGTGGCCCGCTAATTATACCTACAGCGCGGGACGGGTTAAGAGCACAACTCGCAGTTCCACTGCTCGGGTCGTCAACTCTAAAATCGACTACCAAATGTCCTCTTTGGTGGCGGAGTTGTAAGCCCACTCACTTCCCAGTACCCACCCAGGCACCTTGTCAGTTCCTCAATCCTACGCGGCTGACTTAACCGGAGACTTTGCATCTAGCGGGCGTCTCTACTAGTTATCCGGACTAGTACCGGAGATGTTGGAGAACTACTCAATGAAAACCACCGAGCAGATCAACCAACTAAGGGCAACTCACGTGCCCCGCAAATCCTTTCGCTTCAGGGTCCCACCAAGACCGCTACTCGGACCCGCTTGCTGTGCACGAAATGGAAACCTGGCAGACGAACATTCCCACTTCTACAGCTTACCACATAGCCACCTCGAGTCCAACCCATGTCCGGGATCTGCCGGAGACGCCCACGAAGGCATAACCGGCAAGGGGCCTAGGATTCGAAACTCCCGTGGTACCCTTGAAAAGATAACCGGACCCGTAGTTCCAGCTGCCATACCCTACCTATCAGGGTCAGTAAATAGGGACAAAACTAGAGCATTCGCGTTGTACAATTGACAACTGATTGCTTTTTTGGTAATAAGCCTGCCGGGCGGACTGCGCGCCTTGTGGTACGCCGCCTAGCGGAATCTCACCGCAAATGATTTTCGCTTCCGTATCCTTGCCTCCTGGCTGTATACAAAGCTCTGTATACCGAAGGCACATCAAACAGTAAGGAAAATGAAAACAAACATACGTTATATACGTAAGTCAATATTAATTAACGAATTCTGATTACTGGGTTCTTTTTAAATAAAAGGTCATTTGTAGTTGAGAGATGGTAGGTATTTAGCGAAAGTTATGCTTCGCCAAAATATGGCTAATAAAGTATCACACCTACTCTATTATCAACGATTTTAAAAACGAGGTATTCCTCGAAGCACAATCATTTTCAAGCGCACCTATTGAAGCGCAACTAAACTGTTCCTCGAAGTGCACCTTTTAGTTGCGCTAACGAAATATTTACTGTTGCGTACCTACGAAAACAAGTTAACGATTGCATTACGTTATTGTTTTTTATGTTTATATAGGACACCAAAAAGTAATTACAATCGCAACAGTTCAAACGGTGCAATATGACAAAAGAAAACAATGAGAGAATGGTGAAAGATCGGTGTACTATTTCTCTAAATATTGATATATTTGATAAAATATCAATGTTTATGAGGTTTTACCTCAGTTTAGTTTTTTCCCATTGAAAATGGTTATCAGATGCAAATCGCCTGAGACGTATTTTTGGCCATAGCTCCGAGGATTTTGGGAGAATCGAGATGAAAATAGTACCAAGAGTTGAAGAATTTATCGAGACATGTGTGAGCGTTTGAATTTTGAAAATCATCTCGAAACTTTTTTTTGAATATTGATAAATGTAAAAAAAATCGAGTTTTTGGGCGGTGTTTGTATACTAAATTGTAAATATTAAAAAAAAACTGACTTAAGAAAAAATTAAAAAAAAGGGTCCTAGGGTATCAGTTTAGCTACAAAATGGCGAATTTTTTTTTAAATCGGTTAATAATTGTGACCTGTAGGTGGTCCCTTAGGATTTGGTATTGTAGAAAAACGGGTATTTCCGTATAAAAAAGTGATGTAGCTTCTTTGATTGATCGATCGTCATGGTAATGGTGTTAAAAAATGCGGATGTAGGCGCGAGGTGCATTCAAGTTAGAATTGTTAAAATAAAATTATTTTTTTTCGTAAATTGTTGTATTCATTTTCAATGCTCTGATTGCGGGGACTGCGAAATCTGTGATTTTTTTATTCTTTACGGATAACATCCTTACATCCCTAAGGCCAATGGTGGAAGCGCACTTGCTATCTTATCTCTGGCTACCGGAACACAACAATGCTTCTAACATTGCTGTGTTACCGAGATTGAAAAAAAACTTTTCTATAAAGGTTAGCAGGACTATCAATGTGGTATAATTGCACTCATCATAATCTTTAAAAACATAATAAAAACATAATTAAAGGAAAGATGCTTACCAATTTTTAACATAAATAAACTAATAGAAACACGTCAAGCTTTCGCAACAGACTAATTTATTTTTTAAAAGAACACACATTATATCCAATTAATGCCGCCAGTCTCTTGGGTACTTTACCAGTCGACTGCGATGCGGAGGAATTTTTTGACGCCGTATTTTAGTTTTGTATTAGTTTTAGTTACTTTAGGTTATTATAATCTCAGATTTTAATTCTGTAATCTTCAATGTTAACGTTATATGTTATACTACAACAATGAATACTATTAAAAGTAGGGAACAACATTTGCATGCTATTATACAATGGCTAAATAGGTTTAAGATGACCATTTTTAATGAATATAACACCTTGTAGTACCCTATGTAGATTTCTTTCTTTTTTACGACGATGCCATGTAACATTCTATAAATACGACAAAATTATGCTGTATTTACTAAGACATTTACAAGCTCCGTTAAACCTGTTTTCCATATTTGATTTAAGCAACCCGCCTCTGAATCACGGCTTATTTTAACAGAAATTTTGATTTTGCTCCGCAACTTCGTCAGAGAATTTCTCGTCAAATTTAAAACCGTATCTGTATGACTCGTTACGAAATTCGTGAAACTACAAACTCGATACCTCAATGCCTTTCAATATTTTGCAGTTAATTGCGTAATATAACTCAATATAACTCGTTTCATACATTCGCTTCGGTCTGTGTTATGCATAGCGTACAATCAGAGATACCTTTATCAACTATTGTTACTTCATCGAAAGAAATCACTTTTTTATTTCAGCGTTTATTCTTTATCTCACCCGATATTAAGTGACGACTTCCAGTTGTAAAAGCACTAATCAAATGGAATCCTCAACTTCTACCTATCGTATCTCTTATGATTGTTGGAACAAAGCTGCAATGCCATTGACTTATTTTTAAGGCGACAGACTTAGTTAAGATAGCTACCCTAGCGGACTTAAAACCAGTTTTATCTTCAATCGAATAAGGTTGTACCTCTGACGTGAATTTGTTTTTATAGCTATTTGGTATTTTATTACACCTACAAGTAATACACTCAGCGTTTCATCGAAGTAGCAAATGGGAATTTAATATAGAGTTAACGGAGCCCAACGGTGGCGGAGCGCTAGATCCTAATAATGTCGAGGCGAATGTTCATAAAATCTGCGGGACTTTATCGGGGAGCGAAAGCTTATATTCGGTTTACGGCACCGTTCCAGTTTCCGTCCGAAACTCTTAACAGATCCATATATAGTACCTATTATTAAGGCGTTTTTATTAGCGCAAAGATTTGTAAGGATTTACACGGACGAGGATGGGACAAACGGAGATTCTTATTCAAAGATCGGTTACTGCGATGACCAAACATTTTTTATGCTTTAATATGTTCCTTTTTAATGTAATATTAGTACATAGTTGTTAAGTGCTAGATGCTAGAGGAGCTCGATGGCGCATTGGTTAACGCGCCCGGTCTGCGATTGCTGAGGTTAAGCAACTTTCGCAAAGGTCGCTCATCGGATGGGTGACCAAAAATGTATCATCTCGAGCTCCTCCGTGCTTCGGAAGGCACGTAAAGTCATTGGTCCCGGCTGCATTAGCAGTCGTTAACAACCACCAATCCGCACTGGACCTGCATGGTGGTCGTAAACCACCATGCAGGTCCAGTGCGGAGTAATTTGCTGCATGTATTAGCTGTCTTCACAACTAAACTCCGGTTCTGATTATAACGTCATGTGGAGCGGAGTCATTTGCTTAATTAACATTCAAAAAAATCTAAAATTGGTGTTCATTTGTAAAGGCTCCTCTATCTTGTCTAGAAATAAAGTATATCGGCGACAAACTACTTTTAAACAACTCTTGAATCAGAGAATCTTTTATCAAAGTACTATCTTTCAAGTTAATGACATCGCCTCTTACAAATTAACTGAGTTAAGTTTGGAATGGCTATTCAGTATTTTATTTATTTACTCTAATATAATTGTCAATCGCATGAAGAGAAACAAAACACTGAATAAATATTCCAAGCTTATTACTACATAGTTTATTTGTAAGAGGAGGGATAGAGCTACTATCATCATTTAGTGCCATCTTCATACTGAAGTTTGGAGATCATCATCATCATCATCAGCTCATTATGTCCCCACTGCTGGGGCACGAGCCTTCCCTATAGATGGATAAGGAGAACGGCTCATAAACCACCACACAGGCCCAGTGCGGATTAGTGGTTGTTAACGACTGCTAATGCAGCCGGGATCAACGGCTTAACGTGCCTTCCGAAGCACGGAGAAGCTCGAGATGATAAATTTTAGGTCACCCATCCGATGACCGGCCTTTACGAAATTTGCAGAACCTCAGCACTTGCAGACCGGTCTCGTTAACCACTGCGCCATCGAGCTCCTCAGTTTTTTCGAGTTTGGAGATCAGTATAAAAAAAATTCTGCGATCCCATATAGCTTGTTTGCTTGTCTCTTTTTCGGACACATAAAGAGAGGATTCTTATACGAGTTCCCTCGGTTAATCCTCGAAGGCAAAATTCCTGGAAACAGAGGTTCGGGACTTCCGCGACGCAAATGGCTGGACGACATCAAAAAGTGGACTAGATTTAGTTATCGCCAATTAAAACAAGCAATATGGGATAGAGTTATAAACTAGGTATAATGATTAAATACACAACTTAATGAATGCTGAAACTGTATATTGGAAGGTAGTGTACCGTGCGAGGGATCACTTGATAGTCAATACAATCCACTGGGTACTCACTCACTCATTAAGCTGCGATGGAGCGAGGCATTCAGTCCTTTGCCAACCCCGCGGCTTGTGTTATAGCTTTGATTCTGTTGCGATTATAATAGGATAATATGAACGTTTTACATTCTCGTTAACTGCTTTAAT
Source organism: Eudonia mercurella (assembly GCA_963082485.1). Lineage (NCBI taxonomy): Eukaryota > Metazoa > Arthropoda > Insecta > Lepidoptera > Crambidae > Eudonia > Eudonia mercurella. The sequence continues at coordinate 17,511,893 of OY720029.1, forward strand.
AATAATTTACTGTTATAAACCTAATGTATGTTGTAGCGTTCGCCACATCCAATCTTTTTATTTCCCCGTAAGCAGATCCTTTTCATTTTTCACTGGCCGTTTTAATGTTTCAAAATATTACGTTTAGCCTATGACAATAGATTTTAAATTTGTCAGATTATGATTTTGATGTTTTGCGCTGATAGTTTTTTGAGAATTGGATAAAAAATATCAAGAATTGTTTTTTACTATTCGCAAGGTCGAATTTCAGTTTATCAGTTTTTCTTCAGATCCTGGTCTAGGAAACAGACAACAAAGACAATCAGATTTGGTTGTTATTATTCAACTCTGTTTCAGGGTTTTTATACTTTTTAATACTCAAAAAACCCTAAGAACTCTTGGTTATATTATAAAAATTAAACAATATATTATCAATATATATCTATTAGATTATATATTATGACAGAATCGTTACTTATAGGTAGACTATGACACATAAATGTCCCTAACTCTGGTCCTCACCTCCGGTTCTAAAAGTTCCATAGTTAAAACAAATGAGATCCGATATCGTCGCCATGGCAACAGTAATGGTCCGCTAATGGGTGGTCCATTAATGATCGATGCGCCCCACTAAGCCTTTAAGCCCGCGCCGATTACCTTTCATTATTCTGTTTTGTTGGCCGTGTCCGTTTATGAATAATAAACTGTCACAGAACCCTTTGAGGATAGAATTTATGTCAGCAAATTTTTTTGCGCAACCCTAAGTTTGAATGGCGACGTTCCGCTGGTAATGTAAATAAAAACTTTGAAAGTACGTAGGTTGTATGGTGACTCGTCAATTTATAATAAGGAACTTCTCCATTATTATAAAACCCTTCGGTTTTCGCCGTAAGGAAAAACAAAGTTCCGTTATTAATTATCAAATAAATTATACGTTACTGTTCAAATTTTAATACAATATACACACCACTCAGATTTGATGCGTTTACGCAGTAAACTATTATATATATAATTCAAAAAATTCAAAATTCAAAAACATTTATTCAGTTTAGGCTACAAGTAGCTCTTATGAATGTCACTATGCCATCGGTTCGTAAGTCTACTCTGGGCGGGAGATCTTGTACTGAGAAGAACCGGCAAGAAACTCAGCAAGTGTCCAGCTCTTTTCTCCCTTACAGCGTCAAAAATATTGGAAAATGCCCTATCATAGCAGGACACTTTCCATTACAATAAACACAAAAAATATAGAAGACAACCACAACATGTAAAAAAAGAAAAAACACAAAATAAAAAAATATACGTTAACAAATTTCCATCAGGTAACAGTTGCAATTTCCACAATGTCATACAGTACCACTACAGTACTATCGTAAAAGGAAAAAAATTGTTTAAGAAAAACAAAGTCAAATTATAGTGAATAATACTAAAAATAAGATAAGTATGCGTGAGCAGACCAGCCTCCACAGGCGGCACCCGTTCACGAGTATGACATATGAATCAGCCATCGCTTCGCTCAACCATATTTTAGGGAACGTAACGACCCGACGCACACGCCACCACCGCAGAGACAATAAAGAGAGCATGACACACTCAAGATACTTTAAATAAAAACTTAGTGATCTATTTAACGCAACGCTGTTTGTTATCTGTAGGACACTGTTGATAAAGGCTATCATATCAGTATAAAAATTATATAAATTAATTTTATTATGATGATTCAAATAGAGTATAGTGTGTTTTTATTATAACCAAGCTGTTTTATCATCTAAATATTCTTTTACTGTATAATAACCTTTTTTGAGTAATAAAGATTTCACATGTTTTTTAAACTTATCTAAAGGTAAATCTAGTACAGTACTTGGTATTTTATTATAATAGTGTATACCTTGCCCCAAGAAAGAACCAAGAACCTTTTGTAACCTGAACAGTGGCATAACAAGTTTTGTCTTATTTCTAGTATTGAAATTGTGTACGTCACCATGTTTAGTGAAGAAGTTAATATTGCAACGTACAAAAACTATACAATTATAAATATATTGAGATGCAACTGTCAGGACACCAATCTCCCTAAAAAGATTTCTTAAGGAAGTTCGTGATCCTAGTTTATAGATTGTTCTTATCGCTCGTTTCTGTAGAATGAATATAGTTTCAATATCAGCCGCTGTTCCCCACAGTAGGACGCCATACGACATGACACTATGAAAATAACTAAAATAAACTGTTCTAGCAGTTTCAACGTCTGTTAACTGCCTAATTTTTCTAATGGCATAAGCAGCAGAACTGAGTTTACCGGCCAATTTCGATATATGAGGATTCCATTGAAGTTTTGAGTCAAGGGTTATGCCTAAAAAGATTGTAGAATCTACCAATTCTAATTGATCACCGTTTATTCTAATATCAGTTGGTTCATTTCTGACATTTGGTAATATAAATTTAATACATTTTGTTTTCTTAGCGTTAAGCTGTAAATTATTAATAGTAAACCAACGGAGTACCTCTGAAAGAGCTTTATTTACATTTTCATAATTAGTTCTACACCTACCTACCCTATAGTAAACAAATATCTTTTGTGATACAATGTCTTACTTTGTGGGCTTGCTAAGAGATATTTTAAACTGAAACAATCAGAAAGATTTTTTGTGGGTGTATTGTTTTGTCCCTTAACACATCACCTGACAGGATAGATTTTTAGATATCTGTCAGCTATCATTAATTGACGTGGCAGCTAATGTACCAATAAATCTGACATCGCACAAAGTTAGAGAAGTTGTTTGGTCCGTGACGGAAGAAATTCTTCCATCTGTCGCTTTTACTCGTATATTGTTTAAAAAAGGTAACCTACATATTAGTATATATTTGATTAAAAAACCTCCATCGCATGCAAACAATTCCAACGTTTTATCACTCAAATCTGGGGGCACGGCAGTGCCCCCGCCAAGTCGAGCTTCATCTTTCTTGCAAATAATGTTTTAATATACTTTCATAGAGTTAAAATGCGCAATGCAAAATCACTCGCTCGTTCATTATCTGATTTTTTTTAACAAAGATATGATAGCTTCAGTTTGGCATCAAGTTTCGTTCATGCTTCGAAATAACTTTATTTTCACTTTCATTTTTACATTCAGATGATAATAGCTGTAAAAAAATACACTGTTATATCTATAAAATGTATAATTATACTTCGCTACAGTACATTGTTGAATCATGAATATTTAAAAATGCTATGAGTAAAAACATATTTTTATATTTTTATCGGACTCGCAAAACATATTCAGGTCGGCATTATTCGCAACGCCCGCCGCTCGGTTTAATCGAATACATGTAGATAAATGTTCAACAAACATGTAGGACCGGCTTGGGTCGGCTTTGTTGTTCAACAAATACCGAATCGAATGAGCCGAACCGAATATATACGCCCGCTCGCCTTCCACTGAGGTACCGTATACTCGTATGATCGACGACACGAAGTTATGTTATTAATATTCCTAAAGGCGACAACGGATTGACTAAACTATCTTAACGATGGCTGATTTACCATTAATAACATGTAAATCACTTATTTGCTGGAATAGAGCCGGTTTGCTTGCATGGCGTTGGTGCCTTTGGCAGATACTGCCTTTGAACTACATATTATAGTTCAGTTTAATATAGTTGACTAAAATATAATGAAGGCCGTTTAATTATTCGGTTGCATTAGCTACGCTCGCCCGCATCACAGTGCAGAATTGTAATATTTGACTTGATGTAATATTTGAGTATGGAATTTGATTGAAACTGTTATTTACATACTGGGTGCGCTCGCGAATACGTTCGTGTGGACTTTAGCTTCTGCATTAAAACCGGTCGTTGTGGATATCCTTGGGGGAGGCCTTTGTCCAGCAGTGGACGTCTTTTGACTGAGATGATGATGATGATGATGATGATGATTACCTAGGTACAGACGCGTGCACATTAACCAATGCAAAGCTGTCAAATTTCTTCAATAAATGTTCAACCATATGCCATACACATAAAATTCAAAGTCTATTGAGGAAAGTTAACAGTTTGTGTTAGTCTGATATGCAGGCGCGTGTACTTAACTTTAATACGTTTATATTATGTTATATCTTCAATCAAACGTAATGTGATTACATACATTATTAGCCGAATTTCTTAAACATATTCGTCTGGTGTCTTTTACTTGTCTTTCACTATCCTTTATGGGCAGTAATGGGCATATAACGCACAGACTTTGTTTTTTAAAACTACCTAATTAGTAAGCCATGTAGTTAAAGATTTTACTCCGGTAATTGTCACTTAACAGGATTTACAAGTTACCGTTCATCACATTTTCGTTCGTAGCAGTTAGTAGTGGTCGAGCGTCCGTATCGTTGGTAAAGTTCAAGCATTCATCTGGGGAAAATAGGATAACGCATAGACGTCAGTAGCAGTGACAGGTGTCTGTAACATTGACAAACTTATTTAGGGTATGTTCCGATATACACTGCGAGGACTGTCCAGTGCTCTTACTGGTGAGAAATTTGTTCCGTTATGGACTGACAGTATACTGCCGCAGTATCCTATGGAAATATATGACGTCATAAATCGTCACCATTTTTGTATTGTAAGCACTGGTATTTTGGAGGTAAGGTGCTCTGTGCTTTGATCACGTGATCAACAGCGTCCAGAAATAACATGGATGACAGCATGGATGACAGTATACTGGACTGCGTTCCGTTTTAAACAGTAACCAGCATAGCTAACTATAAAGGAACGGCTTCGCAGTATACTAAATTGACGTCACACCTTAAAGTGCTCGCAGTGTGGAACATACCCACAATAAATAGCCTATATACTATCCCACTGCTGGGAAAAGGTCACCATCATTGAAATCAAGTAATCGCTACAATTGATGGGTATTGACTTAATCACCGCAAATGCGGGTACCTGTGAATTAAACCCAGGGCTGTGCTTCGGGTATCGGGTCGAGCGCTCTGCCACTCCGCCACCGTGGTGTAACTAATACAAACTTCGCTAATTAAACATCAACAGAGCAGCTACGCGCCCGCCCGCACGCTGTCGAAACATATACTTCGGGCTACGGGCTACGGGCTACGATATATCGTAGTTCGTAGTCATCGATACCATCGATGTGCATTTCCTTTCGGTGCTTTACGAATTATATTAAGTATGGAGTTTCACCCGAGTTCTTTGTGTAATAACACGTGTTGGGAGACGCCATTTGAACTCAATCTTCCTACAATTATATGTTTATAATAATACCACTTGAAATTGGCCTAATGCTAAAAGCGAAGCCATTAATTAAGATTTAATTGCTTATATGATATAGGTACACGCATTTTTATTATAAAAATTAATTCTTAACTAGAGACCATGATAACTAAACAGTAATTTTGAACGTCAGACCGAAGTGCGCGTCCCCCGACACCAACAAATGTATCTAATTTATAACTTACATATTCAAATTCAAGAACATCTAGTCTAGAATTTCCGAGTCTGCCCGCCTTTGTAGACTGGATATCCGTATGCAAAGTGAGACCAACTTGATAGGTGTGCATTGGGAGAGACATCAGCTACATACAACACATTTACTTTCCTATGCCCTCGAGCAGAGAGTTCACTTTCGAATCTCATTCTGTGAGTAAATTGATCGTCTTAGAGACGGCCGAATGTAAACGATTTCTACCTTTATTGTGTTCGAGATAAAGTTCACATTAATTTGGTACGGCTAATGCATACTAAGTAGGAGATTTTATTACACTTTCTAAGCGGTCGCATAAAACTCTCGGTTTGATGAGCTACGTTAAAATGGTGTCTGTAGCGTTCGTAATAAATATAAGAGACAAATTTTATGACTTCGTTTTAATTGTCATTTTGCCCCAGACTGTCGGCTGGGCGATGACCCGTGTGTTTATACCTTACCTTTGTGTGTATTCTCGAAGTCGGTGAACTTAAATAAATCTTATCTTTTAAGAACTTTCGAACTAGAGCTCTTATTGCTATTCTATCTAAACTATCCTTTATACTACCCACTGCTGATTTTTTTCACGCCATTTTTTCCAGTCCTGTGCCTGCCTGATCCAATAAAAAAATTACAATATTAAAATTGTCTATTTCATAAAAAATCAGTACAAATAATAATCTTAGGTTGGGGCCATCCTAGTAAGTACATAATACCTGTACAATAATAACTATCGCAGGAGATCCCGCTCTTCCATAGAAATGGGTGGCGTACGTGGATTTAATAAGCAACTTGAGCAACTTCCGAGTACCTACGTCTTCGACTTTTATCTTACGTCGACACTCGACTTTTTGTACCCGATTAAACAACCTAAAAACTAGCATAGCGCGCTGCATGGCTCATTGTCTTGCTCTTACATTTTATTTAAGCCAATTGTAACACGATGTAAAATGCGTTTGCTTTTTCGAGGAGAATTAGAACTTTAGCAAGTATTCTCTCTTTAAAACTTTTTGTTTATATTTTTCTTTTACAAATCAAATCAAATCAAAAAACTTTATTTGCGAGAATACAGGTTACAGGTACAGTTGTTGGGTTATTTTATTTCGAGCCAATGCATTCTACCAGTTTACAGGTGTGCAAATATTTTTTTTTAATTTTATTAATGACAATACTAATTATTATTACAAATCGTCCCCTTATGACGTATACTAGGCAAAAATACAGTACAATATACAATTTACATATACAATTTTATAACATTATATATTTTTTTTAAATATCAAGTTTATTGAATCGCAATTACACAACATTGTTACTCAAATCAACAATATATGTTATTTAACTCCTTCTAAACGGCTGAACTGATTTGGATGAAATTTTCTGTGTGTTCAAGTGGATTCGAGAATGGTTTAGATTTACAATTGGACCCGGTAGATGGCGCCGCTATAGGGGTCCATCATGGGATACGGGTGTTCTTAAGTGGACGAATGATTTGTTTGTTTTGTTGTCATGGAAACGTTAACTGTCAAAGCGGTACGAAGTCCGCCGGTCAGCTAGTATTATATAGAAAAGAAGGCGTTGTTACTAATCGCTCTGTAGCAAAACATAATGTAATTGCGAATCTACTTTCCTGGCAGCCAACTAATGAAATCAAAGAGAAACAACAGGCCATTAAGGAGCAAAATAATAACCCAGTTTATTCGTTAATTCCCCCAAGACGTGGCTCGGACATGCCCTTTTTAATTCACTTTGCTCCATCCGTCCGAACTTTGGCTTAATTAAAAATTATCCTATTTCTAACTCGATCGCTCTTTGTTTAAAAATGGTGGAAAATTTTAGCGTGTCTTTGTTGTTTATTCCTTAAATGCTTTGTGTATTTTAATAAGACAATCCTTAAATTAGTAGGTGCAGCTGAAAATGAGAAGGTAAGTATGGGTTCGGTACCGGAAAGGTTAGCATTCCGGTTACGCTCGTTGAAGCTTAGCAACCTTAGCTGTGCTAGGTTGCCTTGTATTTTAACACCCATCCTTGTAGGTAAACTATACACTGAACAAAAGTGGTGATATTATGCAGCCTTTGCGGACTCCAGCACGTAGGTGGAAGTTGCCAGACAGAACTTCATCTGTGCGTACTGAAGCTGTGCCATCTTCGTATCATCATCATCATCATCAGCTCATTTTATGTCCCCACTGTAGGGTCACGAGCCTTCCCTATGAATGGATAGGGAGAACGGGTCATAAACCAACACGCGGGACCAGTGCTGATTGGTGGTTGTTAACGACTGCTAATGCAGCCGGGACCAATGGCTTAACGTGCCTTCCGAAGCACGGAGAAGCTCGAGATGATAATTTTTTGGTCACCCATCCGATGACCAGCCTTTGCGAAAGTTGCTTAACCTCAGCACTCGCAGACCTGACGCGTTAACCACTGCGCCATCGAGCTCCTCATCTTCGTATAGACGTCGGAAAAGGTGGACAAGATGTTTAGGTGCGCCCATTTCCATAAGTGTCTTCCACAGCATCGGCGATTTCACTGAGTTAAACGCTTTTGAGAAGTCAACGAAGCAAATATACGCTGGCTTGTTGAACTCTCGTGTCTTCTCAATAATCTGGCGTACAATGAGAATTTGCTCCCGAGTGCCCTTCCGATTCACAAACCCTGCTTGTTCAGGAGCAATCTCTTAAGACAGGTATGTTTTTAAACGCTCGTTTAAAATATGTAACAAAACCTTAAAAAAAAACCTTAAAATTAACGCAATATCCCACTGTGTTACTATACTGTCGGGAATTTGCACCAATTTTTGAGTTGCAGTTGAAGACCATTATTACAAGAAGTTCTCTGTTAGGTACCTTTTCTATGGACTTCTGTAAATCGGCGTAGAAACTCTCAATGACTTCAAGTCTAAAAGCGCTAGTACGGGCGTAGATTTGTATGACGTTCACAGGTGACGATTTCAGTTTGATACAAATTATGCGGTCGCTCACTGGCTCATAGCCCAACACTGTTCATGTGGTGCTTCGAGACAAGTAAAGCAACTCCATTTTGGCTAGCACAGTCTGCTAGACGCTACGTAGACACAAGACACCTCGTCGACATTGCTATCTACTAAGAGGTTAACTGATTTCAATTCTTTCACAGAGCTGAAATAAGAATGTTGAGAGAAGCTAGGGCGGTAAGAGCGAGGCTTTATTACGCTCGATGCAAGGTTGCCCACTGTAAAACAATAAAACAGAGACAAAGAGTACATAGAGTATTCACTGCTTGTTATTGATTTAGTTTCGAGATATTTGTAAGTGTACTTCTTCTTTGAAGTATCTTTAAAAGATTAGGTTAATGGACCAGTCCATGCCGCTGGTATTGCACTCTATGCAGCGATCGTAAAAGTTAAGCAACCTTGTGCGCGGCTGGTAAACGAATGGGTGACTAAAAGCACGTGAGTGCTTTTCAGAGAGCCAATCCCAACGAATTAACATTCGTTGGCTGTCTAATGGGCGGCTTGGGTATAAAACTGATTATAAATTTACTTTTCTGATAGTCCCTCTGTAAGAAAAATTATGTATTCTATTATACCCGTATTGAATGACAACATAAGGTTCTTTAAACGACGAGTGGAAAAGAAACTAGCAAGTCAGCGTGGTTAAGACGCCTTGCGAGGCATAATCCTGCTATAATAAAAGTACTCTCTACTAGAATACATTTGGTGAATTTATGACAGCCCTACTACACACAACGAATACTTATTAAAAGTACAATGTACGGAGCGCGGTGGGAGTATGGGAGTATGCGACGGTGACTTATTGCGTTTCCTGCGAAGTGGAGCGTAATTGGAAATTAGTTTGTTATTCAAGGTGTGCCTACATTTCCGAACATTTTTGAGTCTTTAAACTTTCAATCTGCTGTTCTAAACTACAATTTCAATTTGTAAAATGTTTACTTAACTTACTTAATTATGTACGTCCTGTAACTATACTTACGAGTATACAAAAGGACTCTACTCACTATCAACAGCTTATCACAGTTAACTGAAGAACATAGTATCTCTCTCATAGTTTGCCTCGCCCAATGCCCGCTATTGAACAAGATCTTCGTTACAGAATTAAATGAGAACCAATTTTCGTCAACTATTTACTATTTGTAATTATCAGTGATCGGAATAGGTAGAGCTATTTTGGTTCATTGACCGTAAACGTTGATGTTAATATGGACATTACGCGAGATTCTAACTGAAACTTTTTTATATAAACATGATAAAAGAAGGCTTGTCTTACGTATTGGCAGTGGGCGCCACGACGTTGTCAAACTTACATTAGCAACGCGTTGCCAATTTCCATTGCGCACACGCGCAATGTTGCCACACGATTTTGCCGCGCAACACGGCTTTTGGAAACAAAAGAATACAATAGCGGGCTCCGCCGCTAGAAGAACGCACTTGTTTTTGTCTCTTTCTACAGCATTCAAATTATTTATCGACAATATTTCGGGAATGTCCATATTAATACAACATATGGCAAGTACAAAAAATTGCTTTACCTATTCCGATCACTGGTAATTATTTAGGTGTAACAATCAATCAATGTTACTTTGGAATCAAAAGTAACCCCGTACCACGGTATAAAATATCTCCCAATCTATTTCTCACTGTTACTCCTACAAGCACATCACGACGGAACACGTAAAACATTTGACACCCTAACAACAACAGCGACAACAACAGAAACGTGACACATCCGTGCAGCGCGCTCTGCATCATTAAGTCCAGAGCTCGTTGTACAAAGTGCCGCCGTGTAAAAGACAATAGGTGAGTGCACGGAATAGCGTCTTGCGCAATCTTGATGCTTGCAGATACAAATAAAATGAAGTTTTACTGTTTGTTCTCAATAAGGTACTTTGAGATAGTCTAGCTTTTTATTAGTGGGAGAAGTTTTAGAATGCACAACCAACTTAAAAGATTAGAACTAAGAGCACATATTCTTTATTGTGTGACTGAGCCGAGCTAACGAGCATACGCTATCTTGATGTAAAGCGGCCATCGCAGCCTATTGACGCTTGGGACAGAAAAGTTGTAACGGACGTGTCACGACCCTGGACTTTTAGAACCTTACAAATAATCAGAGAACAAGCTTCTAATAGTTATTCTGGGTCTTGTCTCTTTAACCCTCTTTGTCTTTTTAATCACATTAATATTATAAATGCGAAAGTTTGTGTGTATGTGTGTGTGTATATATTTGTTGCTTCTTCACGCTACAACGGATAGATGGATTTGGATGAAATTCAGCATACAGATAGTTTATAACCTGGATTAACACAAAGGATACTTTTCATCCCGACATTCCCACGGGAACGGGATCCACGCGAGTGAAACTGCGGGCGGCCGCTAGTGCATAATAATACTGCTTGCCGGTAGAATCGTTAGCGTAGTCACCATTCAGTCGGTTACTGGCACCTACCACCAAACAAAATTAGCTATTAATTTAATAAAGGGTAGTGGCACCAGTCTTCGACAGGAACCAGTAATCGGCACTTTTTTATCATTAGAAATAGGGAATAGCAACAGATTTCTGACTTTAGCGATAATTAAATAAGACACTAATGAAACTCTACGTTATATTTGTCGTACGCTGGAGCCACTACGATAGTTAGTTTATTCAAATTCAAAATCATTTTATTCAGTTTAGGCTACAAGTAGCTCTTGTGAATGTCACTATGTTATCGGTTCGTAAGTCTACTCTGAGCGAGAGATCTTGTACTGAGAAGAACCGGCAAGAAACTCAGCAAGTGTCCAGCTCTTTTCTCCCTTAGAGTGTCAAAAATATTGGAAAATGCCCTATCATAGCAGGACACTTTCCATTACAAATAAACACAGAACATACTTATAGAAGACAAGCACAACATGTAAAAAAAAACAAAAAAAAAATTCTAGGTTAACAAATTTACATCAGGTAAAAGTTTCAATATCAATTATGGTTAAATTGAAAGAAAAAATGTTCTAAATATAAGTACACACCAGTATATTTCAAATATAAATTATATCATACAAATATACCACACATCTGATTTCGTTCTCGACTCGTAAATATATTAATATACCTAGTTATTGCGATTCCTTAATTCAATTAATTCCATCTTGTTCTAAACTTCCGAAAAACTAAGCCTACTGAAGATTTCCCGTAAATGAAGTCTACTTTCTGTTCACTTAATTTGTAAACTGGGAAACCCGCCAGCTCGCATTTCCAGAAACTAAGAACAGCTCAACTTAAACTATTTGTTCCAGCAAGAGACGTTTGTCTCTGGCACAGATATCGGGCCCACGAGTCGAGTGCACAACTTGAAGTGCATTATCGGAAACGAAATTCTGTAGATACTTTTATACTTGAAGGTATACAACAGAGAAATACGGTATCAGTATATATATAGCTTTATCATTAGCTTATGTTACATCCCACTGCTGGGGCTTTAACCAACCTCTCCGCTGCACCAACATAGTCCTACCTACCACTTAAGAAAGCTTACCAAAGCTAATATTGAAAATATTAAAATTTATCTACACTTATTTCTGATTCGGAAGCAAAATGTCGCTTATAACTTTAGGTATTTGTGAAACCAACTAAATAACGTTCTTTCTTTTCCATCATAGCTTGGGTTGGCTGTAAGAGATCTCTTCTATAGGTAAGCTCACTATAGTATGAGTCTTGTGTAATGTACATTGCAATATGTGTTATATATGGTACAAATAAGACATAAGAATACATAATAATAATGACAATAGTAAAAATATAACAGATGCTTTTCAACTTTTAGTACTTCCGATGCAAACTACATTATACGATACATGGCTGGTATGGTAATAAATCATGCACTCTGCCATAAAGCCAGAAAAGTTTTTATTAGGTTTGCTCGATCTCGGCATTCTAGCCGTTCATACCCGACCTTATATAGCAGCTTGGAGCACTCAAGTAATTTAGCATATTTCTAGTGAATAAATTCAATATTGCATATTATCTAAAGTGATCATGATTTCCTTCCGCGTATGCTCTTGCGGACGACTGTATGGTATTCTAAAGTATGTTTTACAAATCAGTTTACATTTCTAACACCCGTTTGCACTAAACTTATGAATCGCCTAAGTCTTTGCCTAACTACTACCCGGTCAAGTTAACTCGGCACCTGAGTGTAAGCGACGTTTTCAAGCCAGGTGCCGAGTTAATTTCTAAAAAGACACTTTTATACTAAGTTTATTCAACAACTTGTTTAATTAACTTCGGTTTATTGGTAGTTCTATTTTTAGATATTGTAGTGACAATAAGACTCAGTTGGAAGCTCAGTTGACTAAGAATCCTCTACCACGGAGGAACTAGGTATTGTAGTGTGTCACTCACCTCACCCTATCGATACTCCTGAATTGCATTATAAGCACTTTATATTAAGTAATTAATCATACTTCAAAGACTACACTTATCTCCCAGTTATCAGTGCAGTATATTACTGACTTCAGTCAGAAATGCAGTGAACATTATTTTTATTGGCGATAAACTTTGAAAAGCATGGTGGTAGCTAGCCAGTCTAACTTAGAGCAGATTCTAATTAGCAACCAAACTGAACATAAAACCTGTGATATAACTATTTTAACTATCATGGTCACTTGCAATAGAGTAATTATTAACGGGTGTAACTCCGTGATCATCGCGCATGCAACTGTGCCGAATATCGGATACTCATAAATAATAAGGCAAGAATCTCGTTAATAATTACTCTATATAAAACCTGCGAATCTTCGAACCTTGGAATCTAAACCAACACCTGTGCAACAACTACATTAGTTTAACTAATAGCAACTCTAAATTTCCGATCCGATCTAAACGTCTCGGAAAATCTATTAGGGTGGCCTACTTGTAGAATTCCCGATGCCTACTTGTAGGACACGCTTGCGTGATACAATTTCCTGTAGAAACCCTCAGATAGTGTTTCAATCACACGGCTTGAGGAACCCTTTAAGTTTCTCGCCACCCACAAAATATCCGGTGAAGCTGTAAAGACAGTTTGAGGCCAACAGCAAAAACTCAAAAAAAACAGTCTAAAATTATGAATCAATCAGTGTCAATTTTAATGTAAAGCAGCCAGTCAGAAACGATGTAGAAAATGATGAATGACTCCACGCAGCCACAGCATTTGTCTTTCACTCTCTCTGAGGGCGATTCTCAATCGCAATTCTGTGAACAAAGCCTGCTAACAGCTCATTGTTTGTGCATTTCTAAAGACTTGTAGCCATAGCCCACAGCTCATTCACAAGCACTTTCCGACCGGAGCAGGTTTCATATCTGATATTGATATTATTCTGAACGCGAAACTTTAGTCTTTTTGTTTGGTTCTTCAACATTTTTATTTCTTTTGCATTTTTCTTCACTATCGTAGTGATAAACAATGTTTACGTTATATCGTAGTGTTTAGGTTTAAAATTATAATAATGATATATTTATATGATCTTCTGCTTATACACTCCGCACTTGCTTGCCCCAAGTTTTTAGGATTGTTTGGTACAGAGTAAATAATAAGGTACGTTTTGAACTTATGAAAATAATGAAGCAATCAATACTTAGAAAAGATACTATGTAAAAAATTGCCATTTAATATAATTATATTAACGGTAGCCTAAACAATTTGCTATTGTTTAAAATAATCATTATTGGACCCGAGAGCAACACTGACAACATACTAATTTTCGTATGGAAATAAAGAAACAAGATGATTCTTTTAGTTTCGTTTGAGTCAAAACATTGATGCATACAAATTTTGAGATACAGTTTGTTCTTTCGTACTCTATCACAAAACATTTAATAATAGCTTGGCGTAATATATAATATCATAGAATACATGTTCATCCTTTTACAAGACATTATGAAAACGTTATTCAAAGCAGCCATAATAAAAATAAATCAAAACATCTTTTAACTTTGCTCTTCAAGAATAACCCAACAAAATTATATTTACGTAATGAAAAAGTGGAACATTTTTACCGTGCTAAAGGGATCCTTCATACAAAATTGTCTTTTTACATTACAGCTTATTATATAATAAAAGCAGGGCGGAACTAAGGGTGAATAGGAGTGTTTGTTAGGGGCGCCGCATGGAAAACAAACACGACAAAGTCATTGCGCCTGAAACTAAAGACCCTTAATATCAATAACACGACCCGAAAATAACAACATATAGTGGAATTCAGTACAGAATACGCGTATTTTATATTTCTGTTTAGGTAATTATTATGTTCACTAACGATTATTACCACAGTTTATCACGTATTAAACTTAAAAATGTCTACGATGAAAATTAAATCACACAAAAAAAACAACAAAAATTGAGCGTCTTAAAAGGTACAGTTAGGAGCCAATTGATTTTCTAACTCCATAAATAATGTCATCATTATCATCATTTTAGATAATGTCATCTAACACGACAACGGCCACGTTGACTGTCTGTTTCATTCGATAGTGCTTCGCTAGTATTCTCTGGTGTGCCTAATGTTCCTTTTAACTGTGCGCTTGCAGAGATTATTAAATAAATAGGTATCCTTAGTCCGGCCCTGTACAAGAGACATCCCAAGCCTGTATAGAAGCTTCTTTCAAGCTATAAACGGTAACAAGCCTCCAAACAACTCTCGCCTCGATAAAGTTAACAAGGTCTGAGGGAGTGCTGCTTTATGGGAATTATCTTTTGTTTGTCCCTAACTTGTATAAAGGCAAACGCCCGGAAAGCTCTCAAAGCTGCTCTGAAGGCGCACTGCTTTTTCGTATCAAGTTTTGTACAATTCAATTATTTTAAGCCCTGCCCCTGTCATGTCCTGTCTTAGTGAATGTTACTGGCACAACGCATCTCTTTAATATTTTATTTTAGAACCCTTCCAATAGTGGGAATGCTCCTAATATTCAGCTCAATATATCGTATTCGTCATATTTGTGCGGATGCGGGAAGAGGTAAGTTCGTGTTTTCGAGGAGCAGCGTAAAACTAACCTCGACACAAAACGCGATGAGCTGAAGGCCCGACAACCTGCGTCAATCCATTATAATTATGCTGATGGTAAGCTTACATGCGCTCAGTGCGCACGCCAGTTTACTAAGAAGACCGGTTATGTTAGCCATCTTCGGGCGCACCAGCGCCGTGCCGACTAGGAGTCGTAGTGATCGCCATGACCGAAATCGGTCGGACCATCATCATCATCATCATCATCATCATTTGTGCGTGTATTCGTATTCATCGTATTCGGTATGTTCATCGTGTATATTTGTATTCGTTGTATTCCGCATATTCGACGCGTACCTATTTGTATTCGTCGTATTTGGCATATTTGGAGTGTATAAATGTTATATCAAACATTTCGCAGATACATTTTTTATACAACTTATGGCTTACAAGCACACAATCCACTTTAAAAAGATCAAATTTGACGTGCATATATTTTTTTCGTAAAACAACGTGTTACAAATTACACGCTTCTCTAACTGTTTATGTATCTGTATACCTTTTAAAGAAGAAATTATCTTATTCACAAAGCCAATGCCGTAAAATTATTCATCGGTACACTACAATACTATTCATTAGTCTGGAACCTGCGTTGTTATCAAGAGCTACCCTTTATTAATTAATAGCATTACCGAGCCGTTGCTAATTGCATAGTATTATTAGTATTTCTTTTTCTCAGTTAAGCTGGTCCAACTTGGTGGCTGCTGCGCACTTAAAAATGGGCATGGTAAATAATGAATCATGGTTTCGGACACATGCGGAGAGGATTCTTATACGAGTTCCCACGGCTAATCCTCGAAGGCAAAATTCCGGGAAAGAGAGCTACGGGACGTCCGCGGCGCAAATGGCTGGACGACATAAAAAGTGGACTGGACTTAGTTATTGCCAATTAAAACAATCTATATGGGATCGCAGAAAATGTTGTATACTGATCTCCAAACTTCAGTATGAAGATGGCACTAAATGATGATGGTGGTGGCCACATTTAAAAACTCGGATCCCAGGGCATCTAAAAAGGGGGATAAACGTATAACCAAAAATGTCTATATCAGTGGTTCTCAAACTTTTTTAATGACGGAACCCTTTTGGGAAGCAAAATACTTGATGGAACCCTACAATAAAACAATTGTTATTATAAGTGTATTCTTTATTAATCAGCATAATAAAAGTACAATGTAACAGTTACTAAGTATTATTTACTTCACCACTTGCCAAGGACAATAATAGAAAACATTAAAAAAGAAAAAATCTAACTAGTGGGAGGTATGAAACTGTTTTTTATTTTTCATCAATTGGTTGATATCAGGTTTGATGGAAGAAAGTTGGAGTCTCATATCAGCTTCGGCGTCCAGTCTATTGCGGTATTTTGTTTTCGTGGCTGCGTAGGTAGAGAATCCTGTTTCGCACAAATATGTAGTTGGGAACGGGAGAAGAATATCCAGAGCCATTTGGCCAAGCATTGCATATTCATCTTGGATTTTGCACCAAAAATCATTCAGAGGCGTCGTTTTGAACAGTTACTCCATACTTGTGTCTGATGACATTTCTAAAAGAGATTCATATATCTCGTTTGGCAAGTTTTCAGGCTTTTCTAAGTTGGGTAAAAAAGGATTATAAATCCATGAATTCACTTTAATTTTTGTATTGTGTTCTTCGGGAAAATACTTTTCAAAAGATGCGCGCATCGAACTGAGATATTGGACCAATTCTTCAAACACATCATCTTCAAACATTTCTGAGTCGTTTTCGCTAACAAACTCACTGAGTAACGTAAAGCTTTCTATTTCTTTCTTACCAATGCAAATGATCCAAAAATCTAATTTTCTTTTAAAAGCAGTTATTTTATTATAGGCCTGAAACACTGTTGTCTGTTTACCTTGCAACGATAAATTCAATTCGTTAAGTTTTTGAAAGATATCCGCCATAAAAGACAATCGGAACAACCAAGTTTTATCATACAAACGGTCCTTCAAATTAAAAGAAGTATCTGCTGAAAGAAACATTTGTAACTCGGCTCTAAGTTCAAATAGCCTTGTTAAAGTTTTACCCCGAGACAGCCATCGCACTTCTGTATGGAGCAGCAGTGTTTTATGTTTGCTGCCATAATCTTCACACAATAATGAGAACAATCGGGATTGTAGTGGTCGTGATTTGATAAAATTAATTATTTTTACCGCTTCATCCATAACTAATTTTAGATTTGACGGCATTTGCTTCATCGCAAGTGCTTGTCTATGCAGAATACAATGACTGGAACTACAATTAGGCGCTTTATTTTTCATTCGTGACACTGCTCCTGCTGTTTTACCTGTCATCGCCTTGGCCCCATCTGTACAAATGTCAATGTAATTGTTCCAACTGAGATTATTTTCTTCAAAAAATATATTTATTTTATTAAAAATTTCTTCCCCGGTAGTGTTTGCAAGCAGCGGTGAACACATAAGCATGTCTTCTTCAAAAGAACTTTTATATGGATATCTCACAATAAGCAGCAGGATAGCCAAACCAGCGACATCAGTCGACTCGTCCATTTGCAAGGCGAATCGTGTATTTTGTAGACGTGTAACTAGTTCTTGTTTGACGTAGCTTGCCAGATCATGGATTCGTCGTGAAACAGTATCGTTTGATAGCGGAACAGTAGAAAGATGCTTTGCAGATTTTTCATCGAGAATACATTTTGTTATGTCTAATACACATGGTTTTATTAAATTTTCAGCGATAGTGTGCGCTTCACCTGCTTGTGCAATGCGATAGCTAACTAAATATGATGCCTCCGTGGCCTTTTCGTTGATAGTTTGTGTTACATGCATCATATTTTTTTGACTTTCTAATAACAGATCTTTTTTGCGAACAAAAATTCTTTATTCTTGTCTTTAGACTCGGGGTGTACAGTTTCTAAATGTCGGCGCAATTTGGCAGGTGCCATGGAACTATTAGGAAGCAGTTTACTACAGAGCATGCAGAGAGGTGAGCCGTTGGAATCAACAAATCCGAAACTGATATAAGATTCATCATACTTCCTTCTTTTCGTCTTTGAAACCGTCGAGCTTGACGTCGTGGCATCATCTTCTGGATCGGTGATTGCTATATTCTCCGCGCGCACTGCTTTTGAACATTCAGCGTCATTAGAAGATGTTGTTGCAACACGTTTAACACCTTTAAGCCAACGTTTCATTCTTCTTTATTTATAATGTTACACGTCAGGATAGTGGGGTTTAAATAATGCACAATCGTTACTGCGTATAAGAGACTAAATTTAGTACCTACAGTGAAGAAATGTATAAAACTGAGACAACAGAATACAGCAGGCAGTAAAACAATGAACACTATTTTCTCGCTAGCGAGCTTGTAAGTAGGTAGTAACTTATCGCTCTGAACGCTAATCGTCAACTGACGACGCGCGACGCGCGATCGCCGCTTTTATAATTAGTCCTAGACTCGATCTCAAATATTCTCGAAAATACTCGAGTCGGCACCTTTGATAAACAAAAAGCAAAAATAAAAACAGAAATTTAAACAATATCGACTTTATCCTTTGAAGTTAGAGTCGAAAGTCGCTTGTTGACAACTATAGCGTCTAATTCAGAGGCGGCTTTTATCAAAGAGACTGCGCGCTCACAAGTATACTACCCGCTCGCTTTAAGTTTGCCGCTGGCGATAGGTATGACGTTCGAAAAGTAGCGTCAGCAAAACATAATATAAAAATATTTTTTATTTAATTGTAACAATAAAAATTGTGTACGTACATATTTGGGTAAAACTATGACACATTATAAGTTTTGTTGTCACGTGGGGGAGGGTACGCGCATTCCACAGACCGTCAAACTTAGAGCGAACGGGTTGTACAAGTATAAAATTGTTGATACCAAACTTATGAGATATTGTACTAGCTATTGTAACACATGTTTATACAAATACAAATAAATAAATAAATAACGTTCATAGCGTTTTGTCCCCCCGCGCGGCCGCGGAGTCCGCTCAGCCGCGGAGCGACCAGAGAGAGGTGTTTTGATTTTTTTTTTCTAAATTCTTGCGGAACCCCGACAGAGGTATCATGGAACCCTAGGGTTCCGCGGAACACACTTAGAGTATAGCTGGTCTATATCACTGAAACTGTTAGAAACTAGTTTATTTCTAAAATACGACGGCGTTTTTAGAAGAATTAGCACGTTTGTTGTAGGTATAATATATTGTGTATATACAACAACGTGCGTAAACGTCGGTATATTAGTGATCAAAATTGCATTCGGAGTGTAATTGGCATTAATCGAAGCACCTACTTACCTGATAAACAGGTTTATAAGACTTTTGTGAAACATAACTTTTATCAATGTAACTATAGTGAACAGTAGGTGATTATTGGGCATTCTACTTCACTTTTTCTTAATCGTTCGCTCACTTCGTTCGCTCTCTCGAAAAAGTGAATTAGAACGCCCAATAATCGATATGGATTATTAGCTTTTCCGTTATTTAAGCGTAGCAACCATTTTATGTAGTCATTTCTGAAAAATCCTTTTAACACTGCAGTCAAATTTAATTTTTAATCATAAAATATAATGAAATTCTTAAAACAAAAAGAATCGTTAAAATTGGAATGTATTTGTCCAACTTCATTGACAGGGGCAAGTCGACATGGAAAGTTATTGCCAAATACAATTCGTTGTATTGTTTGCGGTCCATCTAATTGCGGGAAAACCAACATAGTAATAAGTTTATTATTACATAAAGATGGTCCACGATTTCGAAACCTGTACGTGTATTCAAAATCTTTGTATCAACCTAAATACATTTATCTCGAAAAAGTTTTAGAATTGGTTCCAGGTACATCATTTCACAAATATAATCATAATAGCGAAATATTGAACCCTCACGAAGCGTCACCGGATTCCATTATTATTTTCGATGATGTTGCTTGTGAAAATCAAAACAACATCCGTAACTATTTTGCTATGGGGCGTCATAGGAATATTGATTGTTTTTATATCAATCAAACTTACACCAAAATACCTAAACAACTCGTAAGAGACAATTCTAACATGATTATATTGTTTAAACAAGACGACGTAAATTTAAAACATGTTTATGATGAGCATGTAGGGTCTGATATGTCATGGCTTCAATTCCGTGAAATGTGTTCAACTGTTTGGAAAACACCATACAATTATATTGTCATAAATAAGGATTGTGAGCGAAATAAAGGATGCTATAGAATGACGTTTGATACATTTATAGTCGTAGATTAATAATTACATATACGGATGTTATAATATTTATAAATCATTTCCACATGAGATTTGGAGGTGAAAGGAAACCCAATAAAATGGAAAGAGATCTAAAGAGACAAATCATTAAATCAGCATCAGCTGTTAAAAGAAAGTTTGACATGATAAAGGATGCAAAAAATACAAGAAATAATACGTTAGAAACAATATTTAAACCCATAGTTGACCCTCTTAATATGATAGCAAATAAAAATGATGAAAAGCACCATGACAAAGAGACTGTTTATAACCCCGTATTTAAAAAAATAAAGAATAATGAAAGCGAAGCGTCGTATTCGTCTATTGAAGAATTTAACGAACTAAGTAGCGAAGATGAGGAAGAAAATCATGAACAATTCCGAACAACCGACAAAACCCTTACTGTATCACCTACTCAAGACCATGATGTGAGTGAAGGTTCGTTCAAATCGCTACAATCATCGCCAAACGTTAAAAGTCAATCTTTATCATGGTCTACATCATCTGAAGTATTTAGTGCTATACCTTTTGGAATAAGAAATGAACAAGGAAAACTTATGCTTGGAAAAAGTCGCGTTTATGATGACGGCACCACTCTAATAATTGGAAATCATAATTTGAGAAAAACTCTCGGTTTAAAAGAACTATTGTATAAAAAGAAACCAAATCTAGATGATATCACAGATAACGACCTTGAAAACTATAAACTACTACTTATCGATACTAATGCACACAGACGTAATTATGATCCATCTAAACCAATAAATAGCAACAAGGGATTTAAATACATGAATATTATAAAGCCATTATTCAAAATCTCTAGAAAACCAACCACTAGTACAGTGAGTATTCCTCGAGGAAAAGGTATTGAACTTGTAAAAAAAGTAAAAAGAAATACAGATTTAGTTTACTGGGATGATCCTAACGAGTTAGTAAAACGACTGCAATTACTGTTCGCATCACGAGATGCTGGTAACACTGGGTTAGATAATGAAATTATTGCAATCATCGAGGAACTTCACGAAGCCGGTATCATAAACAAAGAATAAAAACAAATAGCATCGGGAAATTTGTGCAGTATACTTACAGTAAACAAAGCATCGGGACCGCAATGAATATAGATAAATTCGGTCATCACGTTCATAAACGTTTACGATTATCTGAACATATTGATATCTATAACGATACGTTACAGAAGTCTGAAACGGGAGAATACGATTTAAAATCATCCAAACTAAAAGGCTTGTCGTCTCCAGACAAGGACGATGAAGCTGTAAATAAAGCATATTTGGATAAAACAGTTCAAGAGCTGAGAAACGAAATAAGCCAAGTAAATAGTCGTGTATTAATTTATTTAAAGAACTTGGAATCAGCGAGAACAGACCGTTTATCTTCTATGTTTTACTCAAAAATAGAAATAGACCGTATGATTCAAGCCAAACAAAAATGAGTAAGAAAGAAATTGTAGACGAACTTCACAGAGCGGCGAGAAGAAATTTTCCACGTCGAAGTACAATTATAAAAAGAATAGATGATTTATGGCAAGCAGACCTTATGGATTTTCAAAAGTACTCACAGTTTAATAAAGGATATAAATATGTTTTAGTCGTAATTGATACTTTATCAAAATATGTGTGGGTTAATCCTTTGAAGTCAAAGAATAAAAGTTGCGTTACAAATGCAATGCAAAATATATTAACCACTTCATCTCGAAAGCCCAAAAATTTACAAACAGATTTAGGCAAAGAATTTTACAATGAAAATTTTAAACAATTGACGATAAAATATAACATAAATCATTACTCCACTTACTCTGTAAAAAAAGCTGCAATTGTTGAAAGAGTAATAAGAACTCTAAAAAGTCATCTTTACAAATTATTTAGCATCTGCGGTAAATATCAATGGATACAAAAAAATTTGGAAGACGTTGTACTATGCTACAATAATACTATTCACCGTGTAACAAAACTTAGGCCTATTGATGTTAGCAAAGAAAACCAGTTGATTGTTAGGTCTAACATTATTAAATCACAAATTACCAGAAAACATCAAAAATTTAAGTTCCATCTTGGGGATCAAGTCCGGATAAGTAAATACAAAGGAGATTTCTACAAAGGTTATACTCCAAACTGGTCAACAGAAATATTTTATGTTATTAAAGTCAATCATACAAACCCAGTTACTTATCACTTGGAAGACAAACATAAACAGAGAATTTTAGGATCTTTTTACGAGCATGAATTACAGAGAACCAAATTTCCAGATATTTATCTTATCGAAAAGGTTTTAAAAAGAAAAGGAAACAAACTCTTTGTCAAATGGTTAGGTCTCAGTGATGGTGAAAACAGTTGGGTTGATAAAAATTCATTGGTGTTTTAATATAAACTAAGCATTATTATTTATACGCTCACTTTATAATCATCGATGACGGAAGGAAGTGGTATTATTAACAACTTAATAAATAACATTCCGTTTGAGTTACATTTACCTGGATATCAATTTTGTGGTCCAGGCACAAAACTTAAGAGAAGATTACTCAGGGGCGAACGAGGTATAAATAAATTGGATGAAGCTTGCATGTACCACGATATCGCTTACAATAATAAAGATTGGAACGTTAGACATAACGCCGATTTAGAACTTTTAAATATGGCAAAGAAAAGATTGAAATCGAAAGATGCTGGGAAAGGAGAAAAGATTGCATCATGGATAGTAAAAAATGCAATGAAAACAAAGCTTAAAGCCGGAGCAGGAGTACGGTCATTCATGAAAGGTGTTAAAAAAATTCAAAAGCAAATGAAAAAATTAAAATGTAATGACAACCGCACGACTATAAAATATGCGCATGCAGCTGCAAAAAAAGTGTTTTCTAATATAAAAGGAATACGCTTCCCACGCTGCATTCCTGTTCCGAAAACTGGTGGGTTGTTACCCCTCATACCAATCTTTGCTGGTTTATCAGCTCTTGGTTCACTCGCTGGAGGTGCTGCAGGTATAACAAAGGCTGTTAACGATTACAAGGTTGCTCAAAAAAATCTTCAAGAATCTGAACGTCATAACAAGATGATGGAAGCCGTTGCACTTGGGAAAGGATTGTATTTGAAGTCTCACAAAAAAGGAGCGGGCTTGTACTTACAACCTCCAAAAAACTAATTAAACGGTTACCCAAACGAGCACTTACTAATCTAGATATATTAAAGCACTCAGTTCATATTCCATATTTTCGTGGCGTTTTTATGCGAGATACGTTACCATCAAAACCAAGAAAAATTGAATGTGCTATTCTAAATTTAGATAGTTCCAGAAATCCGGGAACTCACTGGGTAGCCTATGTCAAGCAAAATGAATACTGTGAATATTTTAACAGTTTTGGTAACTTAAAACCTCCGTTAGAATTAATAAAGTATTTGAAAGATATACACATAAATTATAATTACAAACAGTATCAAACTTTTGGCACTACGAACTGCGGTCATCTTTGTTTATTATTTTTAAGTAAGTATTGGAAAAATCATTTATATAAAGGTTAAAATTAAAATAACTTGACAGTATAATTATGTCTTTCACTGTATCCATAACTGGGCAGGGAGCCTCCCTCGTAACAAACTACTCACCTACTTTAGAATTACGTGGAGAATATGAGTGTGGACTTCTGTACTTTTCTACATTTAATTCTATTCCTAATATAGACGAAAGAAATAATAAGTTTTACTATGGTAATAATGAGGTCATTGAAATTCCAGAAGGATCATATGAACTTCAAGACATTTGTGATTTTTTAAAAGGCAATGTCAAGAATACTGCATTAAAATTGAGTTGTAATAATAATACACTCAAAACCAAAATATTCTGTTCAGAAGATGTTCACTTTGAGAAAAGTAATTCCATCGGTAAAATTTTAGGTTTTGCTAGGGAAACAATAAAGGCTAATATAAGTTGCGAATCTCGGTATCCAGTCAGCATTTTATCTACAACTATCGTGCGCATCGAATGTGACGTAGTTGGAGGATCATTCGTGAATGGAAAAGCAAGCCATATAATTTACGAATTTGTACCTAACGTGCCACCAGGCTATCGAGTTATTGAGATACCCAAAAACTTAATATATTTTCCAGTCAACCAAAATTCAATCAGTGCGATTAATATTAGATTACTAGACGGTCATAATAAGCAAATCAATTTACGAGGTGAAGAAGTACAACTATACTTGCACTTTAGAAAAAAATGATAAATTTCAATAAAAACCCTACCCCATCAGGTGTTCAAGTCAGTTCCAAAGGTGCATTTAATAAAAGAACACCGCTTTTATTAAAAAAGAAACTTACTAAAAATAATAAAGATTTCCTAAAGCTAGTAGGCTTGTTAAAATGAATATATTAAATATATCTCAGCCGACATCATACGACAACAGTATCGAGAGTTTTGAATATCATTCGTATAAGCCTTATGTAACAAGTTTCAACAATAATGATGAAATAAGAATACCAATCAATCAGCAAGATTTGTATGTGTTGCCGTCACGCAGCACTTTGTATATTGAAGGTAAAGCTGATGTATATAACAGTACCACTAAAGAAAAGGTAACAAGTATGCATTTTGTAAACAATCCAATGTTATTTCTATTTCAAGATATTCGATATGAGTTAAATGGAATAGAAATAGATAAAATAAAAAATGCAGGTATCACGACGACAATGAAGTCTTATTTGTCGCTGAATGAAAATGAATCCAAAAGTGCAAAAGTTTGGGGTTGGTCTCCTGCAGGAATAACCAATGTTACAAGCGGAGTTTTTTCTGTCTCAATACCATTAAATAAAATATTGGGATTTGCAGAAGATTATGAAAAAGTTTTAATAAACTGTAAACATGAGTTAGTACTGTTGAGAAGCAACACAAATGTCAATGCATTAAAATTGAGCAAAGAACAAATTGTGGAAAATATAGCTATAGATAAAATCGTTTGGCGTGTTCCGCATATTAAAGTGTCAGATCGAGAGAGAATTAATTTATTAAAACATTTAGAAAAAGATCGGGCCATCACACTGGCCTTTCGTAATTGGGACTTGTATGAATATCCGTTACTACCCAAAACACGTAAGCATACTTGGTCTATTAAAACTTCATCGCAAACAGAGAAACCTCGATTTGTTATTATTGCCTTACAAACAAACCGAAAACATAATGCTGGAATGTCAATGGCGGAGTTCGACCATTGCAATGTTCGTGACGTAAGAGTGTTTTTAAATTCATCATATTACCCCTACGAAGGACTTAACATCAATTTCTCTGACAACAAGTTTCTATTAATATACGAACAGTACGCAAGGTTTCAACAGTATTATCACGGACGTCGATCAGAACCGTTGTTGAGTTTAAAAGATTTTAAAGATATTGCTCCTTTATTTGTTATTGACTGTTCTCGCCAACAAGAAATGTTAAAGGGATCAATCGATGTAAGAGTAGAAATCGAAACAGATCAAGAGATACCTGATCAGACCGCCGCATATTGTCTTATACTGAACGATTGCATATTTGAATACAAACCGCTGAGTAGCATTGTGAAAAAGCTATCATGAATAACGAAACTATTATAGTGGATATGCAAGGATTTAAGGATTTGAAAAATAATTTTATTGTAAAAGAGTTATCAATAGCAACTAAAAATCATACGCAGACGTTCTTAATTAAGCCACCATATGCTTTTAAAAATCTAACAGATGAAGAAAAGAAGCAAGTCCGTTGGTTAGAAAGGAATCGCGGGCTCAAATGGAGCGAGGGATTCATTGATTACCGCGAATTTAGACGAATAATAGTTCCTTATTTAAGCAGTAAGAAGGTATTAGTAAAGGGATTGGAAAAAGGAATGTGGGTTCGCGAGCTATGTCAAGATTGCGAAATAATGGAGTTAGAAGAAAAAGGTTGTCCTAACTTTTTAAAATTATATAGTGATTACCATGTAGATGTAAATAAATTTAATTGTGAATATCATAAAAAAATGTGTGCTTTAAAAAATGTTCTGTGTCTAAAAAAGTGGTACACTTTAAATGTTACTTGATTTATAATTGTAATACAGTATTTTCCTCAATAAAATGTGTCTAAGTATTTTTTTGTTTTATTTACTAAAGGAAAAAGGGTTGAATGAAACGATCTTAGTATTCAATTAAATTATATTTATTTGAAAATTTCTTAAAAACTATAACTATATCCACAAACTTTTTTTGATATATTGCTAATGATAGCCTCTGTTTGATCCATTATGGGGTCAATATGCTCTGTTACCACATACTGCGCACATAATAATGGATCAGTATGATTTTTTTCCAAGTCTAACACTTCAATCTTTATTAATCGACGACCTTGAATCAGCGAACTTTTCATCACGTAAGAATGATGTTGCTTCAGATAACTTCTTTTTTGAGGTCTCTTCTTTGTGATATTTCTCATCACCTTGTTATACAGCGGGGAATCGCATCGCAATTCATCTGCTCTCCAATTCGGATACTCCTCTGTAAATCCCTCGAGCATATCTTGAGCGTTCTGTTCAAAAGTCGGAGATGTCGATTGCACGACCTCCTTGTTGATGCTGAACGACAACGAGTTCTCTTGAGTATTCTAAAAAATGAAATAAAATAAAATAATTAATTACATACATATAACCACAACAATTATCCTCGAAGGGTTAGTCAGAGACTAACATAGTCCACTTTTCACCAAATAGCGACACAATCACAGTAAGAATAAAATTATTTTATAATCGTATAAAACTATCTAAACTACTTACCATGTTGATATTATCTAGCTGGACTACTGACGCCTACACTTTGATAATTGAAATTAAAACTAATTTGAAACCCATTTATATTAATGTAGGTATTGTAACGTTGCAAATTTTGACGTATAGTTATTTATAGAATAGTAAAATAAACTTTCAAAACAAACTTATTAATTCTGTTGAGTTTAGTTCTGAAGTGTCTCAATAGATGGCGCGAGCAGTCTCGAAAATGTTGTGGATGCGATATTGATCGATTTCTTCATCTTTGGTGTGGTTGTTTAAAAAGTAAAAAGTCGATTGACACGACACGAACTGTCAGGGAGACAGCCGGTCGCGTTGGCATTTTGGAGATTGATTTTTGAGAGGAAGGACAAGTTCATGATGGGGCGAAGCCCCAGGGCTGGGAAAAATCTGTAATCATCGGCCCTCATTTCAATAGAAATGAATCATTATCATATTTAAAAATTTGGTAAGTTCATTTCTGAGAATATAGTTCGTTTATTTTTTGGTTAGATTCCGCTATCATGGCCATGTGTCTTCCAGGGTCAGGAGAGGGAATTTGCAGGATGTCTTTGGCTGAAATATCAACAATGGACTCATAAGTTGAAGAATCAAAAGACGCCTGCATGTAAGTTAGCCACTTTCTAAATTTCCAACTTGGCATCTGAAAAGGTATATTTGTAATTCGTATATTCATCCACATGGTTGTTGTTTCAGAATGGGATATTATTATTTATAGTTAAATAGGTATTCATAGTGATGGTCGTGTTCATGTCCATAACATTTGATCTCATTGATATTTTATGAAGTCAAGAAGAGCTTATTCAAAAACGCATCCTATCCACATGGGTGTGAAAGGCCAGGTTCCACCGGGAATGCCGTAGGCCACGTATGTGTGTCGGTGTCTCTTCGGAGCTCCGGCGATGCCAAGGCAAACCCTTAGGTTAGTTTCTAATTTTTTTTGTTTGTCTCATTGCAAATTTTCTAGATGTTTTTTGGTCAATGTTGTACGCTCCTCTGGTAGGATTTTATTTACTGACGCTGAGGGCAGCGTAGTTTCTCACTACGTTCGAAACTTTCATTGGAGGGGGTGTATTGTAACGTTGCAAATTTTGACGTATAGTTATTTATAGAATAGTAAAATAAACTTTCAAAACAAACTTATTAATTCTGTTGAGTTTAGTTCTGAAGTGTCTCAATAGATGGCGCGAGCAGTCTCGAAAATGTTGTGGATGCGATATTGATCGATTTCTTCATCTTTGGTGTGGTTGTTTAAAAAGTAAAAAGTCGATTGACACGACACGAACTGTCAGGGAGACAGCCGGTCGCGTTGGCATTTTGGAGATTGATTTTTGAGAGGAAGGACAAGTTCATGATGGGGCGAAGCCCCAGGGCTGGGAAAAATCTGTAATTATCGGCCCTCATTTCAATAGAAATGAATCATTATCATATTTAAAAATTTGGTAAGTTCATTTCTGAGAATATAGTTCGTTTATTTTTTGGTTAGATTCCGCTATCATGGCCATGTGTCTTCCAGGGTCAGGAGAGGGAATTTGCAGGATGTCTTTGGCTGAAATATCAACAATGGACTCATAAGTTGAAGAATCAAAAGACGCCTGCATGTAAGTTAGCCACTTTCTAAATTTCCAACTTGGCATCTGAAAAGGTATATTTGTAATTCGTATATTCATCCACATGGTTGTTGTTTCAGAATGGGATATTATTATTTATAGTTAAATAGGTATTCATAGTGATGGTCGTGTTCATGTCCATAACATTTGATCTCATTGATATTTTATGAAGTCAAGAAGAGCTTATTCAAAAACGCATCCTATCCACATGGGTGTGAAAGGCCAGGTTCCACCGGGAATGCTGATAGGCTGAAGGAAAGCACCAGTGCTTCATTCCGATCAGGGGACGCTCGGCCCGTTGGAGCCAGAGGCCCAGCTCGCCGAGCCGCCACTGTTCGGGACGGTCTGGGCAGGTAATTGAATGGCCTTAGAAGGATTTCACCAGGTCAGTGTTCCTCGCCAGTTTAATTTTGCAAGTGCTTGTTAGGTTTGTTTCTATTACACAATTTGGGATTGGTTTAATCACAAACGCGAACTCGGATAGCGACCCTGAGTTTAAGGGGTTTTTTGCATAACATCTATTAAGACTTTAAATTGGTACTGGTTCTCCGCTAAAGATTACGTTGTCATGACATGCTAATATGTATTAAGAGTAATCTAATTCTTAAGTAACATCCACGATTCTGTGTAAGTTATGTACCATAGAAGTCAAGAGTAAATAAGTATTGGTAACACTTAGCACTTACAATATGAAAGAAAAATATTATATATTTATTTTGAATAAACTGAATTGGCTTTGAGACAACAAAAAATCTTTTTATTTCTACCAACTTAACTAGTTTTCAGTATATGATGACACAGCAACACTTGTATGTAGGTACAATGTAGGTTGCTTACTCGAAAATTATAAGATTTTGCAACAACATGTAATTTGCAATTTAGCAAAATAAAAAAACATTATTGATATTAATAAAAAATGATTAACTTAGCAATAACGTGACCTGATTTGTATTAAATAGGTTTCATATTACCTTATAGTCAGAAGAGTTGTATTACACAACCTACTCTGAAACTAACTTGTTCAAACTTGTTTGCGTTAGAATTTTCTTACTTATTTACCGTCAATGTTTTATTATAATAATGTATATACTAAATTAAATAAAAATGCAAGTTAGTTTGTTACTTTTATATTTTATTAGGTATATTAAAACAGCTGGGTAGGTACAGTAAATTTACATTACATTTCATAATATTAGTTACATTTCCTATTCAAACAATGAATCTGAGCAAAAGCAACTACATAATTAATTATCATTTTTTAATCAAAATATTGATTATATCTAAGTACTTAAGTATATTGAAATACGGGTTACAATACTTTATAACAAGTTCATATTATTTTTAATTCAAACAATGAATCTTAGTAATGATAATAAATAATAATACATTTTTTTTATTTCTCAAGCTCTAAGTATAATAAGATTTAAAAACACAGTGAAAACAATCGTTGTTAAAATATATAATCCCAGTGACCCCAAGACATAGTAGATATTTTATTTTTTAATATTACGCGTTTGTCGTCATTACCTGACAAAGCTATCTTGTTCTGTTCTTGGGTAAATATTTCATGCTTTAAAGATTTAAAAATAATGTTTTTCTTTCTTAAAAAAGTATTTTTGTCTAATACATTATAGTAATCTTCGAAATGCACATTTTTTAAAACCTGTTTCTGTATACCTTTAGCCTTTTTTAATTCCTCTTGTACTGTTTTTATACAGTATAATTTTGATCTTAAACCAACAAACTCAGAAATCAAATTTCCACCTAGTTCATCTTTGAAGAGACCCGGGACTTTTTTGTTAAGACTTGGTATACCGAAACAGTTATTTAATGGATAATTACTAGTATCGAAATATCTAAGGAAATTCAACTTTAAATCTGTATAAAAATCTTTGCTTTCTATTGAATAAAGAAAACTGTCAGTATCCGTATAACAAAGCTTTAATTTTTCCCCATAAAAAGGTTTCATAATAGAGTAATGAAAATCAAACATGTGACTTTTGGATATTTCTAATACAGAAAAGCCAATGTATATGGGTTTGTCTAAAGTAACTGTCTCAGGTTTCATTTGAACAGCTATAAAATTTTCTGTAAAAATTGTAGCACTATGGAAATTTGGTCGAGCTATTAGTTGCTCAGCACCGAAACTTTTCTTTGTTATATTTTTTTCATCATTCCACTTATTAACCAACTTCACGCTAACCCTTTTCTCAGTATCTTCTAATGTCTTACCAAATATACTATTGTTTAAAAGTTTGAAGAAATCCTGTTCAAATATAGATTTTGCCTTTTTCCGTAACTCAGTGTTCATATCAATATACTGTTTTAGGTATGGACTCTGATTGAATTGAATTACTCTGTGTATTTTTTTTAATAATAAACCATGTTTTAGGCATGTTTTCAGGTAGGAAAAATGAATGACATAAAAAAACTTATCGTATAAATTTGGTATCAATTTCGAAGTTTTAGATCCTGGAGGAGCAAATTTTTGAGCACAGAATGGAAAATCGTTATGATAATTATGCAAATGATTAGGGTATTCTAAGTCTACTTCGAGTATATAACCAATGTCCCCGTCAATAGGCATATTTTGAAAATCTATATTTGAAATTTCTAGTTCACTTAATAACTTAAAATTTGAATGAGGTAAATAAGCGCACATAGCATAACCATAAAGATTATTACAATCAATATAAACAAGGAAGTTATCACTTTTTGCGGGGTCATAAGTTTGTAAATACTTGTTATTGGCTTTCGAATATCTTGTAGAACATAAACATATACCACCGCGAATGCCTTTTTGTATCATTCTTAATATTTCCAAGTCATTTATTAATTCTAATTTAACATCTGTTTTTAATAGCATAGCGTCAAAACTCAGGCTAGGTGCTGTTAAGTAAAAAGAAGGATCCAGTTTATAATTCGTCTTACAAGTTTTTCGAAAACTTTCGAAGACGTCCGCTAGTAAAAGTACATCTGACTTAAGATATAAATCAGTGTATTCTCCAAGGCTCCGTAATTCAAAGGTTTGCCATACTCTTTTTGCATGTTCATAATCTGCTTTTGATATGTTACAATTATGCAATTTACTAAAAAAACATTTAAGAGGAGGTATTTCTTCCTCATCATAAGAATTCCAAGTAGTGACGTATTCGTAAGGATAAACCCCTTTACGTCTAAGTAAATTAAAATGTTCCTGATAAGGAAAAAAAAATGTCAGATGTTTGAAATCAATTGTATTTAAATTTGCAACTAGCTTCTCTAGGCTTGTGCCTAAAAATTTAAAAGAATCGACAAAACGAACAGGCATGATAGCTTTGTTATTGATTTGAAAAAATTTGGTAAACGATATGTAATTTTCTTTATTTTTTGCAATCACTTGTATCCTACCGGATAATTCTCCTAACTGTCGTATGAAAAGATGACTGTCGTAACCAGCTAAATTATGAAAAAATATGGGAACGAACTTAGGCAAACAATATTTAATATTACAATAAGAATGAGCTGCACCACGATATCGCCCAGTAAGATGGCAGTGATCTTTTACTTTGTCGTCAAATAATATTTTGTTACAAAGATAGCAATTTTTAGCTTGAACAAAATTGGTTCTATCTTCATCTGTTAAGAACATAGGGATCGATGAATGTAAAATATTATAAATTACAGTAATATCAGATAGAAGGTTATCAAAAAAATGTTTCACACAGTCAGGTCCTCGATAAGACACATATTTATTAAGGGAGCTGTCGTAGGAGCATACAACATAGTAAGCAAATGCAGCTGGTACATGCTTTTGCGTAATCGTTGTGCAACTTGTTCCAGAATTTGATTCAACTGGCTCTAACAAAGATTCAAAGTCTGCGTATAAGACGAAGGGCATGTCTTGCATACGTTCATAATGTTCAAATTGTATTAGAGTTCCCTGATTAGGTAACGTTGTTGCTACACCACTGCAAACGTGAGCTTCGAGTTTAAGATTGTCGTCAAAAAATATCATACAATCCTCACATAAAAATATTTTGGAATGATGTTTAGTTAACTGCTTGCGAAGTAATTTAGATAAATCTTTAATTAAACAGTAATGTGTGCGTTTTCCATTTTCAAGAAAAAGCATGTTGACGTGATGTCCTTTTCGAAATTCACATTTGTACAGAGGTCCAACAACCTTAGTGTTATTTTTAAGGCCATAAACATTAATACTTATGTCGGGATTATTCTTTTCAAAAATTCTTATATCCGCGAACCCTACTGGAAATGTCATATTTTTGACATTAAGTACACTTTCAAAGTGCGGATATGCTGTCGTTCGGTGTGCGTTATTTTTTGCAGGAAAAAGTGCTGCCATAACACACCACAAAAAGCAGTAATCATCTGAATTTTTAATGTTGATACATGCACGTTTGTTTTTTATGACGCTAGGTAAATGTAAGTAACCCGAGGCTCTCAACGGGTTATATTTGTTTATATTTACTTCTAGATACAAGCTTCGTAAATAAGCCCAACCACTATCTTTTTCCTCAAATTCTTCAACTTTTTTACAAATTTTATGGCTAATGTTTGTGTACATTTCATCAAAATTATAACTTTGATGTAAGATAGTGTTTTCAGTAGCAAAAGATTTAATTGAAAGTGAATCATCCTTATGCAGAAAAAATTCACAAAACAATTCAAAATTTACTTTAAGGTTTGCATAAGCCTCAATTCGGGCTAAGAGTAAAAGTTTTACGCGGGAGCGTAATTGCGTTAAAAACTCAGCAGGAGTAAACACACGCATACGTTCTTCATCGTCACCGATGACGTCCTCGCATCGAATCCGGTACGACGCTATGCGACCGCGAAAAGCGCTATTAACTTTTTCGATACCTTCGCTCTCAACGACAGAACTATTATTCTTGTGTAAAATACTTTTTAAATGAGCAGAGAAAGAATTATTTTTAACGGATAAGTTGCAAGTTGAACAAAATATAGTTTTAACCATTATGATTTTTTCACTGTGTTAAAAAATTTACAAGAGGTTAAAGTCGTTTTTAAGTAAAATGTAATATTACATATAAAATGATCTAAAACCTAACACACAATATAAAAGTAAAACCATTTAAGTCAAAATTTTCCGAAGAGAGTGTAACTAATTATAATGGACCCAGCTGACTGTAACTATTTTTTGTTTTTATCACTAAAGAATACCCCCTCTTCAGTAAATTTTGATTTGGCTAATTTAACAAATTTTTTTATAGTCAATAATTCAGGAGACTCGGCTTCGCCTTGTAGTCGAACCCAAACTATTGCCTTTTCACACCTTTCAAAGCCGGTGAGACTGTGCACCTCCTCAGCGTTGTAGAGACGCAGCTCCGCCACCAGTTCACCGCTGAGCTTCGCAGTCCGACGCGTTACCCCGCCTGGTACACGTCGCGTTAGTACGCTGTCGTTGACCTGGTTTGTCTCGCGTGGTGGCGGCAAAACTTCGTCATCTGACTCCGAATCATTTAGCCAGTTTGAAGCGGAGCTGGACGCTTCTTGTTTTTTCGCAATCGTCGTTGAGGTCTTAGGCACCGACGACGACGAGTACAGGCATTTTTTCTTAGTGCTAGAAAGATAAGAAATGTAATTAAAAAACATACATTACTTTACTTATTAATATCGCCGATATACAAATAAGAAAACATACAATATGTTGACACATTTTTAATACTTAGTTTTAAAAGTAGTCAACGCAAATTACCTTATGCTTTCGTTGTCCGAGTCAAACAAATTGGTTGACACACAGCTTTTCTTGGCAGAGCGTTTAATTTGCTTGGTTTCAGACCTGAAATAACAATAAATATTAGAGACTCGATATTAACATTTGACATGACTCGACATGACCCAACATGATAGTAAATGCTAGGATGATTTAATAATAACATTTGCTGATCTAGGTCAATGCTCCTCTACAGACCTTCTATAATGACTTCTCTACACATAGAGAGAACGGACCACAGCCCACCACGCAGACCCAGTGCGGTTTGGTGGTGATAACGGTTGCAGATGCAGCTGGGATCACCCGCTTGATATACCTTCCGAAGCATATAGGTACTCGAGATGGTAATGGTCGACCACCCATCAGATGACTGACCATGCATGACACAACATATTAATAAAAAAATAATAATAATATTCAAAACTTACGAACATTATTTCGGTGTATATCTTCTGGATGATTCTCGGGGCGAGCGACGTCGGAGTACTGAAGCACTGACTAGTGGTCGAACTACTGGGCTTGGCGTGTCTACTAGTGGTCAATCTGACTTAGGAAGCACTGATACGACGACTACCATTTTTCGGGTATTTATTGGAGAAAAGTGTTTAACAAGCTATTTTACTAGGCAGGAGTGATCAACTTTTTTTTAATTTATTTTTAATTTATTTTTTTCATTTGTTTGTATACAACTAAACTATCAGTGCTAGTTTTTAATTTCAAGATTACATACACCGTATGTAAAAACTGTTAATTCCAAATACTTTTTTTTTATTTTTACCTTTAATACATAGGTACTTAATACTTATTGGTCTTATAAAACACATCAATTCTAAGTAAGACAGGTTTAGCCGATAGTTTGACCTTCTGTACTACAATCAGTTACGTATACGATATACACATAAATGCTTGCATTCATCAAACAAAATGCTGCTACTAGCATTCAACTTGTACTGAGCCTTTTTCGCGTTATAGTCAAGTATCTAACCACTACATTAACTACCAGTTATATTTTACGAGTTATATTTTAACGAGTTTACGTTTAAGCAAAAGTATTTAATCAAGTATTGCAATATAAATAAATATGTAGGTTTTATTAGTAGCAATGAAGTATTTACAAAATTGAAGCAATGTTGAAAACCTCTGGTTTTTTTAATATTCAGCAAATTATATAGTTTATCGATTAGTGTGAAAAGTTGCAGCGTAAGTAAAGTATAACATACATATTTTAACATTTGCTGTGTAAAAAAGGTCAGCAACCTTTCGATAAAGCGCTGACAGCGATTGTCCGGATGTGCAACATTAGGACTGTTTTCACTAAGCATGAAATTTATTAATACATTCCATCTCATGATCGGTCTTTACGAGAGTTGCTTAACCACCACAATCGCTGATCGAGTTCACCACTGCGCCATCGAGCTCCTCACACTCTAAAATTATTTTCGATGTACTAAACTAGACAAATGTCTCGGTAACTTTAAAGTTAACCGCTCGGATATCGAGAGACGCAGGTTCGATTACCGTGAGGCAGTCTATTTTTATAACTTCTGTGTTTATGTATATGAATACAAAAGATGACTTATTCCCACAATAAATAAATCTAACCATATTTAATGGGTACGTATTAAAATAGACATTTGCATTAATAAGTTAAACCATGAAAAGGTACTGTTATGGAAATCCTATCTGATGACTTGTTGCTAAACGTGGCTTCAGCATGACATAATTGTTACCTGTTGCTCTGTCTATCCCACTTGTGGGAATATGGCGTGATGTTTATGTTATTATGAAAATTTATGTTTAATGCGTTTGTCAATTAAACAGTATAAACTTAGCTTTATCTTTTTAATTTTGTTTATATTAAAGGGTTATTCCCATTCTCCTCCAAGAAATTGTCCCAAAGTCCTCCACAGAAAAAATACGAATATAATAATTTGTTAATCGATTTTCATTCTCCTCCGTAATTAAAAAAATGGTAACCGGGTTAATCTCAAACTCCGCAGACAACTTCAGAAAATACTAATTTTAGCTACTCTGAGGACAATAGAACTAAAAAATTATACTAATATTTCATCAACATCAGCCTATAAACGATCCACTGCTGAGCACAGACCTCCCACGTGGACAATAGCACGTGAGGATAATGGGTCATAACCCACCACGCTGGCCCAATGCGGTTGATGGGTTTTAGCGACTATCATCTTACGACAACAACCGAGACCAACGGCTTAACGCGCCTTAGCACGGAGGAGCTCGAGATGTTTTAAATTTGATCACCCATCCAGCGACTCAGCATTGCGAAAGTTGCTTAGCGGACAAGATCGCAAGCCGAACGCGCTAGCCGCTGCGCTATCGTGCTACTATACTAATATTTAAATAATATTTTTTATAATAGTCTTTGGAGGAGTCTAGGAATCAATGTTTGAACTTCTTATATTTTCCAAACAAAAGATTGGAGGCGTTTGGGAATAACCCGTATTAAAATTGTTTTTGTCAGCATTGAAATGGGAAGTAGTCGAACTCGTAGGTAACGTGTGTGAGTGTGTGTGTGTGTGTAGTGATTGCATACGTCGTTGTTGGTGGGATTGATATAAATAAGGTAACTAATAATTCCCTGCACAGTTGTCTGCATTGACTTAGATCAAAAAACACAAGTGTTTATCTATTATGAAAACCTTGAAAATGTGTTGAGTAGATCGGAGTCGATAAAGACAATTGGCAACTGATTCTAATCAAAATACACAAGTGTTTTCCTATGGGTCGAGGTACTACTTTGACAAATGTTATTCATAGTACTAACTTATTCGGGGATCCAGTCCTGGGAGACCAGGAGCCCCATCCAGTTTAAGTTGTGCTGTAATTCCATGTTGTTAAAAACCTTTGCATCCAATAGACGAAGACCTTGAAAATGTGTAAAGTAGATCCTAGAACCTATATTTAAAAAATCTTAATACGGTGGTACGACCAAACTGGCTGGAAAGAATCTTGAGCAATCAGCCACATGTTTTAAAAATCATTTTAAAAGCATGTGAAGATTTCGTTTCCAGGTACCTATATTTAGAAAATCTTAATACGATGGTACGACCAAACTGGCTGGAAAGAATCTTGAGCAATCAGCCACATGTTTTAAAAATCATTTTAAAACCTTGTGAAGATTTCGTTTCCAGGTACCTATATTTAAAAAATCTTAATACGTGGTACGACCAAACTGGCTGGAAAGAGTCTTGAGCAATCAGCCACATGTTTTAAAAATCATTTTAAAAGCATGTGAAGATTTCGTTTCCAGGTACCTATATTTAGAAAATCTTAATACGATGGTACGACCAAACTGGCTGGAAAGAATCTTGAGCAATCAGCCACATGTTTTAAAAATCATTTTAAAACCTTGTGAAGATTTCGTTTCCAGGTACCTATATTTAAAAAAATCTTAATACGTGGTACGACCAAACTGGCTGGAAAGAGTCTTGAGCAATCAGCCACATGTTTTAAAAATCATTTTAAAACCATGTGAAGATTTCGTTTCCAGGTACCTATATTTAGAAAATCTTAATACGATGGTACGACCAAACTGGCTGGAAAGAATCTTGAGCAATCAGCCACATGTTTTAAAAATCATTTTAAAACCTTGTGAAGATTTCGTTTCCAGGTACCTATATTTAAAAAATCTTAATACGTGGTACGACCAAACTGGCTGGAAAGAGTCTTGAGCAATCAGCCACATGTTTTAAAAATCATTTTAAAACCATGTGAAGATTTCGTTTCCAGGTACCTATATTTAAAAAATCTTAATACGATGGTACGACCAAACTGGCTGGAAAGAATCTTGAGCAATCAGCCACATGTTTTAAAAATCATTTTAAAAGCATGTGAAGATTTCGTTTCCAGGTACCTATATTTAGAAAATCTTAATACGATGGTACGACCAAACTGGCTGGAAAGAATCTTGAGCAATCAGCCACATGTTTTAAAAATCATTTTAAAACCTTGTGAAGATTTCGTTTCCAGGTACCTATATTTAAAAAATCTTAATACGTGGTACGACCAAACTGGCTGGAAAGAGTCTTGAGCAATCAGCCACATGTTTTAAAAATCATTTTAAAACCATGTGAAGATTTCATTTCCCGGTACCTAAAATAACTTATGACTTATGACGATGGTACGACCAATCTGGCTGGAAATAATCTTGAGCAATCTACCACATAACATAAAAATTATTTTAATATGTTTTAAGTATAGCTCAATGGTTTTAAGTACCTTTAAACATATAAAATAATTTATTGTATCTGGTTAATCTGTAATCTGCATTGTGAAGGTTTCATTTCTGAATGACTATTGATTTTTGTTCAACAGCACATACCTCATCAGATACGCACCTTAAAGTAAAAGACATTTCTTATTATAATATTTTGGTGTTACCTAATGCGTAATGTGAAGTCAAGTGAACGTCCTGATTCTAATCAGTGAGTAGCATTTTTAGTAAACTAATTTTTAATTTTTCTCAACGATTATTGTCCAAAACACGAGTGGCGTTGATTTTTCAATCGCGCGATTATTGGAAATTCTACTTCGCTTTTTCCAGTGAGCGAACGGAGTGAGCGAACGATTAAGAAAAAGTGAAGTAGAATGCCCAATAATCACCTACTGTGAACGCAGCGCTATCGCACCGTTCGGTCGCTTGGGGAAACCAGCTGTAAAAGCAAATAGACCGCATTGTCTCCGCAAGCTGATTGTCCGCCGAACTAACTGTCTGGAAACTGTCTCGTGGACCGCCATCGCCACTTATTCCCGCGAACAATCGCATTATGGTGGCCAGCTGCCGTCTGGAGCTTGCAAACAATAACAGCCTATCGGACAATGAGAGTTAAATTCGACCCGTTTTACCTCCAAATTCAAACAATGAGGAGCTCGATGGCGCAGTGGTTAACGCGCCCGCTATGCAATTGCTAAGGTTAAGCAACTTTTACAAAGGCCGGTCATCGGATGGGTGACCAAAAATGTATCATCTCGAGCTCCTTCGTGCTTCGGAAGGCACGTAAAGCCGTTGGTCCCAGCTAATTTAGCAATCGTCCGCACTGGGCCCGCGTGGTGGTTTATGGCCCGTTCACTCTTTCCATCCATAGGGATAGGGAAGGCTGATGCCCCAGCAGTAACAGGACATGAAATGAGCTGATGGTGATGGCGATGATGATGATGAAGATGATGAAAACAATTAAAAGTTACGATTCCAATAAATAAACTAGTCCAATGCTCTACGGAGTCCAATGCTCTACGTTACAGGATTTATTCGGTTTCACAAGTTCGATAGCTGTTATGAACTCTTTTGATTCGCTAGCCTTCTGGTTGGCAAAACACATACAAAGAAAACAAAGAATATTGACTAAGCCATGAACGAAGCCTCATAAACAATGGAGTGAAATAAGTGACGACTACATAGCTTTGATGTTTGATTCTGAGAACAGCTGAACAATAAGCTTCAGTTGTTGTTCTGTACTTTGATGACGTCAATATTTTTTGTTCGTGTATTATTTTTATAATTAAGAAGATTATGTATGTTGTGAAACAAAACAATTTAGCTTTACTTTAATTGGACGAATGATTTGTTTGTTATGTTGTCATGCAAACTGTCAAAGCGATACGAAGTCCGCCGGTCAGCTAGTAGCAATATAAGTTTTAATAGCTTCTTTCTTGAGATACAAAGTTGCCCTGCCATATGTTGAAATGGACGAGCAGCTGCCAACTTAGTACAGGCCTGATCCAAGTAGTGGTACGTTTAAAGTCTGGTGATGACGATACGCATAAACTAAACACACAAACTCACTAGCCGATATATCATTATCATCTCAGCCAAAAAACGTCCACTGCTGGACAAAGGCCTCCCCCAAGGATCTCCACAACGACCGGTTCTGTGCTGCTCGCCAGATCGTCGGTCCACCTTGTTGGAGGCCTGCCCACGGTACGCGGTCGCCACTGGAGGACTGTTCCGCCCCAGCGGCCATCAGTCCTGCGAGCAATGTGCCCTGCCCCCACTTGAGTTTAGCAACTCTTCGGGCTATAGCTCTACTCTTAGGCCAATATATACAGAGAGTAATTCAAGAATATATAAAAACTGAAAACACAAACAAAAAAGAAAACACATCTTGAATTAGCAGTCTTCCTTTTAGCAGCGGTAGGTTATTTACAATAATGTAAATGTACATATACTTTTTAAACTATCACGGTCACTTGCATTGGAGAAATTATAAATTGTTGTGTAAAAAATGTTTATTATTTTTGAGTTTCGAAATTCAAAAAAAGCATTCGAAAAAAAGGTTGGGAAGGGGTAAATCGTTTTGTCTGCTCATAAACATCCACCCGCAATAACTTCAGTACTTTTGTGATGATTATGACGCATGCATGCCAAACTGTGCCAAAATATCGGATACTCAAAAATAATAAACATATTAAGAATCCAGTTAATAATTACTCTAATATAAATGTATCTCAAGCAAAGCAACGCAAAATTGCAAAAGCTTTATAGAACCAGCTTACTGATAAATTAAAAACGGTTTTCTAATTAGACTTCCTTCGTCTGCTCGATGGTTCGATGGCTGTGCACTTAATTAATTAGACTGAGTCTGTCGGTCGGCCCGGTGTACGGTGTTTGCATTCAATAATATTATTAGTGTGCGAAGCTGCTCCGTACAGCCACGAGCGTAATGTTACCATGTAGACAAGTTTTATTATGTTTTCGCTTCAAGTTGTCACTATAAGAGTAGGTAGACTTCTTGGCGGAAAAGTAAAAGTCATATCTGCGGTTTTGTTTTATTTTCTAAAATTTGTGCTATGTCGAATATTAATATGAAGTATTGTAAGTGGATTATTAACCGTTAAGTGTTCGTGAGTGTGCATGAGTGTTGGCAAAAGAAACAAAACAGTGCAACGTCACTTTTCAAATTCTCACAAGAAGTTCGCTCGAGGACTTAGTAAAGCCCCACATCTTTACTGAGATACTCGAGGGGTTGGGGGGTATATCATTTCTCACTTCTCATTTCTATTATCATTCATCATCATCATACAGAAAAGAAATATTGTTTATATAAGTATTACTTGTTAGAATAACTAATAAATAAATAAATAGCTAATCGCACGAAGTTATCAACTAAAGGGAAAAAAAACCTCTATTGTTACTTACTTGTACATGTAGCCTTGTTCTTGTTAATTATAACGAAATAATTTTGTTTTTACGCTTCCTTAAAGAGGTGCCGCGCGGAATTTCGAAAATTTACGTGTTTTTAAGTCACTGGTGCTAGAAGCTGAATAAGTCATATACATTAAAAGGACTAGTGTAGGTCAGCTTGATCCTTTCACAAGGCCATGGTTGTCTTGGAATTTGAAACAAATACCCAGAAACTGCATAAACAATACGTAAAAATAATGATATCTAAAAACTTTCTAAATCATCACCACCTCAATATTTTTAAAGTGTTTAGTTGATGCACACTCTAGGCAACACGATCGCTAGACATCCGATGAATTCATAAATATTTAATAAATCAAGACTTGTCACCATCTGGCAGTGAATCCTTCATATCTCTCTAAAATAGTAATGACAAATTATACTAAACCGATAAATTCCTATAAACTGTGTAATAGAGCCTTTGTTCTTGGAACCAAGGGTTTAACGAAGCAGCCTGAAACCTGATTAAGAGCCAACCGAATTAGTTTTCGGTGGTTGGACATTACTTAGTTACAACGGTTGTGAATAATTGATAATCAAGATAAAGGTAGCGATTTAAGGATCTACTTTTCTCAAAAGACGAAATATTGGGATATTGTTTTCTAAAGTTTACGCGAAAAACACTTTGAAATGAATCTACTGTTACGGCTCTTCTCGCGTTTATTTTATACATTAGTTCATCAGGATAATTCTCATGCACACACACGAACACTTAACGGTTAATAATCCACCATTATTTCACATTAATATTCGATATAACACAAATTTTAGAAAATAAAACAAAACCGCAGACATGACTCTTCACTTTCCCGCCAAGAAGTCTACACAATAGAGGTTAATTTTCACATAACATTTGCGAGCACCTCATTTCCACAAACATGTTATAGCGATAGAGTGATGGAGTGTCCAGAACGTGATAGTAACAGCGTAACACGGTACAATATGTAAAATGAGCGGACACGTCCCGGAATATCGAACGTGTACTGAATACACTTATTTCGTGTGCCCGTGCCCGCACGCAATTATATAGAAGTACGTAGGGCACCAGTTTGACTTCAGTTTTCGTCGCCAAAATATAACATAGAATTTCAATGTTTACTGAATGACAGCTAGGGTCCAGGTCCACCTGGTCCCTAGCTGTCTGTATTCAATGGTTCACCACCACCACCACCACAAGCTCATTTTATCTCCCCACTGTTGGGGTACGAGCCTTCCCTATGGACGGATAGGGAGAACGGGCCATAAAACACCACGCGGGCCCAGTGCGGTACGGTGGTTGTTAACGACTACTAATGCAGCCGGGACCAACGGCTTAACGTGCCGTCCAAAGCACGAAGGAGCTGAAGATGATAAATTTTTGGTCACCCATCCGATGACCGGCCTTTGCGAAAGTTGCGTAACCTCAGCACTAGCAGACTGGGCGCCAATTAACCACTGCGATATTGAGCTCCTAAAGCTAAAGATTAATCAATCAATTACCGACCCTTATTTCTTTCAGTGGGGCTCGACGGCGCAGCGACTTGCGCGTTCTCTTTGAAATCTTGAAAGTTAA
Organism: Eudonia mercurella; assembly: GCA_963082485.1. Taxonomy (NCBI): domain Eukaryota; kingdom Metazoa; phylum Arthropoda; class Insecta; order Lepidoptera; family Crambidae; genus Eudonia; species Eudonia mercurella. The sequence goes on from OY720029.1 coordinate 17,555,493, forward strand.
GCAATTTTGTCTAAGTCGGGTCACAGGGGCAGTTAGTGACTAGTCTTTAAAAAAGTGTGAGAATTTAAACAACGATTCGTATGAAATTTCAATAAATTCCAAAATCAACTAAGGGGTTAATTGCAACATATAACGGCCTACACGTAGCCATACATAATTCACTACAAAATCAAAATTACCAACACATTAAACGTCCGAAATAATTCATGAATTGTTGTTAAAGTCATTATTTTCACGTGGCGGGCGTATGTAAAAATATTTGGCCATTATTTGTGACCCAAATACGTTGTTTGTTTCAGGGCCGGACTCTGCTGACACGGAATATTCGGTGTACGTCGGCCGATGGACTGAATGCGGCCCCTTGGGAGATGAGCACGCTCGGGCCATTGAGAGGTAAGCCTTTGTGTGATGAATAATAAAACACACGTTACTCTAACTCGACATCACCTAATCTTCCCCGTGAGTGACGTGGGACCGCAAACAAGGGGGGCTGCAAATGTGCACTCAAGCACTGTAGCTTGAAGTCCATACCGTATGTATAATACAGTAAGACACAGTATGTATAATACACATACACATACACACAGTGTGTATAGTAACTGTATTATACATAATATTGTACATCATAACTATATTATACACTAGCACTTAAAAAATCAAAATTTAAAAAAAATCAAAATAAACCCGCCTGCCTTAAAAATAATAAGTAAGTAACTAAATAGAAAATCAACTGAAAAGGCCGGAACAAGATAAAAAATCAATTTATGCAACATCATACATCATAACATACAGTCGGAGGCACGCACAAAGTGAGATGATTTGACTTATCATTAAATTTTATGCCTCCGACTGCATGTTATGTATGATGTTGCATAAATTGAATTTTTATCTTGTTCCGGCCTTTTCGGTTGATTTTACCCGACTGCAAAGGAAGGGTTATGTTTTTCGAGCCTATCTTGTATGTAATATTCTTTTCATCCCCCCATCTCGGAAAGAGTATTTTTGCTCTTCGATATCTGAGTGCAAAAGCCGTTTTTATCCGCTAGAGGATAAAGTAAATTGAATTTAGAACATCGTGTGCACTAAGTTTGTGAATTCAAAACGTCATTAAACCTATTTACTTCTACCTCCATGGTGCCGAATTTATCAGTACACAAGTCACTAACACCAACATTACAGTACCTAACAAAAATATTACACTTAACTTAAGGGGGTGCAGCGCGGACGTAAAATTGCGAGTTTCATGTTTCTTTATGATAGCGAGCGAGCGGCGCGTGGCAGTGGTACGAATACCCACGCACACTAATATCTGTACAGAGTAGGCTGGTGATTTAATTAGAGCAATGTTTACTTTCGTAAAATCATAGGCGTTTGGGTAAAAAATAAAAGTCTTAATATATTCATATTCGTATTTTTTTATTGAAAAATAAGACAACAGTGGCCTGCGGAATATCAATACAAACATTTTGATGTCGGATCGTTGTTTCATTTGTGCTATATTTACAAAGTTTCTGAAGAAATAAGTTTTTAGATATCATTATTTTACGTATTGTTTATGCAGTTTCTGGGTATTTGTTTCAAATTCCAAGACAACCATGGCCTTGTGAAAGGATCAAGCTAAACTACACCAGTCCTTTTAATGTATATGACCTATTCAGCGCCTAGCACCAGTGACTTAAAAACACGTAAATTTTCAAATTCCGCGCGGCACCCCCTTAAGTAACTGTAGCAACGTTACTTTAATTTTTTATTAATTATAAGTATTATTTGTTATAATTTAAAGATTATTCTGTAATACTTACCTATCATAATGTAGTAGTTAATACCTAAACTGAAATAAAAGTATCTTGTGATTGTAAATGTTTTTTTTTTGCATTTAGTCATTTCCTCGCTGAGGTGGGATGAAAAGTTACGTGTTGCACTCGAGTGCAAAGATTTTTCACCTTGTGCTCTTTTTGATTCCCTCGCTGACGCTCAGGATTCTAATTTTTCGCTTGCTCGGTCATCAAAATTGAGCACGCGGTTAAAAAGCAACTTTGCACTCTTGTATAACAAATAACTATTATTACCTCATATCTCCAGAACCGCTGAACGAATTTACATAATTGAAGTATCGTTAGAATCGTCTTAGCTGCCCAAGTGTTCTTAGATAGGTGACGTTAAAAAAAACATGGCGGCTTTCCGACGCCATTGGAGTTGGTGAAAAACAATTTTTTTTTTTGAATACTTACTTCATTATGGGTTTCAAATTAGTGGGCTCAACACAAGGATTTCGAAAAGGTATATCATAAAATTTGTCTAACTAAAAAGACATAAATAAAATAAAAATTAAAAAAAAACAAAAAACCCGCCTGCGTAAAAAATAAATCCTAAAACACTTTACAATTTCTTACCAGGCCAAATACCGAAATTTAAAGTATGACAGATTTCCATACAACTTTCCAAGCTTATTTCACCTATCTAGGGGAGATTTTTCGAAAAATGCTAAAACGCGTCATTCTTTAATTTTATTGAAAAATCTAGAGATCGATCAAATTATTCATTTTGATAGTTATTACTTAAAAAGTAACGATTTCCCCAAAAAAAAGAACTTCTTCATTTTTTTTCCTCTTTTAAAAGAAAATAAACAAAATTCAAAATTTATGCGTCAAGCTGAGGACAGGGCGCTATGGCGCTCATTAGGGGAGGCCTATGTCTAGCAGTGGACTAAGATAGGCCGATGATGATGATGATGATGATGATGATGATGAAACAAAATTCCTGAGACACGTCATTCTTTATTTCTTATCAAGAAGCAAAATACCAATTTTTATGTATTTTACTTCAAAACTGACGGACTTTCATACAAACTTTCACCCCCTATTTGACCCCCTTAGGGTGTGATTTTCGTAAAATCCTTTCTTAATGGCTGGTTACGTCACTCAATTTACCTACAGTCCAAATTTTATCTATTTAGCTTCAGCGGTTTAGGGTCGGCGATGATAAATCAGTCAGGCCAAGTCATTATATGTATGTAGATGTTACCCGTAAGGGATGTAGCTTTCTATCAGTGAATGAATTTTTGGAATTGGACCAATAGTTTCAGAGATTAGTCCAATACAAACAAACAGTCACAAACGTTACCTCTTTATTAATATTATTATACATTATACACCATAACTGTATTATACACAGTGTGTATAACGGAGTCTGTTACCACGACATTACGATAAATGGTGGTTCTTAATACTAGTACTTACTTACCTTGGGAACAGAACTAATTAAGATTCTAAGGCACACTATATATTATAAAATAAATAAAAGTTAGCATTGTTTGCCAATATGTATAATAGTATGTAATATGTCAAATGCTCGAAGCTAAGTAAATAAGTAAACTTTGTGTAATTATAATAAAACCAATTCAGGTGATTCTTGTTTTCGTGTCAATGGCTTTATATCGTCTCGGTCCTTTGTCTGCCTAATAAATGGAATTACGATAATATTGAATTTCAATATTGGAGATTAATAAGATTGAAAAGAGTCTTTACTTACTTTATTTCTTTATTTTATTTCTAACCTTAATAATAAGGTTATATTCATAAGAGTATCATGTTTAATTAGCCATTTTGCTTTGTGTGACATGTAGGTACTTTTTATTTGATTGAGTACATACCCTTGTGCAAATGTAGATTTAAACGAGGAATATTAGTACTTACTTATAAAAAACAAGATAACTATCTTTTATAACTAAGTATTACTATTCCAACTATTATGAATGAAATCAGTACATACAAATAACAAAGACTTGTAATGTAACTTGTAAATTTTTGTATTCGCTTGCGAAATGAAAAACCATTCAGCTCTACGTCGAGTTGTTAAAAAGATATCACAGAAATGTCAGCGAATTGTGTAAAAGGAATAGCCGCGTTGTCCGCCGCAGTAATGCCGCGAGAATGTCATCCATTTTTCTCGACAGAAGCACAATTTCAGTACTTTCGCGCGGGAAATATTTTCCCTCGGTGCGTCGTGGCTGACAGCCCGACACCTAAGATGTAGGGAGACACTATCCAATATCGACATTTCCTTTAGGTCTGTGCAGAACAGTTTCCTTTTTTCAGTAAAAATATTGGATGTTTTTAGTAACCTCAGGAGGTTACGGATTAAATACTTTTTTTATGATTTTGTACTTTTTTAATTTTTTTACTTCTCTCTAATCAAGTCAACTGTCTCTTGTTTTGGATTTTTAATGTCATCGCTGTTTATTTCGCTTTTTTTTGACTTTTAATAAAGTCTACTTCTGTTTTGGAAAATGTAATGGACATTTTATGAAAGTAGTTCATTGTAATTTTCGTTTATATAACTTTTAAGGGGGTGCAGCGCGGACGCAAAACTGCGAGTTTCAAGTTTCTTTATGATAGCGAGCGAGCGGCGCGTGGCAGTGGTGTGACAACGGCGCACGACTACGAAAACGCACGCACACTAATATCTGTACAGAGTAGGCTGGTGATTTAATTAGAGCAATGTTTACTTTCGTAAAATCAAAGGCGTTTGGGTAAAAAATAAGAAAAGTCTTAATATTTTTATATTCATGTTTTTTAATGGAAAAATAAGACAACAGTGACCTGCGGAATATTAATACAAACATTTTGATGTCGGATCATTGTTTCATTTGGGCTATATTTACAAAGTTTCTGAAGAAATAAGTTTTTACATATCATTATTTTACGTAATGTTTATGCAGTTTCTGGGTATTTGTTTCAAATTCCAAGACAACCATGACCTTGTGAAAGGATCAAGCTAACCTACACTAGTCTTTTTAATGTATAAGACATATTCAGCGCCTAGCACTAGTGACTTAAAAACATGTAAATTTTCAAATTCCGCGCTGCACCCCCTGTGTCAGTTTTCTTCTCATACTTACATCGTTTTACCGATGCTAATTAGCTAATTATTTTATAACGAAAGATTAACCTACAAAAAAGAAATTGCGACATAGCTTATTTTTTGCTTATTCATACTAACTTCAACAGTTAATCAAAACCACTAGCTAATTTGGAAACATAATTACTGAAATGTGACCGAGCGCTTTTTTAGGAATCGCTGACTGGATCCCTTGAAATTGCTTAGTCATAAGACTACATTTTGTGTGTTGGTATATTATTATAGAATGAGTAACAGAAACGACATTATAGTATATGTATTACACAAGACAAACACCTTGACACAATTAAAATTTTAATATGCTTCTCTTTTTGGTTTTGTAAAAAATAAGTAATTTTTATTAGTAAAAACGCGCACAATAAGTTTTTTTTTGTGGATTTAAGTTCTAGTTATATTAACAAAAAACTATGACTCACAGTCATAGTTGGTAGTTAAATATTATTTTTGTTATTCACAAAAAATTGCCATCACAGCATGGTACTACTGCAAAAATAATTGTTAAGCCTTGTCATACAGTAGAAGAAAGAGTTGAATGCGAGATTTAATCATAACTAGTGATCGCCTGTGGTCGAAATTCGACCGTAATTTTATTAAGGCTGCACGGATTGTATGCTAAACAATGAAAAATTAAAAAAGATAGAATGTGAGTTTGGATTGGCATTGACAGATTTCGGCCGCTCCTCTTCCATTTTTGAAATTTTTGAAAGAGTATATGCATATGCGTGTGTGTCAAATACATGTTAGTGTGTGTAATGTTTGTTTTATTGATTTAATGTATTTTTAAGCATAATTTTGAAACATGTTATCATTCTGCAATCCTTCTCTATATAAACTATTAGTGTGCGAAATTTCATACTCCTCCGTCCGCGCAATTTTCGTAAAAAGGGGTACAAAGTTTTTGCTTCACGTATTAATATATAAATTTATGATAGAACAGTTGGCTTTTGATTATAACATGACTATAGGAGCAGTTTAAAAAAATGACTTTCTAAAAAATAACAATAAATTAGAATTTTTTATATTTCAAAATGTTCATTACAATAAAAAAAAACATTGTTTTTTTTTTAATGGAATTAAGTATTACTTTAAGTTATACTCACTTACATATGAATTACTATGTTCGCAACAGATACAACCTGCGACCGGAGTCCGACTCGTTGATGCACACGCCGCGGCTCGGCCTGCAGCGGCGGCAGGTCCAGTGCCGCAGCAAAGATAGCCGCTTCGTCGAGAACATGTAAGTGGGAACTCAGGTCGGGTCGGACTCGCTGATGCACACGCCGCGGCTCGGCCAGCAGCGGCGGCAGATCCAGTTCCGCAGCAAAGATGACCGCTTCGTCGAGAACATGTAAGTGGGAACCTAGGCCGGGTCGGACTCGCTGATGCACACGCCGCGGCTCGGCCTGCAGCGGCGGCAGGTCCAGTGCCGCAACAAAGATGGCCGCTTCGTCGAGAACATGTAAGTGGGAACCCAGGCCGGGTTGAAGGAAACTTGTTCTAGGCAATCTAGATAGATAATACTTTTAATTCAACACAAAAATGAAGATTGAATACAAAACTTGGAACAAAACCAGTAACAATTTTTATGTCGCCCATGAAATCCGGTAACGCGATAAAAGCTATAAAACCCAACAGCAAACTCTTTTAAAAAATCATAACGTTAATGAACTTCCTAAAATTGCAACCCAATTTTGTCCCGTTGTCAAATTTTTTTATACTTTTACGAAATCGCAAAACTGTATTATCTGCTGTGGTTGCTGCAACACTTGCCGTGAAATTACAACAAGTTTAAAACTACATACTAGAAACCACAAACTAGAAACTTTTACAATTTATGCAACTACACAGTTTATATTACTCGTACAAAAGTCATAATGCATAGCATACTACCGAAAATGTGACTCACTTTTATTCAAATGTAGGCGTAATTTATTCATTGTAAAGTTAGTTACGAGCTTATAGGTTATATGGACACACATATACTCTTTGTTCCAAACGGAGGTATTATAAAAGGTCGCCATATTTTTAAAGAAAGAACTGTACTGAGTACTAAACAAAAAAAGTTTATTAAAAATTGTTATTGTTAAAGAAATAAAAATACCGTAGAATATTGATCCCTCGGGCGTATAAAAGCGTAATATTTCAAACGGTTTCATTTCACATGCCTGGCCCTTTCGCATTATTGTCATCCCATTAAATGTATTGTTCCCCAGGGATTTGTCCTAATGTTTAGTTCCGCAATAACGATGAAATAAACGGAAATGGGTTGAGCTAAAGTAATTATAACAATTTAGTAGAATTATGTTACGGGTAACACCCGGAGTGTGGATACACCTCAGTTTAACCGACTACGAGTAGGTTTGGCCAATTATAATTAACGGTTGGTCGATGTAGTCTTAAATAGACTAGACTAGATTGACGGTTAATAAAACTAAGTGTAGCCTAAGTCTGAAACTTTACATGAATTACTGAATTATGAATTATGAATGACTGAAATATATGAGGTAGTATGTGTGAACGACAGTCTTGAAAGATTTAAAGGAGATTTTATCTTTATCTGAGTATTTTCAAATGAGTAACTTTCTTCCAACTTTTACTCCACTGTCATTAAAACGTTACCATGATACAGTAACTTCACAATCCTTGGTATCGTGAGAATCCTTGAAAAGCGAAAAGCAGAGGCGTAGACTAACTTGCTGGCGTTGTTTTTTTTTATTTTGGCCCTAAAACTAGGGGTGCCTAGATTGGGGTGCCCTTATTATAGTCACTATCTAGTGTAACAAAACAACAAAAAAAGTATATAATAGTACCTTCTTTATCAAAAACTTATATCAACTATATAGTTTTTTTTGTTGTTTTGTTACACTAGATAGTGGCTATAATAAGGGAGAAGGGAGGGACGCTATGAAGAGAAACGCTTTTTATAAGTTTAATGCCGGTTTTTCTCAGTAAAAGCTCTCTTCTTCTGTAGACTTACGAACGGATGCGATGTCGTAATGACTTTCATACGAGCTCAAATGTAGCGTAAAATCGATAATGAATAAAGACTGTGATTTTTTTATTTTTTGACGCGTATATTCAGTTACACCTATCACGCACTTCGGGTTTTAGCCGTAAGAATATAAAATAATATTTAAATATATTTATTCATATTATTGAATTACAAAATTAATATCTGAGATTATATAATAACCTAAAGTAACTAAAACTAATACAAAACTAAAATATGGCGTCAAAAAATTCCTCCGCGTCGCAATCGTCTGGTAAAGTACCCAAGAGACTGGTGGCATTGCCACGTTGTGTGGCAATGCTTAGCCTCTGGCCAAGGAAAAAGCCAGCCTTTGGGTCATGGGAAGTGTCAACCAGCCGTTTGGAGATGTCATTAAACAAAACATGAGCACTCTGACCCCACGGCCCGAGGGTTTCAACCCCAAACGGCTCGAAAATATAATTGCCGATAAGGTTATTATACTTTCGCCGCTTGAGGTTTTCTGCAGCCGCAGCAGCAGCACCAGCACAGCACGCTGTGCTAGGAAGATGGGATGGCGCAAGAGTATCGACACAAGTTGCATCCCACACTAAAAGGCCTACCCAACTTCCAAGGAAATAAAGACATGCCGTCCGGTCTCTTGCCATCGTCGCATGCCAAGCCATTGAGTTCTAATAGGAACGCCGACGGTGACAAGAGCTCGTCGGATGATGTCATTAATGTTAAATAGATAAAGTATAGCCTATACCTGCTCGTATATACTAGTATATGTCATAAAATGATAATAGGAAAATGAGTCTAATGAAAATTAAGCAGATAGATTTTTTTAAGCAGCTATGCCCTTTTGTACTAAAATTTATTTGTACTAAGATATTAACGACTAACATCTTACGATTACTCTTGGAAAAAAAACTGAATAACTAACCAATAAAAAATACTGAACGAGCTGCTAGTGTCTCGTCCAGTAAGAGTGATATCAGTACGATGATACACGAAGATGTCAGAAAAAATTATAAAAATATTAAAACTGACCTATACTGTGGAGTAACTTTATTACACTAAAAATATTGCAAATTAAATAAATATAAATGGCTGAAGTAGGAAAAGCCCTAACAAGGAAATGTCCGATGTAGGAATTTACAAAGTGGTCGTTCAGGGAATTCGTTGTAAGTGACTGAGACCTCTGAAGTAGGCTGCGATGCCAGCACTTTTATAATGTAGGTAACAAACGAAATGTACGTACAATAAAACTAATCAGTAAATACCTAAAGACTACAATAAAATAAAAGCCCAATTTGCAAATCGCCAATTAAATGCTATTTTAATTGGGAGGCAAATGTTACCGTCTCTGGCGTGTGTTTGCTAAACCTATTTAACTGCCTCGACGTTAATTATAGGAATACCTAATTAATGCAATGAGGTTGGTTCCTGGAAGGAATTCGGTAAAGATAATTATTTTCCCAATAAATATTTCGTAGCACACTTAGTACTATAAGGAATCTGTCGGAATTAGCTTATTGCTATATGTTATGCTGTATGTTATTGCTATATGATCCATAAGAGAGGTTTCACGTGAAATACGTAGTATAGGTATTATTCCGTGGTATAGGTTTCCAGGGTATATCATTTTAAGTACCCGACGTTTCGGGCCTGTTGCACATACGAGTATACCAAGCAGTTTGCGTTCCACCCCAATAAACATTTTATAAGATATATAAATTGTGTTAGCAGATCATTTTGTAAGACAGACAAGCAGGTACTTTGCCTTTTTAAAACATTTATTTTCATTGGCACTATTACCATCGGAAAGATTTATTAACCATAAAAGAAAACTCCAACGAACTTCATTACGAGTCTCTCCGTACAGATCTTAAGTTCTTTAGAGAGGATTTTATTTTATTCAACCGAGCGTCGATCCCCGTTGTAATTACTGCGTCATTAGAGCCAGACCGAGAGCAGACTTTACAACCGCTGAATCGCTACATGCGAATTCTTTAGAGCGCAACGGATTTATATCTAGTTTTGTTTATTTGACGATTATATAGAATGCAATGGCTGTTGCGTTCAGTTTACGATTATGCATGTACCTACCTAAGTTCCTTTTGCAATGCTTGGTCATAGAATGGGTGACAAAACAAGATATCACAACCATGCTCCAGAAGGCTCATTAAGCCTTTAAATAGGTAATTCTAATAATAACCACACCGTAACAAACAACAAAATAGATAAAACAACCCAAGTTAAATTTAATATTCAATATTTAAAGTTTTGACATCATTATAAAAGCTTATGGGTTTCTGCTAAATCCAAGTCATAAAAATTCCTACATGTAAGTAGGTCAGTTTGCGAGGAATATTGATCTAACGACAGCCTTAACTTTACGAGAAAACTTGAGGAACATGCTGAACGGTTTTCAGATCATCAATTTTACATAACGGTTCAAATGCGATGAAAGTCTTACAGCGTACTTTTAACGAACGCTGTTTTAACTTAGAACGGTACTTTTGGTATACTTTGAAGTGTTTTAGAATGAAGTTAGTTGGGTATTTTTTTATTCCAATTCTAAGGCTGTGCTCCCCAAAATGTGCAACCAGATGTTTGCCCTGAAAGCCGGCTGGCTAGTTGCCTCCGTCTTATCTGAGTCTGTAGTCATAACAACAATGTTTGTAACATTGTTGTGTTCCAACAGTTAGCAAGTTTCTCAGTAGTTCGGATTCTGGGTGACGTCCAATTATGGCCCTACCATCACTTACCGTCAGTAAAGTTAAAGACAAGCGTTGTGATGTAAAAGAAAAAGCTGGTCTACTTACATTAATTAGAAAAATATTTAGTTACGTATTTCTGTTTGTATTAACGTATTCTTCGTTTCTATAAGTCATGTTTTGTTCTTCTTTGCTAAAAAGCGTATTTATTAAAACCAAATGGGCTCTGGAGTCGTAAATATCTGACCGGACATGACCGTAAAAAGCTTGTCCAGCATTCGGAACGAGCAACCGTAGTCAAGGCAAATTTATATTGTTTACTTTGAGGCCAGTTTCAATACTGCTCTCACTCTTTAAAGGCATACTGTATAACAGAGACCATAGCTACTTTTGTAAAAGTTTTTCGAGTCATGCGGTAAAGTAGTCCTTTGTATAATTAATTAACATTAATCAACATTTAAAAAACATAATTGTATTTTTTTCCTACACTACTACTTACATACTTTATTTTATGCTAATTCTAGCTATTCCAAAGTACTTTCTCGAACTGCCGCGGTCAAAGACGTCAATAAACGTTAATCATTACATTACTATTAAACGAACAATTTACCTCCTACCAGGTACTGCGGCGCAGCGCTCGCTAAGGTCGGAACTATCAGGGTGTGCGTGGTGAAGGAGGACTGCTCGCTGGGCGAATGGCTGCCGTGGCGGCCGCGCTCCGACGGCGCTCTTGTGCGCACACGCCGACTGAGGAAGCTGCCGCAAGGTTACTACATTTGTAGTTTTATGTTACTGGAAACAACTGCAACTCTCAGGGTGAATGTGGAAGGACTGCTTTCTGCGCGAATGGCTGTCGTAGTGGCCCGACAGCGCTCTTGTGCGCATACGCCGACTGTAAACGGAGCAAGCTACTACAAGTTCACTATATTTATAGTTTTATGTTACTGGAAAAACCTGGAACTCCCAGGGTGAGTGTGGAAAGACTTAGCTTTCGCTATTGTCACTCAAACGCACTAGCAATTATGCCATCCAGTTCTAATTACTAAACTGTGAATTTGTTTGTGTCATGTTAATAATAAAAAAATGGTTACTCTCTCGCCAGGTGGTGGGAAGGAATGCGACGTAGTTGAGGAGGTGAAGCCAGCAGCGTTGGAAGCTAGCGCGCACTGGATACCAGGAACGTGGGGCGCGTGCAAGGGAGCTGTGGAGCAGACCGCCACTATTCTACATGGTCAGTCTTTTTAACCCTCAGCCTCTGAGGAACTGGCTATTTTACATGTCTTAACTGTCGAAACACAACAATGCTGCTAGTATTAATGTAGCTGTAGGAGGGCTTACCAACCAAATCGAACTCAATATGTACTCGCGCTAGGAATCAGGAATCTATGGACCTGCAACCGACTACTAGACCACTGAACATTGCCAGTATAAATGTTTCAACTCCATCTTTCTGGTTAGGCTTTTAAAAATATAATATGTTCATCGTCATTCGTAGTTTTCTGCCAACAAACTTTTTTTTGCGAAATGTTCTAATTTAACGAACAAAGAACAAATACCCAAACTCAATCGAAAATATTCGATCGCACACAGAACATGATCCCTTGTTTTGGAAACGCAACGTTAGTTACCTTGCTACTTCATTATGTTACTTCTTAAAGCGATGACGCTTATTATTATAGCAACCACGGACGATGACAATGATGACGCAGATGACAACGACGCAATCTACGATGAGGACGAAGAAGAAGATGATGAAGATGACAAAGAGCCAGCGGAGGCGAGCTGCGGCGGCGGCGTGCAGCGGCGCGAGACGACCTGCGTGCGCGCCGACGGCAGGCCGCTGCACCCCGCGCAGTGCGCGCACTCACCCATGCCCACGCTGGTGCAACCGTGTGAGGTATTATATTTTGTTTAAGTATGTCATTATGTCAATTCCTAGTATTTTGCTATTTATTTATTTAATTTAGTATACGAACAGAATACCATCAGGTCATTAAGGTCGTTAAGGCTAGACAGGAGTCCACATTTAGTGTACACAACATTTTTTTTAATGATTGGTTCGTGGCTGTGTTCAAATAAACGTTTTATCCTTTTTTCTTTCTTTTTTTCTTCTCGTTCTTGAAATAATTCATGGGCGACTAAAATCTTAAAGTTTCTTAAGTCACTTAGTGACCACAATCCCCGTAAATTTTCTAGAGGCTCGCATCCAGTAACAGCACTAACTGGTGATGTCACTTGGCCAGACGCCCTTTTGTTTATGTTACTAATACGGCAAACAAGTATACGGCACGCCTGATGGAAAGCGGCCGCCGCAGACCATGGATGCTTCTTCCTCAAGTCGACTAATTTTACTGGATCTCATGCCTAACCCGAACGCCGTAGTCCATACACTCGTAGCACAGATGCAAACTATATATTTAATGTTAACCCATTATCAAAATTGAGCTGTGAATAAATTTATATAAAATACCTCTCTAAATCTACAGGTTCCTTGCCCTCGCGACTGTGAAGTAGGTGACTGGAGTGAATGGGGGGCCTGCCAGCCTACAGATGGTTGTCCTCTATTTCCTGTACAGCAACTGACGACTACTGGTAAGTCTACGCAGCGTAGTGGAATATACTTTCAAAATCATATTGAACAGCTGCTCTGCTTACACAGTCGCAGAAATTTCGATCTTTTTTATGTTATTGAGCTGGCAAACAAGCTTACGGCCCATTTAGAAGAGAGATACCACCGCAACTCATGCAACTTCTAATACTGAATGAAGGTTTCACGTGCGCGATAATTAGCTTCAGTTCCTATGCCTCTTTCTTTTGTAATTCTGTAGATCTAATATGTAGTTCTAATACTACCCTTCAAATTGGAACACAGGCATTCAAAACAATTTTGATTGGCGGAAAAAATAGGTATAAGTGTAGTCACCATCCATTCGGATGCTGCTGACAAGAAATGATTTTGGCGTCGTATCTATTTTTATTGGTTTGTCAATATTCTCTGTTCTTCACAGGCTACAGCGTCCGCCGGCGGCGTGTGATATCAGCCGCATCAGGTGGCGGAGCACCCTGCCCTCCCCTGGAGGAGAAGCGTACGTGCTCGACGCCGCGCTGCGCCGCGTGGAAGGCCCTGCCCTGGGGCCCCTGCGTTCTGAACCAAGCGCACTCTTCGTGCGGGCCCGGCAAGCGGACCAGGGAGCTCAGATGCGTCGGACATGATGGGGTTAGTTTATTTTGAACTTGAATTTTACTCAGTTCTCTGACTACTCAAAGTACATAACGTAGTGACGTGTCAGGTTGGGGGAGAGTCCCCCAATATCCGCCTCCCCGGGAGCAGTGGCTTGCGTAATGGATTTTCTCCGTTATAAAAAGTTACGTAGTGGCATGTCGACATTATCTATAGTTAAAAAGGTCTATAAAACTCGATCCAGTGATTAAGACTCGATTTAATAAAATGATGAGCAATTGCCCATGCTTGCATAACCGTTATTCTTTGCAGCATTGATATTCTCCTATAAATAAAGATGCAACATAATTCCTCGTCTGTCAATAACGTATAACAATGGTTAAATCAATTGTTACGTACCATAATATGGCGTTTCGACAGACTAGGGGATATACCTACTCTTCTTATAGAATACTCTTTGTCTAGAATATTTTTTGACTAGCAGAGCATTAAAGCATTCTTATTCTTAACAAACATAAGTATTTACGAAACAAATCTTTATCTATCTTAGCTTAAAATGACTAGCGCGCTTAGTTTTTCAACTTATTTTAAACTATATATTTTATTTTTTCTAATAGCTCATGTTTGCCAACAGAAAGAAGCTCAACGTGCATGGTGTAGCGGTAGCGGTGCGCCCGCGCGGAGCGAGCGGTGCCGCATCGCCTGCGCCGGTGACTGCGTTGTCTCATCTTGGGGACCCTGGTCTCCGTGCTCGGCGCCTTGCAGCTCTCCCTCCCACCCTCGGCCTACAAGGACCCGAAGGAGGCATATATTGGCACACGCTTCACCTGGTAAGCATTAAGGACAATGTCATTATAGCTGGCAAAACAACAATGGGCACTGTATCTTATATAATATAATATTATAATATTATAAAGAGGAAACCTTTGTATTTTTGTATGTATGTATGTTTGCAACGAATAAACTCCAAAACTTCTGGACAATTTTAAAAAATTATTTCACCATTAGAATGCTACATTAGCGCTGAGTAACATAGGCTGTATTAAAAATATAATAAACCCGTCCCGCGCTGTAGGTATAATTAGCGGGCCACGTTACATTCGACCGTGCGTACATATGGCGCGCGAGGGTTTAAATAAAATACTAAAGACGACAATTTAATTTTCCAAAACAAACTGATTTGTTTGTTTTGTTGTCATGGATATATATAACCGTTGATATATATTTACCTCAATGATGGAAACTGTCAAAGCGGTACGAAGTCTGCCAGGTCAGCTAGTATATAATATATGCGTAACGTCGCGGCGCTTGTACTCGTAATCCTAGTGCAGTACAGTACACTACAGTATACCTTGTGCATGATAACTTTGCCTTGATAACTTAGTTATTTAACCCAATAATTTTCCCTCGGAGAATCTAGTATGGAGCAGGGAACAGGGACAGTGATGCCATTCTTTCTAGAGAACCTCTAACGTTGTTTCGATTCACACGGCTAGAGGAAACCTTTAACTTTCTCGCCGCACCCGAAAAAGTCCAGTGAAGCTGAAATCACCGCCTAAGGCAATCAACAAAATCTTTCCCAAAAAAAATCCTGTCACATATTTATGAAACCGGTAGCCAACAATGCAGACAATGCTGTTTTCAACAGAAAAATGTTTTTGGGATGGTATTTAGCCATGCAGACGAGTGGTGTGCCCAAATAGGAACCCTATAATTGGATAAATTATAAAATTTTGGTGTTCTAGATGGCTGGCCATGTCCTTCAGAAGATCAGCTCATACAGAACGAGTCTTGCAACACACACGCGTGTGCCACGTACTCCTGGCTCGCCACTCCGTGGGGACCTTGCGAAAGGAGACGCCAGGATTACATGCCCATCACAAATTATACTGATTTAGCGGTAAGTGGCTGATAGTTGAATTATTTCGGGTTTATTTGACCTTTTTCACATAGGACCTGAGGCTGTAGCTTCCACCTTAATGTTGATCGCGGAAAATATAAAAAAAAACGAAGATCATAATCTTAGCCTCAGCTCATCATACCACTTGTTGTTACTGGGTAGCAACGACATAGATCGCCATCATAACTGCACTGTAGAGTATGAAGTAAGTAAGTATTTCTTTATTGTTACAAATAAAGATTGTGAGAGATTGTGTAAACTATTCCTTATATTCTATGTATAAATGGCGTCATCCTCTCTTCTAAATTGCTGTGCCCAACAGGGTCCAAAATTGTGTCAATAATTTTAATATATTAACAATTATGTAACATTTTGGATGCAAATAAATTAAAATTTTGATTTAAATAGACTGGTCCCTGAGCTAAGCGTTAGCCTGTCTCACAGCCACCCAAAGCTCTACCCTCAAAATATTGTTGAAGCTATTGAGGCTACGGCTCCTGATCCAACTATTAGGTACTTCCTAATAAAAAGTAAATAATTCTTTAAGAAAATTGGAAGATAAATGATTATATTTTCTGCTTAGGATGAAGAAACATTAAATGAAATTGACGAGGAAGAGCCATGCGTGGAAGAAGGCGAAATGACCCGTGACGTCATGTGCGTGCAGAACAACGCAGACGTGGTGCGAGAGGCGCTGTAAGTGAAAAAGTCTTTTATTCTCTCCAATTTGCAAATTCTAGACGACAGACTAGAATGACATCTAGTCTATCCTATCCATAAACATTATGTACCCAAGGCTGCACATAAACCTATCCAATACTGTCAGATTTCTTCAATTTCTTTCTATATATTTTCAACCATATTTATAAGGCATAAAGTTCATAAAGTCTGTACTGGCTGCCTAGTGCAGAGAATGCTGGTACAGCGACGTGGGACGTGAAAGGATTAGGGACTTACTTGGTACTATGGGGAAACTCGAGCAGGCGTTGATGGCGTAACCACGATACGATTGTCGTGGGGATGGAGCTGAGCTGGTAGAAGTCTCTTCTTCTTCTTCTAGATAATGTCTATTTACAACTGTAGATCGTATCACACACGCGCACACGCACTTTATGAAGGGGGTTTCACCCACGCAATTGAATATTGGAGCCGATCGCACTATCAAAGCGGTTAAGTGCTGGCCGGTAGGCTATCGAACGAGATAATCCAGATTTCAGCGGAGAGCTGAGCGGATCGGAACTCACGTTCTTACGTGTCACGGGTCAATCAACACACTCACTCCGCCGCCGGCTTGTGCGGCGTATCTTTTTGTTGAATAAGTGATTGGGTGAACGAGTGAATGAGACCGTCGCGTTTATGGCGCGAACAAATTCTATTGAGGAAATTTGACAGTTTGTGGTAAGTTGACGTGCAAGGCGTGTGTAACAAACATCTACCTACTCGGCAAAATGACTACGGACGTACGTTAAGACGTACTCCATGTTTTAGTAGTTATTTTACTTAAGGGGTGATTTTTCAATCGACAGTTAAAATTTATTCATTGAATTATTTTGACATAATAACAGATTATTTTTAGAAAATATGCCACAATCACAATATTATTCGTTGGATAAAACTTATCTAAGGATTGAAAAATCGGGCCCTAATATTGTTTTAATTTAATATTGTTTTGACAACGTCACACAAACGTAAGAAAAAGAGACAAAACAATGATTAACTAAATAAATGCTGAAATAGATTTTATACACAATGCACAACCTCAATGTTCGCAAGCAAAGATGAAATGAAATAGCTAGCTAACTAACTCTAGCTTGTTTGAGCTTACAAAACAGTTAGGCCACGCTCATATTTTGTTAGATTTTTGATGTTAGGTGTTAGAAAACACCCGGCTTAGTGATAGGTAGAAACTGTTAACTCTGCAAGAGAGTCAAGACGTCCCAATATTAGTCTATAAGATGTCTTCATTCCTAGATCTCTCCGTTAACTTTTGCTTTGATAGAAACAATACACACTTACGAAACATCTCTATTGGCTGCACATCTCCCGTTGCCGCCACATACCCTTAGACCTTGATCAAGGTAGAGCGAGAATTAAATTAAAGCATGGCACTCAAAGGCTTAATCAACATTTTAATTTTTTTCTCGATATTGTTTTCGCGTTTAGCATTCTGGCGCCTTTTGCCACCGGGGGCCTGAAGCGATCGCTCCACTCGCTCTACCCTAGCCGGCGCTGCCTATTTCAATTACTGTACTCAGGCATTGATTGTAATCTGTTTGTGTACCTATAGAAATAATTAATTAATTAATTAAACAGTTACCTAAACATCTTATGTTTGTAGCCATCCACAGTTATTTCCAATATATGTTTAGGTTCTTCATAGTAGTATTATTTCTTACAAAGGTGCGCCCCCCTGCACCGGCCGGTGTCCCGGCGAGCGTGCACGGTGCGATGCCGGCGCGGCTGCCGCGTCGAGGCGTGGATGCCGTGGTCGCCGTGCCCCAATACCTGTGGTGAGATAGATCTTACCATAGTCTATAGTTATTTACATCATAAAACGTATATAGTTCTGAATAATCCCCACATACAGCAACGCCAACTGCCCTTAATCATTACGACATGTAGGTAATTAAGTATGTAGATTATAGTAAAACGATATGATTGTGTTGAGTAAATTAAGTTTTTGGAGTCGGTAAGCTATAGGATATTAGTTATTTGTGCAACAAGAGAGCAAAGTCGTTTTTAGCTGCGAGTGCTGATTTTGAATCCTGAGCAAGCGAAGGATTCAAAGATTGAATCACGAGCGTAGCGAGTGATTCTAAAGTTGTATCCTGAGTGTGGCGAGGGATTTAAAGGCACGAGATGCAAAAAACTTTGCTCTCGTGTAACACACATAACTTTTCACTTCAGCAGCGAGAACACTTTATTGAAACTAGAAATAAATATTTACAGGTTTACATTAGTATTTTCAGTTTTATTTGCAGTAAATACTTATTTTCGTTTCGTAACTGCTCTCAATTAATTTAAACAAAGTAAAACTGTAATTGGCTAATAATTTAGAATTAAGTCTATTTATGTTATAAAAGAGCTGTGGTTTTTGCTCAGTGAGCAAAATCGCATTTTGCTCACTGATTTCAGGCACCAAAACCTACATGTTTGAGCTACTGAAGTGAAAATATAACCTAACAAAGAGATATTACTACTTTTTTCGTCTACTTATCTACTCATCTTTTTTTTAATGTCTCAAGTTCTATGTCTCGTTTAAAGCAAAACATCAAGAGGTCCTTCAATTTAGATGAGACAGTAAGTCTTTGGTACCGGTTATGTGGGTGGCCCGATCTCCTTATGCGCTATTATTGTTGTACATAAAAAAATTTAAAAAATCTAAATCATTTATTACCTCATGAAGACGGCCTGAGACCATCAATGAGGAGACGTTTATACGCTGATGCGCATCATTATTTTTATAACACACAGATCCTGGTAAACAAGTCCGAATCCGCGCAGTCCACGGCGGTCCCAACTGTGGGCCGCGGCAGGAGACCCGCGCCTGCCCGGTCGCGCACTCGTGCCGGCCGCGCGACGCGACCTGGGTCACGGGCGAGTGGAGCACGTGCCGCCTGCCGCCCGCCCAGCGCTGCGGCGCCGGCTACAGAGTCAGGAGTCAGTACTACTCTCCCTAGCTATAAAACACAATACAGTTTTCTATTGTATAAATGCTTCTGTTAGAGCCCCTTCACTAATAACGTTCCTCCCAACGTAGGCGTTCGATTAACTTATGCAGTATGCCAGCGCAGGCGCAGGTGAGGTGAAGGGACTGTTTCTTATAGATATTATTGGTCGCTAGTTGTAATTATACATATAGTCAATTTCAAGATAAGTTATAGGTCTTGGCACAATCAAATAAATATGTTTCAAGATCTGGCTGGCATCATGTCCTGGCGCAAGTATTTGTGTTAAAATGAGAAAGTGACTCTAATTAATACTTCTTTGTAGGTCTGTGGTGTGGATCAGAGTCGCACCGCGTGGAGGCAGGCGCGTGCGCAGGGCAAGCGGGGCCACGCGCTGTGGCTGCGTGCCGGGTGCCGTGCGAGCCTCTTGCACCGCTCAGCTGCGTAGCCGTCTGTGCCGACCCTCTACGGTATATACCATTAGCTTTAAACGTATACGTATATAAAATTATGGCAAAGGCTTTATCTTTGCCCTTCATAATTATTTTTATTTTATTTTATTTATTTTATCATCAAATGCATGTTGAAAATATTTCTTTCTTTCAACTACACCGTTCTGTCTTACAGATATTTGGATGCATCAGATCCGGACATTCCAAGTTGCGTTTGCAAAAACATCTCCTTGGAGTTGCTACCTGCTGATTCCGACTGCATTCTACCACCCGGGTTGGTATTTTACCATAGAACAAATTGATATCCTCTCAGATAATTACGACCGACGGATTGATGAGGATGACCGATTGTATTATTAAATACTTGTTTTTGTTCTGGTGCTAGGGTCGAATGTGGGGAAGGTCGTGCGTTAAGAGCAGCTCGCTGCATGCTTGACGGACGCGATATGCCTTTGGACGTCTGCAAGAAATATCATCCACTGACTGGTAAGACATTGAATAACAACCAAAGCTAGCTTGCTGTACTAATATCTATCGATATATTTTTTATTTAGCTAGGTGTAACCAACAAGAAATACTAAAAAATAATAATTCACAATCAAATTAAAACATAAAAATCAGCATACATGATAGTAAGTTTTGTATGTAAGATACTACGATGATCGGAGGTAAGATAGGTATTATTGTGCTATCAAAAGTAAAATGCGATGTCATCGTGTAAGTTTCATAGTATGTGAACCTGTGTGAACCTTGCGTGGTAAACCTACATATAATTTCCTCTGATATGAGGAAGTTTTCTTATTCTTATTTATAAATCTTTTATATATTAATTCCATCATCATTTTTAGTTAACTTTAATCGATCGAATATTTCAAACTCTGGCACTCAATACACAGGACCTAGTCGTGTACGCGAGGCCTCCACTGACGGGTACACGTACGACGATGAGTTCCCGTCCCTATTGCGGGGCGCCTGCACGGTGCGGTGCGCGCGCGACTGCGCCGCGGGGCCCTGGGGCGAGTGGGGGCCCTGTGCCGCCGAGCCTGGCTCCAGAGCTGCATTCCGATTCCGCACAAGGTATTTTATTTATTTAAATGTAAAATTTCAGACACCGTATTAGTGGCAAAAATTCTTAGTAGGCTATAAATCACTTGAAGCTCACCACTAGTGCAGTCTATATTGATAATAAGAGAAGAATTTACAGACATTATTTTTTTTATTAAGTGTACAGAACAATATCCTATCCTGTTGGAGAACTACACTTACCCTTGTACTACAAAACAGTGTTAAAAATTAAACAATGGCTAAATACGTGTTTAAAATATTGTATCTCTGTCTAAAAGTATTAGCTAAAAAGTGACAGCATCTGTTTTAAGCATTGTCTAACTTTAGAAATCGTTATGTGGTAAAGCAGTTAGTTATTTTATTATCGTCTAAGTATGCACAGTCTGCGATATCATAAGTGACAACAATTTTATGCGATATCATAAAATTGTTGTCACTAAAAACAAAATTGCCTATATTTTACAGAAAGGTATTGATTCATGTCTTAAATGTTTTTCTTGCTGAGTATTTTAATGCCATTTTTTTGGTTTTACACTCATATAGGTAAGTCACATAACTCCCTTACCCACATTGGACCAGTTTGTTGGTTTATGGTTCGGGTGTCTCCGTTTTTATGGGGCCGCTTAAATGCAATGAATCGTTTACAGACTGACAATGATAGGTGCCTTACCATTTCTTCTTCTAAGGCCTGCTCTCTCAACAGGGAAGTGGTGGAGGAAGGGTCCGGCGGCGGGCGTGAGTGCGGCGCCACCCTGCAGCGCGCCACGTGCGAGGTGGCGGCCGCGCGCTGGGCGCTGGCCGAGTGGTCCGTGTGCACGCCGCGCCGCGCACTCTGCGGGCACGCCGTCATCAACCGCACCGTCACGTGAGATAAACATCGCGCCAAACTTCTAGTCCCCTCTGAAGTTGCTCCGCGCAGCTGTACAGTCAGGCCCTGCCGCTCGTTCCCGCCTTCGTTTTACTGACGCCTATTTTTTACTACTGTGACGCGAATCGCGCCAACTTCAGAGGGGACTAGAAGTTTGACACGATCTGTACTACCTTTTTTATGGCTCATCTACCCGTCAACAGGTGCGTCCGCGGACTCTGATAGATGTATCCACAGATGAATTTCCACGATGATGATTTTCTCAATCGCAACTCCGATCAAACTGATGCGTCGGCAGACGTGTGGACAGACGCCGGACGTTCGCACCGAAACCCTTTGATGCGTGCTAAAAAACCGACAACAATCGGATTCGAGGCGGACACATCTGCTGACGTTAAATACCTACCACAAACGCGCAAATCACCTCCTCTACACGTCGGCGGACGCATCCGCAGATGACGTCTGCAGATGCATCTGTGGACGTGTAGAGGAGCCATTATACATTCATGGTCCGCGTAACGAAAAACGTAGGTAGTGAAGGAAGCCTAGGTGGAGCGTCGATATTCGCAAGGTGGCTGGCAAAAGCTGGATGAGAATAGCCGCGGATCGTGCTCAGTGGCTACTACCTTTTACATTCATGGTCCGCGTATCGACAAACGTAGTATAAGACGCCCTCAGACTAGGTGGAGCGATGATCTTCGCAAGAAGGCTGGAAAGAGCTACATGTGCACTTGGAAAGGCCAGTAGACTAGTGCAGGCTGATGATGATGATGACAATTATGGTCATTTTAACAACTTAGCTGTCCAAACATGATAACATTAGAAAAATCAATTGTTATGTATTGTGACTCACGAGACAGGAAAGTTATTAAGGTAGGCAGTGCGCTTCCACCTTCGGCTTTATCATTACGATGTAATAGCGATAACCGCAGACTATCGAGGCTAGTAAAAAAGTATGAGGGTACGTAAGAAGATAGGTATAACCCTGCTTTTACCAAGTAGACGTATATTATCCAACATTTTCCCACAGGTGTGTAGACTCGAACGGCAACTGGCTATCCGACTCTGAGTGCGAGGCGAACGGCGCAGGGCCGGCGCCCGCGCGCGAGGCCACGTGCCGCGCGCCCTGCCCCGCCGACTGCGTCGTCAGCACCTGGTCTGAGTGGAGCCCTTGCGAACAGGTAACCAGTAAAGTCGCATGAAGTATTTACTCTGGTCAAATTTTATTTGTGATTCTGAGCCAGCAAACGATCTTAAGGGGGGGTCCACTGATGTAAGCGGCTACCGCATCCCATGAACGCTTTGCTACAACAATGTATCACGCGCGCATTGCCAAGACTGGAGCTGTGGCTCTTATGATTAGTGCCCTGTTGTTTTACTAGATCTATCTAGAATATAATACATCACAGTATAAGAAAGGATGCCATCTAATCAAATTCTAGGCAAATTTCTACAATCAGGTCTTTTTTAACGAGAAGGTGTAAAGGTTTGAGCTATTATCAACCAGTAAACTAAAACCTCTCGACATCCGTCAGCCGCTGGGAGGGACCCCAAACACTCTACGAGTCTTTCAAGAGTTTCTCGGCCCGCCGCGCCGCCGCTTTACCATCGGACCTATCGACACCGATGTAGAGGTGTTAGAGTGGTCGCCATCCTGGCTGATTTAACCCGTCTCGCACCGTAGGTATAATTAGCGGGCCCCCTTATGCACTACCGGTAGTGCATATGGCGCGCGAGGACTTAAAGCAGAACCCTACCAAATTAATCACGATAGCTCTGCATAATGAGGATTTTACCACTTGGCGGAAGTTTACTCCGGTTTTGACACTACAACATTAATTACAGACGAAGTGGGGTGGCCGTAGAGACCGCACACGAGTAGTGCTGCGTCCAGCTGCGGAGGGGGGAGCCGCCTGCCCCCACCTGGTGGCCGCCGAGCCGTGCGCGCCGCACGCCTACTCCTGGCACGTGGCGCCCTGGGACGACTGCCAGCCGCTAGGTATATAGCATAAAAGAAGTTACTTTGTAAAAGTCATACTTGATAGCTGGTGCTCCTATTGGCTGGTCACTGACCGCTACCTGGTGGCCGCTGTACTCTACTCTCTCTGTCTCTTCTCTTGGCACATGGCACCCTGAAACGACTTGTTGCTTGCACTAATCTAGAGTTCTGAGCTATAAACTCTTCCAAAACAGTTCAATAGCTCCAAAACTGTAATTCCATATTCGTACTTAGTGTACCTCTGTACAAACATTTATTAATGAAGAATACATTATTGTGTCCACTTGTTGTGAATTCTATGAAATATACATTTTTTATTCATAAATTCATGTTATTGACTTTTGCGTATTTGTACAGGAGGATCACCTTGTGGAGAGGGAACCAAGAAACGTGCTGTAAAATGTCTGCGAAGTGACGGAGTATTTGTAAACGACTCGTACTGCCCTGTAAGTCCTTACATAATATCTTTACTTACTATACTTTATTTATTAAAAATAAAGAATTTTAAATTTTACTTTTTATTTTTAAGTGCTAATTGCTGCACTGAAGCTGAATTAAATATTTATAACATACAGTGAAAAAATTAAACGCCTAACTAAACACTACGCCTAAATAACTTCCCGGTAGCATAGTGATCAGTGCAGCCGCCCGGATTGCGTAAGACCCAGGTTCGATTCCTGGCTGGGTCGAGTGGGTGTTTAATTTTTTCACTGTATTTTATAAATATTTAATAAAGAATTTTCTTTAAAAAGTTTTTACTTTATAATTTTTGTCTACATTATTTTAGAGATTGGTTAACATTATATCTTAAAAATTATGTAAAATGTCGTTAAAATAGTATAACTAGATTCTTCGAGTCATTTTTGTACTGGCCATTTTGATTAGGATTTGAAACCAATAAAAAATTACAACCTGCTTTGCGTACCTAAAAAGTAAATAGAGTAATTAGCATATTATTATACTCTATGCCACTACTGAGCAAAGTTCTTCACCATAGAAATCAAGTTATCGCAATGGTCAATACAATTGGTGGGTAAAGGTTACTTAGCTAAGAGTTAAAGAAACTTTTTTATTTAAACCACCTGGCCTTCCTATCTAAAGTATTCTAAAGTGATGATAAGGTTAAAGGAAACGCACTTCACTCGGATTCCTCATCTACTGTGAACTTTTAGAACACAACCGCGTCGGAAGCGCGCGAGTCATGGTGCTACGTGCCATGCGGCGTGGACTGCGAGCTGGGCGCCTGGGGCCCGTGGGACACCTCCGCCTGCTCCTGCGGCGACGCCTCTGCTATGCACATGCGCAGAACCAGGTAGTTAAACACCCTCGGTAGGTAAATACCTTCGAGACTACGTAGACGGCTGCGGTGAATAAGAAGACTCTGTCTCTAATCGTTTGGATGGCTGTGTCATGACAAGCATTTTGAAGAACATTTTCGTCGTGGCACATGTAATTTTAAAATAGATAATGATTAGAACTTGCTTTTATGTGTTTGGCTGTACGCTTACCTTAATTAATAAGTAATAAGTTAATAAAAAATAAGACTGTATAGAAGCGGTCCCAATAAGAAACCCGGTACATCAAATAAGTCTATGAGTGCCGAAAAATGTATAAATAATATTGTTACGCGAGAATCACAAAAAGTTTTAACTAAGGAGTTTGTTAATGATAACAAGGGAGGAAAAAGAATAAACTAATTCCCACTAAATTGTTTAACTAGATAAAACTGCTGGACTCATAGAACTAACGTTAAAACCTGCAATGTTTCCAAATGGTGCTTACGACCTTATATTTAGACTCACTTTATGATTTTGGTTATTTATAATTTAACGCAAATTTTGTTGCGAACAAACTACAATTTGCCGGGTTAGGTGCACTACCAATGGCATGTCATGGGGTGCGGGTTCGAATCCCGCTCGTAGAATATGTTCATGTCTTTTTTCAAATTAGACTCAATTTTAAATGAAAAATCGTATAGACAAGAATTTTTATTTCTTAAATACTTAGTGTCGTCTCTAAATACGGTAGTAAGTACATTGTAACAGCTACATGTCCTAAAATGTGAATTGTTTGTATGCAGACAGCACCTGACCGCGGCGGTGTGGCCGGGGCGCGCGTGCCCGCCCACGGAGCAGCGCGCGCCCTGCCCGCGCCAGCCCTGCCTGCGCCTCGTCGCGCGCCCCTCACTCGGCTGCCACGTGCAGGTACACATATGTTTTCAGGACACCCACGTCGACCACACTTGTGCCAGCCTCTATCAGGAGTCATCTATACAAGCACCGAAGAGTTCTAGAGTAAAGACTCTACTATACTCTCATAGTCAGCATAGTTAACAAATGAAAAGATTTATTTTAATTTTGCTACTGAGCCGTAATCATACCCGTCTGAGGAAAAACGACTTGCCAACCATTGGACGAAAAATAAGGATATCACGCGCGCGTTGCTGATCCTTATGCTTTAGTTGTTATGTCTACATATTCTGTAATTGCACTGGATCTAGTATGTACCCTTTAAACTCCAACATTGGTAACCATCCAGTCGGATTCTGGGAATTCTACTTCTACAACTCCTTGAAATCCAGTTCGTTAGTTTTATTTAAATCATTAAATTCTCAATAAGACATAGGACAGAAAGTTACTTTTCAATTGCTTACAGAAATCTACCGGTGAAGAAGCGGAAGGTGCGTGCGGTTGGGGCGTGCGCGTGTCCCAGGCCCGCTGCGAGCTGCCGGCTGACGGGCCGCCCGCCGCGCTGCAGCCCTGGCGCTGCGCCCCCGTGCTGCCGGGCCGCATCGTGACGCCCCCCATGCACTACCAGGCATGTATTGGACGACTGCCTTCAAACTAAATAAGCTAGGAATTTCTTTTATCGCGCGTTAGAACTGGTGCCAACTCAGGAGCACACGTCCGAAGCACAATGGGAGGAACTGCATCAGGCCCAATCGACTTATATCACGGATATCAAGGAAAAAATAGCCTTACGAACTGACCTTTGAACTAGCGCAATGTGGTGGTTGGTGGAGAGTTTTCCCCATCGTCCAAGATCGAGTTTGATGCAAAATGAGTGCCCAAGAGATCGACTTTCTCCTTTGCAGTATGGGCCAGGCAGTCATCGGTGTGAAACGGCTGACGAAAAATCCCTAAGATAGTTTTGGCGAGAGACCAGAACGCACGCGTACCCGAAGAAAGACGCACTAGCCTCTCGCCAATTCTACCTATGAATGATGACTTCGCCTTGGCAATGTCCTTCTTACAGGACCTGACGGCAGAGTGGTACCTCTTCCTGAGCACGCTGGTGTTTGGATCCTTCGATAACACCGCATTAGCCCAGTCTTGGTAATGCTGTCGCTTTTGGCGAGACGCCATTTTGCAGTAACGAACAAACTAAGGTTGGGACCTGCCACCAATGGGAACCACAGAGTTTGGAATGAAAAGTTCCAAGAAATTGTGAATTATGCTGCAAGCTCCCTAATTAAAAAAGTAAATAGACTGCATCAGAAACTAATTCAAAGGAAATCAAAAAATATACTCGAACTCAACCTGAGCTTTAGCCCTTAACAATATACTCGTAGATGTAAGGCTTTAAGAAGTTGTAAGTGGGTTGTGCAAGCTCTTTCGATTTCTCTCTTTAATTGAATCTTCCGATTTTATTTTCTGTTTATCTTGTCTGAGTTCTTGTCTCTGTTCCCGGCCGCGGTAAGACGTTCGTGGAACCTTAGATGGTTATGTAAGGCTCAGCCCCTAGCTCCAGCTTCCACGACCAAGTCTTGTGGTTTCTCCAAGAATTCGGGAGAAGAGGGCATACCCATTAAAAACCCTTGCACATCCTCCCACTTGTAGCCAGGGTAATCCGGGACCATCGGTTAAACAATATTCAGATATTCATCTTCAGCCTGCCAGCCTGCCTGTGTACCCACGCCCAATGCTGATTAGGCGTGTTCCAACCATCGCTTAACCCACCGTTCTGACCGTTCACTATTATTTCCTTTCAAGGAGGAGGAGGTTTGCGAAGTGGAATGCGGCTGTAAGGAGTCGGAGACAGGCACGCCGGGACCGTGGGGCGCGTGGGGCCCGTGCCGCGCCGGCGCCCGCTCGCGCACCAGGCAGCTGCTCGTGCCCGCGCGCATGGCGTGCAAGACCCCCTCCAGGTAAGCTGGTTTTTGTCTTTTGATTTAATAACGGCCGCCTCAGTCATCTAGTGATTAAGACCACCGATCTTAGACCCAGAGTTCCCGGGTTCGATTCCCAGCGGGATACTACATGTTTGTGTACTCGGTTTGGTTGAAGATATTCTCTACGGAATCATCTCGACCGGGCTATTGCTTTAACCCGGGAGGTGTGTGTGCTTGAGCGATGGTCAGCTAAATCCACTAAAACAATTCGACATTCGTCAAGTGCTTGGTGAGACCCCGAGCGCTCTTCGAGTCTTTCACAGCCCGCCGCGGTGGTTCTTTTGAACTCACTTCATGCTAGGCGCCTTACCCTCAGGAATTTGCAAGGCGTGTGGGAAGACGTTAGTACTTGCCCCCGCATGCGGTTTACGTTGGGTGCAACTGCCCATGTAACCACCTCAAAATCCCTACCCTAAGATCATTTAAAGATGTCGGTGAAAACTAAGGGTGAAAACGGGCATTAGACTTTATAAAGGCGCCAGATCAAGCGTGTGTAATGTCTTTTAAGCTATCATCTGGAACTTGGGAACGCCCTGTTATATTCCTGTTTTTTATACATTTTATCACATTAGTGAACAAACCTATAAACTTTAAGCGTATTTTATTGTATCAACTATCAATATCAATAACTCGCACTACAATTTTCCAAGTATCAATACACTGATGATGACATTCAGATACGTGACGATCGAGAGTGAACAAACCTATAAACTTTAAGCGTATTTTATTGTATCAACTATCAATATCAATAACTCGCACTACAATTTTCCAAGTATCAATACACTGATGATGACATTCAGATACGTGAGGATCGAGAGTGAACAAACCTATAAACTTTAAGCGTATTTTATTGTATCAACTATCAATATCAATAACTCGCACTACAATTTTCCAAGTATCAATACACTGATGATGACATTCAGATACGTGACGATCGAGTGGGCCAACTGCACGGGCGAGGCGGACGAGGTGCCCGACCTGACCGCCCTGGAGCCGCGCGCCGACAAGCCGCGCCGCGCCTGGCTCGAGCGCGACGTCTACCACGACGGCTACATTGGTGAGACACTCGAGCTACTCTACTATGTTACTCAGAATCAAATAAATTAAAAAATATTTTTAATTTTATTACACTTCTATGTAACACACTTCTATGTTACTACACTTTTATGTTTTTTTTATTTAAGAAAAAACTTCTATGTTACTTCACTACACTTCTATGTTACACACACACTTCTATGTTACTACACTTCTATGTTACTACACTTCTTTGTTACTACACTCCTATGTTACTGTACTTCTATGTTACTTAACTTCTATGTTACTACTGTTCTATGTAGTAAAGAATATCAACTTCATCAGCTCATTTATGTCCACCACGGCCCAGTCAACCCGATCCGAACCCTTCGGAGAATCTAGTAGGGCACGGGGACACGCACTAGTGCGTGATGCCGTTCCCTCTAGAAAACCTTCGAAGGTAATTCGTTTCACACGGCTTGAGGAACCCTTTAAGTTTCTCGCCGCCCCCAAAAAGCCCGGTAAGGCTAAAAATGCCTTCTGAGGCAATCAGCAAACTCTCTCAAAAAAAATCATTTATTTCCCCACTGCTGGGGCCTTTTCCCTATAGGTGGAAACGATAAAAGGAAAACGGTCCATAAACTACCACGCTGGTGTAGTGCGAGTTGTTGGTTTTGACGACTGTTAATGCAGTTGGTCTCGAGCGTTGGTCCCGAATCCTCTTTATGTGTCTGAAGCAATGAGGAGCTCGAGTTGATTTTTGGTCACACATTCAAATGTCCGGCCTTTAAGTCTGCGATTGTTGAAGTTGCTTATCTTCAGCAATCGCAGGCCAGGCGCGTTAACCACTGCGCCATCGAGTTTCTCAATCTCTTCTGTTACTATAGAGTAAACGCACCTTCTGATGGGTAGTGGGTATCGCCACTCATGGTCTTGTGCGGCATCCATGAATCTAGACTATTGTAGCAAATTTTTTGGGCATCAGTGTTCGACGCCAAAAAATATTGAATTTCATTGAAATTTTTTGGATGACAGCTGACTACTGATCCCTATTTTTATTGATTAAAGTAAAATAAATATCGATTACTGGTCTCAGTCGAACACTAGTGCCAAAACCCTATATTGGCAAAATACCGTTAATGTAAGGGTTTTATTCTTTC
The DNA here is from genome assembly GCA_963082485.1 of Eudonia mercurella. NCBI lineage: Eukaryota > Metazoa > Arthropoda > Insecta > Lepidoptera > Crambidae > Eudonia > Eudonia mercurella. The sequence goes on from OY720029.1 coordinate 17,585,582, forward strand.
TTATATTTAATCCTTTCTGAACCCAATTGTGAAACACCAACGCTGTCCAATTTTGTTCTTTAAACAGGACGCAAAACCATGAGTAGGTACAACAGTCTTTCGAAGCACAACGAAGTCGACACTTTTGCAAACAGTTTGATAAAACACAAAAATCAGATTTTGGACTCTTTGTTTCTTAAGTATTTAATATAATTTAATTTAATGCAATAAGTATAATAATAAAAATAATTCCATGTGGTTTTGAATTTTTTGTCTATTATTGTTTGTTTTGTTATTTTATTATTAGTTTTGTTTCTGTTACGTTTCGCTAGTGCATTTAGTTTTAAGATAAACATGTAACTGATTACATTTTTTATGTATGTTGTCTTACTCAAATAAATAAATAAAATTTTACTCGCTCAGAGGGCAGTAGCTCTGTTCTGGCGGTGGTGTGGACAGCGACCCTCATTCTCAGCTTCTATGGCGCCTTCATGCTCTACCGCGGGTTCATAAGGTAAATAATTATGTAACGCAATCTATCCTTCAATTTACTTCTAGTTAGTAGCTATAATTACACTATGCCTAATTGTTTAAAAATAATTCTTAAATAAAAATTAGTATCAATATAACAGAAAAGAAGGTGTTAAAAAATCAATAACATTGTAACTCATTAGTTACAGTCAGTACAGGTATAGTCATTACTATACATATGCAGATTGACTTTTTTATCACCGTCCAAACCTTCTGAGATGACTCCCGTGATACAAACGAACAACTCTTTAACTCGAAAATAAAATTCAGCTGTTCCATACATTTTGGTCGAATGAATATTGATGTTTTTCAAGTTAGGGAGTTGGTCCAATAGTATTGTTTGTTTGTATCACGGGAGTCATCTCAGAAGGTTTGGACGGTGATAAAAAAGTCAACCTGCATATTTAGTAATTGAATTCCTAAATATGTACCTACAATTTCTTTATATCTATACAAAGATGATATTAACAAGATATGATACCTACTACAAACCAGTTGTCACCCTTTTCCATTATTATTTTCATCATCATCGTCATCATCATCATCATCATTACCATCATCACCATCATCACCATCATCACCATCACCATGAATAGTCACCCACTGCTGAGGCTGGGTATAACCTTTCCTTTGTAAACGCCACTTAGAGTTTTGTTAAGTCAGGGGGCTATTTTTGAATCTCACCGGTGATCTCGAATTAAAAGTGACAACAAATATACTACGAAATATGATAATTTTTACAATTTAGCATTATTTACAATTTGATTATTAAGATAAATTACCTTTCGATAATTTTCGGTGTCAAAAATAAGTTACCAGCGACTTTGATTAAGAGAAAAAGGAACATTCGTAATGGAAATCATAGCGTAAGAATAAGTCACCGATTGAAAATGCGCGCCCCTCATTAGTGGCCGCGACTTTTATTATGCCATCTCTTTTCCACCATATAAGAGCAATAAACTATTTGATTTAACTTCATATTTATTACAGATGTCTCAGAAGCAGGAGGTTGAAGACGATCACGAAGGTGTAAGCCAACATCGGACCATTTTGAGATGACTTGTAGCGCCAGCGCTGCCTGGCCGGCTCTGACGGTGGACATTTGGTTTCAAGGTTTCGTTCTCTGTTCGTAGCTCCCTTGCCCGACGGTTGACTCTGTTAACAACCTTGTGTTGGTTCGTTGATTTGTCGTTGTTTACCAAAGATTTGATTTTTTATTGTTACCAAAAATGTACTTTAAATTTCCCCATTTGGACATTACATTGTGGGTTATTTATTAGGTACCTACTGTGTTTTTATTACTACTATTTATTGTTATGTGATTTGCATGTTTCTCTACATTGATATCACTTTGGTTTTACTCTTCGTTGTTGACGTTCGTCAATATTTCAATAGTAATGCTTTAATGACTGCCAATATTCTAAATAATATTTATCCCCATAACCCATAGTCCGTACTATTAAAATTTCTGTCTGTAAACGCTTTTGTGCTAAGTGTTGTATTGATGAGTAAGCTGGTGAGTAGTTCAACAGCCCTAGGACATGACGTTTTAAAGTAAAATCTAGTTTTCATAGTCATCGCATCACCGTACCACGAGCATGACTCGTCTAGAACATTAGATATGGCCTTCTTACCTAAATTGGGAAGTGGAGTAGCAAAAATGAAAGAACTCGATTTATAATTCATATGAAACGCAATAATTGGTAATATTATTAATTTACCACCATGATTTATTTGGCTTCTGGTCAAATTTATGTAAACACGACTTTACAATAGCGTTTGCATATTCGACTGAAGTCAAATAAAATGTGATATTGAAGATAATAATTTAACAGTTTACTGTCTTATCAATCTGTTTATCGGAAATGATTGTGTGGTAATGAACCGGGAACGTGTTACTATTGCTGTATTACTTATGAATTTAGTAAGATAATTAATTTCAATAATATAGCCAGCAAACAGTCTGTCCGCAGGAGTGCTTCCATGTTTTAATACGTATGAAATAAAAACTAAGTAATTTAGACTGTTTTTATAACATTTCCAAGCCGAGCTGTAGCAGTTAGTGGTGTTCGGATATTAATATGAATAAATAAATATCGCTGGAAATAACATCGTGATGGTTCATAATAATTATATATTGGAGCTGTCCTTAGCATTAATATAATTCATAACTATTTAAGATAAGATTCTAAATCCTATCGAGGCATTAAAATTTACAATATAAAGAAACAACATATCTAAAAAGACAGAATTATGTTTGATTGTAACAAACCTTACATGAAGGCCTTTAGAAATGTTCAAATATCGCAAATACCAATAAAATTCTAATTACAGTAATAATGGGGTAAACAATACTCCCGTTTTTGATTGTATGAAAACCTTCATTTGAGTCAGTATGGCTTTGAATTTGTTTCGTTTACACAAATGTAACAGTCTCGTCGGTTTGGAAAGGGGAGGTGGTTATGCCCCGACACATATCGATTTTATTTAATTATTTGATGATGAATATATAGGAAGGTACTGCCCAGCTAAGTCTTGCGTGGAGCGAAAACGCTCTGGTGACCAAAAAAGACGTGACACATCATGCCACATATCAGACTATATCAATATTTAAAAACCTCATAACCTCGATGTCTGCTAAGGATTTGTAAGCGGTTATATATTCTATAACAGAATTTTCGAAAGCTTAAAATATCATCCAAGTAGAGCTTTGGCGCACAAAATAACTTTCTACTTTACGAATAGTTTGTAAGACCTATCATTAACTGATCATACAGTTTAAAAATAATAATCGCGTATAACACTTTTTTGTAGATTTTGCATGTAAGCCCATGTATTGTGACAAGTATATATTGTATTTATAATGTGAGTGTGCTCTACGTCTCGTCGACTTCCTTCATCGATATTTTCCTTTTCTGTCTCATCGCTGCTAATGTCGTCTTTAACTCTTTATCTATCGACATCATCACTTTGTTGTGTTATAAACTTTTATAACTTCGTAACTACTTGATCCTCACTGGAATGTATATTTTCATTACTTAACAAACTGTTTTTACTGTAATGAATCATGTATTTTTTGTAACAACTTCTTGTTCCTTCATGACAATATATAATCATTATTTAATATGTAACATTACTATTACACCTTATTGACTCCTCCCTATCTATCCCTATGTCTTGACATATACTTACTTTCGTCCTTACGATGTATTTGTAACCGTATTATCATATGCCATTACTACATATTGATGTGAAACATGATAGTTAAGGAATCGTGTTAGACAATACCATATTTGATATATAATAAAATTTGATTGTGTTTTTATAACCATGCATTTTATTTACAATACAACTCCTGTTAAATTTTGGTTATGAAAACGTGTTAAATATAGCTGAAGTGAAATACTACAAGGGACACCCAAATATTCCGAATAATTTAATTCTGAATTTCGGTATTATGATTTTCATCAATCCAAATTTTATAATTTCGAATCAATATACATTTTAATCATACAAGAAGATACTACAACCATTATAATGGCGGGACCAGGTCCTGAATCCTATTAATTCATATTGCAGTACATATAATAGACCCTTACACGTTTATTTGCGTTTATGCCCAAACATTATAATGGCGGGACCAGTGTTTTAATACAACAGCACAGTACCTGCTGTACCCAGCCACACTTTTTAAGGCATTTTTCAAGAGTACTAATTAGGTACTAAATATTAATAAAACTAATCGCAGCTAACAATGGCTGCCACAAGTGGTCCCGCCATTATAACGTGATAATGGCGTGACCAGACTGTTTTAAATATAACTTTGAAATAGAAGAGGTACTAATTTTTTTACAAAAGGTAGCAAATAGTACCAATTCAGTACTAAACACTGCAATATGAATTGATAGAATTCAGGACCTGGTCCCGCCATTATAATGGTTACGAAGATACTGCTTAACTGGCCAATAGTATTCGTTACGGGTTTTTTTTTTAAAGATTGCTGATGTATGCCTTTTATAGAAGGGACCGAGGGCACAGAAGAAAGATACTCCGAGGGTTTCCAGAGTGAATGGCACCATGCACTCGTGTTCCCATCCCTTTATAGATTCTCCGAGGCGTTCGGATCGGAATTGAGAGCGTAACAGCCTATGAAAGCTAGAACCTCGGCTCGGGTCGACTGGGTCGTAGGTGGTACTGAACATCTACTTAATTTGTTATTTCAAACTGGTTAACGCGTCTGGTTTGTACGTGAGGTCGGCGAGGCCCCGCCGCACGATGTTGTTGACCCTCGCCGCGCGCAGCTCCTGCCGGCACTTGGTCACGTCCTCTTCAGCCAGGGACAAGTTCTCCAAGTTGTTTAACAGGACCTGGACCAATATTAATACTTTTATTTCAGATTCAAAATTCAAAATTCAAAATCATTCATTCAGTTTAGGCTACAAGTAGCTCTTTCACATTCATTCATAGAACATTCACATTCACCGATGGCATAGTGACATCACTATGCCATCGGTTCGTAAGTCTACTATGGGCGGGAGATCTTGTACTGAGAAGAACCGGCAAGAAACTCAGCAAGTGTCCAGCTCTTTTCTCCCTTACAGCGTCAAAAATATTGGAAAATGCCCTATCATAGCAGGACACTTTCCATTACAATAAAAACAAAAAATATAGAAGACAACCACAACATGTAAAAAAAAACACAATATAAAAAATATACGTTAACAATTTTACACCAGGTAAAAGTTACAATTTCCACAATGTCATACAGTACCACTACAGTACTCTCGTAAAAGTCAAAATATAGTGAATAATACTAAAAATAAGATAAGTATGCGAGAGCAGACCACCCTCCACCCGTTCACGAGTATGACATATAAATCAGCCATTGCTTCGCTCAACCATATTTTAGGGAACGTAACGACCGGACGCACACGCCACCACCACCGCAGAGACAGTAAAGAGAGCATGACGCACTCAAGATACTCTAAATAAAAACTTAGTGATCTATTTAACGCAACGCTGTTTGTTATCTGTAGGACACTGCTGATAAAGGCTATCATTTAGTATAAAAATTACATAAATTAATTTTATTATGATGATTCAAATAGAGTATAATGTGTTTTTTATTATAACCAACCCTTTTTTATCATCTAAATATTCTTTGACTGTATAATAACCTTTTATAAGTAATAAAGACTTCACATGTTTTTAAACTTCATCATCATCATCATCATCTCAGCCAAAAGACGTCCACTGCTGGACAAAGGCCTCCCCCAAGGATCTCCACAACGACCGGTTTTGTGCTGCTCGCATCCAGCGGCTTCCCGCGACCTTCACCAGATCGTCGGTCCACCTTGTTGGAGGCCTGCCCACACTGCGCTTTTCGGTACGCGGTCGCCACTCGAGGACTGCTCCGCCCCAGCGGCCATAAACTAAACTTATCTAAAGGTAAATCTAGTACATACTTGGTATTTTATTGTAATAGTGAATACCTTGCCTCAAGAAAGAACCAAAAACCTTTTGTAACCTAAACAGTGGCATTACAAGTTTTGTCTTATTTCTAGTATTGAAATTGTGTAAGTCACCATGTTTAGTAAAGGAGTTGATATTGCAACGTACAAAAACTATACAATTATAAATATATTAAGATGCAACTGTCAGGACACCAATTTCCTTAAAAAGATTTCTTAAGGAAGTTCGTGATCCTAGTTTATAGATTGTTCTTATTGCTCGTTTCTGTAGAATGAATATAGTTTAAATATCAGTCGCTGTTCCCCACAGTAGGACGCCATACGACATGACACTACGAAAATAACTAAAATAAACTGTTCTAGCAGTTTCAACGTCTGTTAACTGCCTAATTTTTCTAATGGAGTAAGCAGCAGAACTGAGTTTACCGGCCAATTTCGATATATTTAGGAAATACAATATGATGGTTCCAAATGTTACGAAACCATTTACCTACTTATTTACCTACTCGCGTTTTATTTTATAATGAAACTAGCGGCCCGCTCGCGACTTCGTCCGCTTGAGTACCGGGTCCAATTCTATGCATGTATTATACAAAAACCTTCGTCTTGAATCACTCTATCTATTAAAAAAACGTTGCAACGTCCGTTGCGTAGTTTTAAAATAGGTACATAGGGACAGACAGCCATCGGGAAGCGACTTTGTTATTACTATGTAGTGATTTCGAACCCTTTTACATAGGGTCCGACTCCGTAGTCACAGACGTCTGTTTTTATTAATTCGCGTAAACAATACAATAATATGTAAGTATTATTGAAAGTTACTTAAAATATCTACAAAAATTCCTTGTTATGATACCTTTTTGCGTCGTGTCGGTAGTCTAACCGCAAAAAACCCACGCCACCCGAACCCAGAACGTAGGTAGTTCCAAGATTTTTTCAATAATTACAAGATTCTGTCTATTTGCATAATTGTAAGTATCACATCTACTATGGGAGGAGCTCGATGGCGCAATGGTTAACGCGCCCGGTCTGCGAGTGCTGAGGTTTCGCAAAGGCCGGTCATCGGATGGGTGACCAAAAAATTAATCATCTCGAGCTCCCGGCTACATTAGCAGTCGTTAATAACCACTAATCCGCACTGGGCCCGTGTGGTGGTTTATGGCCCGTTCTCCCTATTCATCCATCGGGATGGCTCGTGCCCCAGCAGTGGGAACACAAAATGAGCTGATGATGATAATGATGATGATGAACATACATTTCTGACTTAAAATCAAAAAATAATAAAATATATAGTTAATTGATTTATCAATTTTCAAGTAAATTTATAGAAATCAGAATAAACAGAAACAAAATATGAAATGCCTTAATAAAACTTTAATTTACGATAATTATAATAAGTAAAATTGCTACACCTTTAAAATAATGATAACTTTCTAAATAGCGGCATAAGACGATACAGCAAATTTTGTAGCGGCTTTCTGCGCCTTAACCATCGTAGGAGAATTGTACGTAAAAACGTCTGAACAGTAATAATCCTTCATAACTTTCATGTCGACGTCCAGAGCTCCCACGTCACTGCTAACAACATTTGCTAAGCTAGGAATAAGATCTGTAAACAACTTTTCTTGATACTGCCCTAAATATGTAAAATTTGGGCTGACCTCTGCAAGCCGACAACATAGTGAATTCTGGTCGGTATAATACAAGCAAATCCCACTGTATTCGGCAAGCGCACGAATTATCTTCCAGTCGTGGCGGGCTTTTCCCGGTGGAGTCACCGCAGGCAGGGCGTGCTGTGATCGACCCTCCATATTTAAATATAATCCACCGGCTTCTGTATATGCACTTCCTGGCAAAATAGCACTAGCTACTTCAGAACCTCGGTCACCCTGAAACCCTACATAGATAACAACGCACGTTGTTGGCGGTTTCCAATCATAGAATATTTCATCAGCTCCAAGGGAAATTAACACAGCTGGCTTTAATGTCTGCACGGCTTCTAACCCACCTCCTTTCCAACCAGCTTCGAGTGCTCCAGCAAAACTTGCTTCTCTTGTAATAAAGTTTACGACGTTCCAATTTTTCGGTGTTTTTATTGCACTCAACAACGGTGGTAACATCTGCAATATATTTCCACCATGTGCTGTTTCTGCTTGTCCTATTCCAATCAATATTAACGGCGTTTTTGCACCTTGCAAAGCTTTGCCGGCTTTTGATAGCGCTTTAAGATCTGGACCTAAGTAATTAACATGATAGTTGTAGTCACATTTAGGTCCAATCACATAAATTTCACATTCATTTGACATATAAGCTTGGCGAATCCTAGCATTTAAAACAGGTGCTTCAAATCGCGGATTAGTACCAATTAGCAGAATTTTATCAGCTTGAGCGATCTGTTTCATATTAACATTTAAACAATATGCTGCCCTCAAATCACTTTCCGATTTACTGTGGTACAAACCACGTTCAATAAAGGTATGCTCTGAACCGAGCATATTTAAAAAATCTTTGCAAGTTACTAAAGTTTCAACATTAGTATGAGGGCCCGCTATCGCCATAACATTTTCTGGGTTGGCACATCTTAAAAATCTCCCAACCATTGGTAAAATAATATCCCATTCTACTCTAAGCAAACATCCCTGAAATCTATGCATAGGTGTTACTATTCGCTGCATTTCTAATGAATCAATCGCCCAACGACCTTTATCAGACAACCACTCTTGGTTAATTTCCTCGTGTTCTCGAGGCAGGACTCTAAGCAACCTATTATATCTGGAATTTAACACAATGTTGGTTCCAGTTGCATCTGTAACGTCAATAGAGTTAGTCCTTTTCACTTCCCAAGGTCTCGCTTTGAACATGTAAGGTATGGCTGTCAAAGCACCTACAGGACATAGATCTATTATGTTTCCAGACAGTTCTGAGAGAAACATTTTGTCGACGTATGTTCCTACTAGCATATCAGTGCCGCGGCCCGCAGTTCCCAAGACATCCATACCACAAACCTGCATTCCAAATCTTATGCACCTCGTACAATGAATGCAACGGTTCATTTCAGCTCGCACCAGAGGACCTAAATTTTTATCCTCAACTGCTCGTTTGCCCAGGAAATGAGTATCGGTAAATCTTGACCTATCGTTACCGAACCTCATGGATAAGTCTTGAAGATCACATTCACCGCCTTGATCGCAAATGGGACAATCTAATGGGTGATTGATAAGTATGAATTCCAAAACACCCTCTTGTGCTTTCATAGCGACTTCTGAATTGGTTCTTATTTTCATACCTTTACCAACAGGCATAGCGCAAGCTATTTGCAGTTTAGGCACACCTTCTATTTCGATGAGACACATTCTGCAATTTCCAGCAATACTTAGGCGTTCATGATAACAGAAGGACGGTATGGTCACTCGTTCCCGGCGCAGAGCCTGGAGGATCGTGAAGTAAGGGGGTACTTTCACCGATTTGCCATTAATAAATACCTCCACTTCTTGCGGCTTTTGCGACTTCGATTTAGCGGATAGTTTTCTTATGTTTTGAAGGACATACCGGCTATTTAGTAGTGTAATGGCTGACCTTAACATGATTTATAAAATTCTTTTTTAAATAAGTAATCAGTTTCGATTGACAAATCATTGTAAATCATTGTTGTCACCTTGACATATCTTATAATAACAAATCTGGTGAAAATAATATCTACTTAAAGTTAAAGAAGGTTCAATGTTGAAGTAATATTTATGTGAAAACACTACTATATTTATATTTGGAGGCACGGCAGTGCCCCCGCCAAGTTTAGCAAAAGCGGCACGGCCGTACCATACTTTTCTCGAAGAAGTTCAGGCCATTTTCGACCCCCTATTCTTCGTTGTGGATAAAACTAGAAGCCTGAATTTTCAGTTACCAAGCTGGCATTGTATTAACACGGTATGTTTCAAATTTCATTCAATTTGAACCAGTATTTTAAGAATTATAACTAGTCAAAGTTTCTAATTTTGTCACTCACTCACTGACTGACCGATCATCAAAACTCTAAGGCACTTCTAGCAGACATAGAAACTTCAAATTTAGAATACAATAATAATAATAATAATAATAAGTATATTTATTTGCCAAAAAAAACATAGACAAAAAGGTCTATGGCTCAGTGTTTGCAGGAGACCCACAAACCCTGTTATTCTGCCATAGCCATAAATTTATACATGGATTAAAACATAAATTGTAGCTAAATCTAAACTTACATTTTCTTATCTACATACAATATTTTATTATATTGTTTACCTATATTTGTAATTAGCTAGTGCCAGCGACTGCTCATGGAGCAGCCAGTTGCGACAACTCCCGCGAAACGTTGGTAACGAGAGGTTAATCCCTGAACAAACTGGCGGCGGGAGGTCATTCCAAATTTTGGCTGCACTGTGCTTGAAACAGCCTCTGGCACTAACCAATCTCAGTTTGGGGACCAGTAACTGATATCCCCTATCTCTTAATGAATTAAACGAATTGTGTTTCGGGGAAAGCTTTTTATACATATAAGTTGGCTTTTTTGTTTGATGAATCGTATGCAGAAAGCACGCATACTTTAAGGTGGATTGTCTGGACATACAGAGAATGTTCTTATTAATTAAAATTGGTGTAATGTGATGACGTCTGGGGATAGAATAACAGAACCGCATACACGCATTCTGCACTCTCTGCACGGTTTTCGCAGTCTTTTTAAAAATACAAGGCGTGTACACAATATCACAGTATGTAAGGTGTGATAATACCAAACTATTACACAACAAAAGTCGTATATCTTTTTTTAAGTATGCCCGAAACTGATACAGTTTTTTGAGTGCCCCGAAACATTTACCTATCTTATTACGGACATGGTGCTCAAACCTTAAATTTTCGTCCATTAATAACCCGAGATTGCGCACACAACCCTCGTTAGGTACTATAGTGTCGCACACCCTAATAACCGGGCTTGCACTTTTTATTTTCTGTACCTGATTTTTACAATTAGGGTTTAGTGTATAAATCAAGGAAAAACTAAAATATTTTGCAATTTTGGTTCAGTTTTATAGATACACCAACTGCATAAATAACTTTGCAATCCTATATAAATGTATAGGATTACAAAAGTTACATTTGAAGATAATGAATCAGTGTACCAGTGTGATACTGCCGCACAATTTATGAACGCAGTAAGTACAACTTACTACGTTTGTGATTGTGATATTTGAGTTGCTGACATTACGATGTATTTTGTCGAAACTGTTCACATTTTCTTTACTGCGTTCATAAATTGCGTGGCAGGACATATCTTCTAATGAGTAAGTATTTAGGTACTGCATTTTCTTTGTGATTGTAAAAATATTTATGAAGTCGGAAGCGCGCAAGCACGCGCCAATCGCACTAAACAATTAATTTAATATAATAATGTATTACTTGTGAGATACATTGTGTTTTCATGCGATGGCCAAGTCAATCTGTTTATTTAAAACATAAAATATTTTTAATATTGATATGGTCACTATAAGATGTTGTTAGGTTCGCTAATTACGTAATAACTTAAGTAGAAGAACTGAGTTGCGAGACTTGGTTTTTTTTACAAGTATGTTTTTGATGGCATTTATACTTTTACACGAGTATGTGCTCCCGTACATAACAAACCATAACCATAACTATGGTTAGATAGGTATATAATTTTCGCAAATTTTGTTGCAAACAAATTACAATTTGAAAAAGACCCGGTCGTGGAATTTTTTCAACACTTTGTCTTTTTTCAAATTGTAATTTGTTCTTTTCTCAATAAAATTATATGTAAATAATCAAGAAAATTTCACAAAATAATTATTATTATTAAAATAAGAGGAAATAACAACACATTTCCAAAATAGCTGTATAAAACGATATCAGTAAGCTTGGTCTGAAGTGTGTGGAGGGCGATTTTTGAAACTCACCATTGTTCTCGAAATTTAAAGTCATTTGGAATACACTATGAAATGTATATGTTTTGTATAATTCACAATTTGTTTATTAAGATACATAGGTACCGTTCGACCATTTTCGGTGCAAAAAATAAGTTACCAGTGAGTTTGAATAAGAGAAAAAGGAGCAATAGCAATTGATATCATAGTGTGAGAATTAGTCATCGCCCCTCTGAAGATTGTAAAATAAACCATTAATTGCCTTAAAATATTATCACTAAAATTACCTGATGAATTGAATTAATGAGCTGAACAAGAGCTTCCTTAAATTGCAGATATATTTCTGTTGCTCTCTGATACCTGAAATAGGAAAATAATGTAAAGATTTTATATTACATACTTAAATAAATAAATATTTACCTGTACTTTATTATAAAATCAATTTTCCATAGTTAGATCTATTTATCTATCTTCACATTTTTTGTCGAGTTTTGGGAATATGGTACAAATGTAGCGGCAGGGGTCCACCGCAACCAGCAAAATTTTGAAAATTGGTCTATGAGAAAAAAAGTTTGGGAACCTCTGCTCTAATTCTTTCAAAGCAATAAACCAATTTCAATAATATTTCTATGTACAAAAAATGCAAAGATGTTAATTAATAAAAATAGTTTTATAAAAATAGTTTGTGACTTGAAGTTTTTTAGTTGTTTTCCCTCAATCAAAGAAAGTTTCAATTGATTTAAAAGAGTTAGAGCTTTGAAGTTTGTACAGGATACCGAAACGCATAAACGCTCATTAGGAACAAAAACTAACTTATGATCGTGCATGACGTCGGTGAAGGCGTAGTCGAGGGCCAGCCGCAGCGAGCGCGCGGCGCGCGGTGCGGCAGGCGCGCTTAGCACGCGGCGCGCCCCCCGCTCCAGGCACCGCGCTTGCACGAACAACGTGCACGCGTCCGCGCTTGCCAGCGTGCGGTCCCAACCGTTCCTGGAAGCGACATTCAAGTTTTTCTTCGTAGCATCTCTCTTTGCAACGAAGGTTAACATTATATTAACTCTATGCAGGGATCAATGGGCCGTTTCTGCAACCATCACTGGCGTAAGTATCTTATCTGCCAATACTTCGCGCGCGCAACAGGTAACCCGCCTACTCGTTTGCCTCCATTTAACTTTTAAAAAATACCAATGCTTTATTTGTCGGCTGACTTGCCCTATGTTAACAGCTGGAGCAGGTTTAATTTTCGATTTTTTCATTTTAAAAGAGTTCATAGTTTAACAATCGATCAACCAGTGCCATGGTCCTTAGCCTTTAGGTTGTAAACAAAGGGATTGCATAATTTCAATAGATAGCAATTCCTAAATACTATAGCCAGCCTTTTCCAAAGTGGGCGATAAGGCTCCCTTGTGGGCACTGGAGGCCTAGAGGGGGGCGGTAAGGGGCCCGGAAAAAAATGGGGGGTGCTGATGTGATTTAAGGGGGCGATGGGCAATTTATAACTTTAGCTACTTCATATTTAGAAATTCACTGATATTAAAATCTTCCTACTATTCAACATCCATTTATTAGTTCATATTTATATCCTATTTTATCGTATAAACATAGGCTAAAAATATATTAAATATTTATTATTTTTAATGCGTTCACAACGCTATTTATATTTTAAGATATTTATTATGTAATAGGTATCAAACACTGAGAAATATTCGTAATATATAGGTTTAATTAAACTCCAGGCGAGACTAATATGTTAATGAGGTTTTTAAGGTAAAAAAAAATGGGGGGCGCTACAAAATAACTGATTTTCAAAGTGGGGTTAGACGAAATAAGTTTGGAACCTCTGTGCTATACAATAAAAGTATAATAAGCTCGTCTTTCAAGAGTTGAAGCTATCACAGAATAGCACTTACTTGCCAACCGTAGTCATTTTCCATGCGGGCATCGCATCGTCCACAAGCCGTACGGCCGCATGCGCATACTCAGCCGCGGCGCGCAGGCGCAGGCTTACCGACGACAGCGCGTCGCGCAACGCACGCGCGCGCGTCAATGCGCCTTCCAAAGGTGTGCCCGGCGGGGAACCGTTCCACATGCTTTCTGAACACACGAAAAGTCCCTAGTCACATCACAAGCTATTGCCCTCATATTTATCGTGAAGCAACCAAGACAGCAGCGAAAAACCTGCTCATTTTTAGGGTTCCGTAGCCAAATGGCAAAAAACGGAACCCTTATGGATTCGTCATGTCTGTCTGTCTGTCTGTCTGTCTGTCCGTCCGTATGTCACAGCCACTTTTTTCCGAAACTATAAGAACTATACTGTTGAAACTTGGTAAGTAGATGTATTCTGTGAACCGCATTAAGATTTTCACACAAAAATAGAAAAAAAAACAATAATTTTGGGGGTTCCCCATACTTAGAACTGAAACTAAAAAAATTTTTTTATACGTGTGGGGTATCTATAGATAGGTTTTCAAAAATGATATTGAGGTTTCTAATATCATTTTTTAATACGTCATAAAGTACGGAACCCGTCCGTGCGCGAGTCCGACTCGCACTTGGCCGGTTTTGTAATTAATCTAATAGACTCTACACGTCTCTCGCTACGACTCGCGCTCTCGTAGTCGTAGTAGTACTCTACTACGACTACGAGAGCGCAAAGGCCAAGGATACCACCAGCCTGTCTCTTTTAACAAATATAGGCGAACTCGCAATCGGTCCCACAAAAACACACAAAAACAAAAACACAGACACATTTTATAACAGAGTTTTAATGAGATTATGCGTGTTACTTATGCTATTAATGTGATGTGTTTTTGATGAGAGGCTCCTTTTTACAAAGTCAGAAAAATCAAAATTAATTTGTAAAACTTAAGAGGTTTCAAAAATCAAATAACTCTATTTTTACAGTGAGACTACCCTAGGCGAAGAAGATAGGTAGAGTTTTGGATAGAAGAAGCCAGAGAAGTAAAAAAGCTATTTTTTTTTTTTTAATTATTTATCGGAATTAAAACATACAATTTTTTTTTATATATGGTACTACTTAAGCCTCTTGGGTTTGTGTGTAGGTACCTATCAATAATATTCTTCCACGTTATCCGTAAAAGGGATCAAATGTTAAAAACTAAGTACATTAATATTATAATTCTAAGAATCGACAATGTTCTGACAGTACGATCACATTTCCGACCACAACATAGAATTATTATTTTAAAACTGACAAAAAATAAGTTTTTAATTTGTATTTAATGTTGTGTTTGGTAATTGCATTACGCGCGGAGGTAGGTAAAGAATTAATGCTAAAAACGTAATTCCTGTCACCAATTCACCGAGCAAGTTCTGTAGCTGAGCGTAGAGCGAGCGTGTGCGCAGGATCTGCGCGTGCAGGCCGCGCCGCTCGCGCTGCAGCTCCGCGTACCGAGTGCGCAGCCAGCTCAGTTCCAGCCGGCGCATCTCCTGCAAGTATCGTTATGTAAGCTATGGAAATGGAAACTGCACTTCCGTTTGGAAAAGTCGGAGCAGTCGAAGAGCGTTGTTGACCACAACGCTCTTCGGCAACAACTTGTTGTGTTGTGCGACTGTCGCGTTATGTTGGTCGTTTGTACGCTTTGTTGTTTATTGTTTCGTTAATAAAGAATTTACATAGATTGTGGAAGTATTTTCAGTGTAGTGCGTCGGTTGCTTTCAATTTAGTAACCTACGTCTCGTATATTTAACCGTCTATGTGGTTAGATCTCCAATTCTGGACCCAAAGTTCCGGTGCGATTTTCGAGTTGAAATCGTTATGATTTTTTTATTATTATATTTTTTATCATTTGAAAACGCTCTAATAATGGTTGGACCATTTAAGCGAACAGGCTACACGAAATCTGGAAGTTCAGGTATTTCACAAATATATTTCGTGTATCATCATCAGTTAAAACAATGCAATTACCTTGCGATTAACATTTGCAATGAAATCTTCGTTTTCCGATGCTAACATAGGCCTTCTATAAATATCAAGACTGACGAACAGCTGAAAATTAAAGGAATTGACATTAATTGTCACACAATGAATGCAAGCACATATCCTGCTTGAGGTAACTTATGCTTCTAGCACTTGATTTCGAATAATTTATTATTTAGTTATCTAAACAATAACACAACATTACAGTGAGACCTAAGAGTTTCCTGCTTACCTGATGTAATGTTTTAGCATAAGCTTCTTTATTTATTTCAGTTGCTGTATTCGTTGTTTCCTCAAAAGTTTTTATCTCCTGTTGAAAAACGTAAATTTTAATCAGAAGTAACAAAACACTACCTTTGTACCTATTTATCATGTTGCGTTTTAATAGTTATAGTCATGGGAGCCTCAATAGTTGTTTTAAATACTGCTGGAATAAATAAGTTTTTATCGAGTTCAACCATCATGATAGCAAATTTTTTATTGCGTAAAGAACAAAATATCAAATAACATAAACGTCACAAGCAACAAACATTTCGAAACATTTCGAAACAACAAGCGTTCCGAAAATTTAAAGCCTCTTTATCTATTTCTATCTATACTACGAGGTACACGTACTATACAGAGGTAACGATTGTGACGACGACTTTACCTGCAGGATGCTCTCCATCTCCGCGGTGACCACGGCCAGCCTGGCCGCGGGCAGGACCTTCTCGCTCTTGGCGATCTCGTTGTCCAACCTGACCAGCGCCGCCACCACCGTCTCCCCCTTCATCGCGGCTTCGGGCCACATGGACTAGGTAGAATGAAATTCACCATTAAAAAAAACAATTATGAACCTTCAAAATGCAACATAAAAAACATTAATTACGATTGAGTTAAAATTTCAAGGTGCTACTGCGAGTTTTATTTGCCTTTGATCACATTAACGAAACAGAGAATTTGTATGGCAAGTTATATGGATTCTAAATGCCATAAAAAATTTCAAGAAACGGCGTGGCGTACTGAGCAAATCCGAAAATAAACACAGCAATAGCTTTTTCTCATTTCTTCTACATTACAGCGTGTGATATTTAAAAGAGAAACAAAAAAAATACTTGTTAAAATATTAAATTCTGACATAGTATTTCCTAAGCTAAAATAATCAAATCTAGTGTATTGTCAATTACAGTATCGCCATTGATGATTAAATGAAACTTTAAAAATAATACTTGGTGCAAAATATCACGCTTACTGATGAAGTAGTCGACACTTTAATTCCTGAAGTGCTTGCCATGCAGCCCATTACATCACAACAGCTTAAAAATAATAACTATTCAATCAAATTTAAATTAAAAGTTTGATTATCGTACAGAGAGGTTTAATTTTAATTTAATTAACGTAACTTAAAATAATTTTATTATATTTTATAATTATTAAATAAGGTCGCTGTGAACTGTTGTGCCCACGGATCAGTAACGACTGCGATTCTATACTAAACGCTACTATTTCTGCAAATAAAGGTTTTTTTAATGTGCCAAGGCTATTCAATACTTGGGCAAATATTACCAGCGTTTAGTAAAAAACTCAATAGTGCTGGTTAGACAATAGGCGAGGGCGCGGGGCGGTACCACACGTCGTGCCGTCACATGGATATACAAAGAATATTTTTTTTAATATTATTTAATAATCTAATAATTTATTTTTTTAATATTTAAATGATATTTACATTATTGCACTATTTTATCACATATCATTCCATGTGTTTCGGTCTTTGTCGATCTCTCCCTCTCTTAAAAAACGTCGTGAAGAATTTGCCTACTTCTTCGGATACATTCGGCTGACGTACCCTATCTATCTCGCCCTTATATCATCGCCCATCCCATTTTTCTCAGCTGGTAGCCCAAAATCAGCAATTCCTGTTAGTAAATGGATGGTGTTTCTGACGTGAGTTCTCTTGATTGTCCCTTGATTGACGAGGGAGGAATCTCATGCCATCAACATGATTTGATTAATTTGAAAAATGCATTTGCATTGGGTAGGTATATCTAGTCTCTTACTCTTACTGCTTAAAACTTCAAACTTAGCAATTTTGTGTTTATTTGTTAAGAAAAGTAATCAATAATATATGATCCTTTTTTTCCAATATTTGACGCCGTAAAAGTAAGGAATAAAAGAAATACTCTTGCTGAGTTTTGCCAGTTCTTCTCAGTACAAGCACAAAATATGAAGACCCCAGAACACATACCGCGCTCGAGTAACGGACACGGAACTTCGCAACAGCTGCGCTTGGACTGAGTTTGAGATTCTCCGAGATTCTGTTTTCGTAAGAGGGTCTATTTGTGCGTTGCTTTTTTTTATATATTAAAAGGAAGCAAACGAACAGGTGGGTCACCTGATGGAAAGTAATCGCCACCGCCCATGGACACCCGCAAAACCAAAGTAATCACAGATGCGTTGCCGGCCTTGAGGAAGGAGTTGGAGTTGTTTTTTTTTATATTGATTCGTCATAGTGACCACATCCTGCCTGATGGTAAGCAGCCGATGCAGTTCAAAAAAATAAGAGCGCTCCTCACCGTGGAACAAGCACGGTAACAAGCGCACCCATTCATGACGGCCCGCATAAATGCCGTTTCACGCCCCGCTTAAAAGACCCGGGACTATAGGAGATGGGAAACATGCGCCGGCAAAGAATTCCAAAGCCGAATGGTCTTACAGAGGAACGACTTGCCAAATTTTTTGGTAAGAGTACCTACTGATCGTCTGTACAGTATGATGGTGGTTCCTAAGACCAGCACGTGTGGTCCGAGAGAGGAAAGGAGAGGGCAGGATTAGATCAAAAAGTTCTTCAGAAAACTCTCCGTAGTAATTCCGGTAGAAGACACTTAAGAAGGAAGTAGGAACTGGGAGGGTGGAGGGATGAGAGATGCTTGAGCGCGTATGTATGAAGCTTACTTTCTGCAGTCTCCTTATTTTGTTGTTCAAGGTCTTCTACCCTGTCTTCCGTTTCTGTGTTCCGTCTGATGGCGTAGTGTCATTCATGGGATTTTTTTTTGTAGCCAATGTAGAAAAAAATATTTGGTAATGTTATGCTTGTTGTTTTATTTTCCACTTCGGTCACATTGCAAGAAGGCAAGTTACGCAATATTTTCTAATTATCAGTCAACCATTTAATGCCGTATCCTATCTCCTGATTATATTCGTGCATCGACACAATATTGCCTCATAATTAGTCACGATCACGACACGTCATCAACGAAATTACTTTAAGCGCGGGCTGCATAGTAAATAACGTGAATCCGTTACAATAATAATTAATCAATGCCCTTAAAAGTTTTTTAACTAAGTATATTTTTACCTTTAATTTATTTGACAACAAAGTAAGCGCTTGGCCTCTATCTCACCTAATAAATAAATAAATAAAAAATAAAAATTATTTATTTCAGACCGAGATCCATATAAAAGTGTTGGTACTTTACATAATATTCTTATAATCTATGTTAGTGATTGTACATCATGGTGTTAGTATACAATCTTATAAAACTAGGTGTTAGTATTAATTATTTAGGTTTATTATTTAAAATTAGTTGGGCGGTGATCACTAATCACTCTCCGCACAAAACGTTTCCACATTGGCGAGTCCCGTCTATCAGCAACAGTATTCAGGATGGCGTTCGGACTGTTCCTAATTCTGCGAATAAGGGATGCTGTTTTTTTGCGGATGATTGCGCCAAAACCATCTGTTTCATATTCAGCAAACATTCCCGACGCACGCGCACTGCAGAAATGGGGCAGTCCCATTTCTGATTATTATATTGAACCCGTAGGGCATCTAGCGGCTTTTTAGCATAACTTACCCACAGATTCCCCGTGTAGAAACACTGACAATAGGGGAAAGTGGGGTAATTGGGAACACCTAACTTATAACACTCAAAAAAATTAAAGAAAGTCACAGATATAATCAACTTTTATTGCAACATTAACTTTACTAATCTACCTACAAAAAAATTAAGTAAAAATTGTTGAAAATAAACTTTAAAATCAAAAAATTAAAGAAAATAAAAAACATTGTCGTTCTTATTTACCCGATACTGTATGGGGTAATTGAGATCAGTCCGCGGGGAAAATAGGAACGATATGGGGTAATTGTGAACGACAACAAAATCATTATAAGTACTACAATTATTTTGTTTGTTACTAGATTAACCGGAAGTACACTTATCATGTGCCCAGTTGTTACAGATAGCGCACATAATCCAATCTTCTTTAGGTGGAGATTCATATTTTTCGCTGCAGAATATACAGTAATAATCCTCTTCATTTTTATTTTCTTCTAGCATCCTCTTAAAATTTCTGTCTCCCTTACCCTTAACTTTTGGCTTCATTTTCTTAGTATTAGTGGTGTTTATCTTTTAAACTTTCTCTTTTTTTATTATCCTCTCCACTTGTCTTTTCTGTTTTTCCTCTAGTTGATATTTCATAGGTGTGCTGGATAAAATCTGGGCATGTTTATTATTTCCTCGCTTAGAAGTTACTATTTTAGGAAGAACAGGTACATTGGTAATTTCAGTAAGAACAACAAAAGTGGATCAAATCAAATCAAATCAAAATTTATTTATTTCTCATCACAAGGTATAGGTATAAAAAATACGTAGGATAAAGAAATAAAAATAAAGATGACACATACAAAGTAAATAGAACCCATAAGTATCCCTTGTGAGAGACTGGTGGTTGCGATAGGTTTGAAAAAAAACCCGTAAGCCACAGGTCACCAGGCCCTATTCCACGGACTTCGAGTTAACTATAACTATATGAGCTAACTTATTAATACTATAACAAATAAACAAATACATGAAATAAATGATGTTGCAAGCCCCTGAGTGAGAGATATTGTATATTGTGTAAAGGAGTGAGTGTGTAAGAGTGAATGAATGAATGCATGTGTTCGTGTGTTAATACTTAGTGTAGTGCACATATTATTATAATGCAATAAAACCTTAGAGAGAGAAGGGGTATGATTATAGCAGCAGTTACACCTTTGGTTTAATTAAGTCTTCGGTTTCCTCATAAGTTAATGTCATGAGCCAGTTTGCGATTGTGCGTTTACAGTTAAGTTTATGAAGGGGATAGACAGTTAATAGATTATTTATTTTATTATATAAGAAGGAGCCGAAGAAGCAAAAGAAATGATGAGAGTGGCTTGTGTGGAATAGTGGTGTAGGACAGACATTAGCCTTCCTTCGCTTGTCATCCATTAGTTTGGGATCGTACGACAATTGAGAGTGCTTTTTCATGGCAGTCTGCAGTATAAAAATTTGCCTTACTGTCAGCACTTCCCAGTCCTTATAAAGCGCAGTTGTAGGGAAGCGATATGGAAGACCAGCTCCCACCTTTAGTACAGCTCTCTGAGCTCTCTCAAGGAGGAGGAGATGAGTTTTTGGTGCACCACCCCAAGACGTGATGCAGTACTGAACCGAAGATTGGCAGAGCGCGTAGTAGACCATTTTTATTGTCTTGCGGTCAGCTAATGGATGGATGGATGGAGGAGTAGTATTAATGGTCACATCCATATCAGTTTGATTTTCAGGAACAAAAGTGGTATTTTGACTCTGACTGTCAATGAGTTCACTCAAGCTTCCTTCAGTTGCAATTTCACGAACGGAAGCACTTGATTCTTGACTGACGTTGGATTGATCTAATGGCGTTTCCGAAGCATTCTTTGAACTTGTCCATATCAATGGTATAAATTCCAGCCACTCTAAACCCAATGACAGCTTTGCTTATGTTGGCTGTTACAGCAATCGTGTATGTACCTTTCTAACTGGCCTTCCTGATTTTTTATTAAAGGGGTACCGACCTTTTTGTGGTTTCTTAAATACTTCTTTATTTAACTTTGCTTAAACAACGTTGTTTTTGGCACTGAGTATTTTATGGCTGCTTTGCCCAAAGTAAGCTGTTTACTCCTAACATCATGTACAGTACGGCAAAGATCTTCAATTTCATATCTTGGTGTGGTTTTTCTTTTGTAATGTCGAGGCATCTAAAACAATTTCTAATGTTACAACACTTTTACAGGATCAATAAATTCATAGGGGTAATTAGGAACGTTCACATTTACCCTCCTGACACCGTTCCTAATTACCCGAAGTAGGCAACTCAAATCAAAATGGCCGTTACTCGCAATATTATCTTCGATGAACTTAAAGCTACAATAAAACGTATAAACAGATATTACTTGTAAGATATTAACAATATGTGATGTCTCTAAGCTCAAAAAGATGCTTAATACATTGATTTTTACATACGACAAAAATTGTAACGAAAATACGTAATAATATTGTCTGACTCACCGTGACAGGATGCGCGCGTCTTTTCACTCACATTTCTGCGGGCGAACTAAGGAACCCCAAGCGCGTCTATTTAAAAGTACGCGGGCGGTGTAGTATGGTTGGAAGTATTTGATGTTCAACTGTTCCCAATTTCCCGCCGTTCTCAATTACCCCACCTTCCCCTACGCTTTGAAGAGCGTGATTTTCGCTTCTTCACTACAACGGGAGAATCTACGGATCAGCATGTTGCTTCTGACCGCCAGAGCCCTAAGCTCCCTCTCAATATCTACATTAGCTATATGGTCCTCAGTAACAATGTGATCCTGATCCTGTTAAGAAATATTAAAGATTTAGAAGTTGGCAGAAATTATATTCACAATCCCGTTTTATTAATTTGAAGTACAAGTTTTTCTCGTTGTTATCAAAGAAAATTTAACACTACGTTTTATGGCGATGAGTATTTTGACATTTGTCAACACTCCAAAACAAGGGAAAACAAAGTATTTTATTAACTTGTTGTTAACTAAATACTCAACGCAATATTAACAAACTTTACGTTAAATATAAACACTAAATAAACTACAGGTAGTAGGTACCCAACTCATTCGAAGGTAAAATTAAAAAAATATTAAAAAATGTAATGAAAAGTTACTTAATAAAAGCAAAATTAACAATATTTCTTCATTTATAACTGACAGTCCTAGGTCGCAACAACTTTGTTACAGTGAAAAAAGTAACACCGTTTAGGGTTATCTCAGGCACACTCTCCACTCTTCTACCTGCGGCCTTAAAAATAATGAATGCACACTTAGCTCAGGCCGTGAGTGACTCCAAACATTTTCTGGATTGATTCCGCAGTTGGGCTCAGCAGCACCATGTCATCGATACGTCATGTTATTGATACTAACACCATCCACGCCGCATCCCACACGCATGCTGCTGAGCTCGGCTATGAGATTATTTATATACAGGTTCAAGAGAGAGGGCGAACTGATCCCCCCTGTCGCACCCCGCACTCCAACCTATACGGATCAGACAAAGCATGAGACCATTTTATAAAGTTGGTTTGGTTCCCGTACCAATAATGAAATATCTTCAGCACTGCCGCCGGTACTCCCCTGTCCCTCAACTTCTCCCAAAGTACCTCATAAGATACAAGGTCAAATGCCTTAGAGAGATCAAATCGGCAACGCATCTGCGATTCCTCAGGTCTTGCAGTTGTCCATGGACGGCGGTGATTGCTTCCCATCAGGTGACCCGCTGCTCGTTTGCCTCCTTCGAATATTTAAAAAAAAACAAGGAAGCAGGCGTATACCGGCGTCTTACGACTGGTGTAGTACTGGACAGTGTGCTTGAGACCCAGAATTGCGCTTTCAGTTGATAGTTTGGGCCGAAACCCGAACTGAGCATCATGTAGATTTAAACATTTCTGTAAGATAGACTCGAGCACACTGTCCAACACTTTCGCTATTGTAGTGGCAAGTGAGATCGGGCGGTAGTTTCTACCATCCGAGATATCCCCTGTCCTGTTCTTCACAATCGGTACAACTTTCGTTTTCATTAGGTTATGAGGTAAGTAAGAGTGTTCAGTTTTCACAGTCTTTGAAAGAGAAATTTTACTGGCAGGTTTTTGTGAATTTGAATAGATGTATGTACAGTGTATGAGGGTGGAAAACGTTCGTTCCTGCTGCCTCCAAGAAGGCTAATTGAACACCACCTACCTCTATTCGACCAGGTGGAAGATGCTCGGCTCCAGGCGTACACGGTACGCCACAGAGAGTCCAGGTGGATTTTCAGGGTTAGCACGGCTAAACTTGGTTCAATAGGTCTCGGAAGAAGCACACTACACGGCAGTGAGTCCACAAACACACATTACAGATGTTAGAACGTCTAACGATGAGGTTTCGACACGGTCAAAATTGAGAGGAGAGAACGTCCGTCCAGCTCAACGCACAATGGCTACCTGCCGCAGTACGAGCGGCCAGCCGTCGAGTCGAGTTCAGTGGTGATTTATCAATCTACCCTCAATTCAACAGCAGATATCGAACATACCCCTCACCGAAATCAATATGATTGATTTCCCTAAAATGAATGAGAAGTATGTGTATATAAGTATACAAAAAAATATATAAAATAAATAAACTTACGAAGCTGATAAAATTAATGTTAAGTGTTCCAAAAGTGGAGTGTACCTACCTAAAAGTGTTCATAATAATAAACTTAACTAAATAATATATTTAATGCGAAGTTATTAATTTGCATAGGGTAATGGACATACTTTGTTAGTCGGTCTCTGAATTAAACCATTTTTGGTTCTTAAAGTTAAAACGCGGTTAACGTTGTCAACGCCACTATGCACTTTCTCAACTCGTGCTAAAGTCCACTGAAGAGGTTTAGTCAGATTTGACTTGAGCAAAACTAAATCACCTATGTTTAAGTTAGGTGGGGATTCAAACCACTTCGCTCTCTGCTGGAGAGTGTGAAGGTAGTCATCTGACCAACGTCTCCAAAATGACTGTGAAGCCTTCTGAATGGATTGCCAACGTGACAATCTGTTCGTAGGAACATCTTCGAAGTCATATTCCGGTACAGCTAATAAACATTGACCTATTAAGAAATGACCCGCGCGGTAAGAACATCAAACTCGTTTGGGTTGTCTGATAAGGAACACAAAGGGCGTGAATTTAGAACGGCTTCAACTCTGCAGAAAACAGTACTTAACTCTTCAAAGGTGAGTGACCGATCACCTACCACACGGTGAAGGTGATGTTTGGCAGACTTTATTCCTGCTTCCCAAAGTCCACCCATACTAGCTGCATTGGGCGGGCTGTTACGCCATTCTACGTGACGAGTTGTCAGTCCATTGATAATTTTATCTTGACTATCTTTATTATTTAAAAAGCTTGAGCCTTCTCTTAAATGCTTGGCTGCCGCAATAAAATTAGTGCCACAATCCGA
Organism: Eudonia mercurella; assembly: GCA_963082485.1. Lineage (NCBI taxonomy): Eukaryota > Metazoa > Arthropoda > Insecta > Lepidoptera > Crambidae > Eudonia > Eudonia mercurella. The sequence continues at coordinate 17,610,675 of OY720029.1, forward strand.
ATAAAGGCAACTGCAAAGTCCGCGGCGAGCCACAAAACGATCAAATGCAGCTAAAAAACAATTGCAACTTAAATCAGTTAACACTTCTAAGTGCACAGCTTTTGTTGAGAAACAAACGAAGAGGCACAGGTACGACTTGTAGACCTTTGCGTTCCGCCTTAAACTTTCCTTAACGAAGAAAGGCCCACCCAAATCACAACCAACGTGGTTGAAAACCTTATCTGGTTTTAGTCTAGGCGCGGGTAACGTACCCATAGCGGGCTGAATCGAGGTTGGTCGGCATCGAAAACAAATCTTACACTTAGATAACACGGATCGAATAATGCTACGAGCACTAACTATCCAATAGTTTTTACATAATACGCCTTGTAACGTACGCGGCCCTATGTGTAAATACAATCGATGAAAATATTCAATGATCAATTTGATTGTGTGACATTTAGGTAGAAGCACGGGATGCTTCGTATTGTAAGGTAAGTCGGACTGCACGAGCCTACCCCCCACCCTGAGGAATTCACTGGAATCTACAAAGGGTGAAAGCTTACGCAAGGAAGCTACGTATTTATTTTTACGCAACAATGTGATTTCATTGTGAAAATGATTTATTTGCACCACCCGAACGATGGTGTCATGAGCTGTCTTCAGCTCTGATGACCTGAGGGGTCCACCTGACCTATCAGATTTTTTTGATTTTAAGTTAAACACAAATCGATGGCACCATGCCATAACACGTTGCAATCTACTAAAGGAGGAGAAATTATTAAATGTTTCTTCTAAATCATTTTTTAAAATCATATTTTTATTATCCCACGAATTCAAAACAAATGTATCACAATTAGATTTTATGTCAGGAATTTTGAAACCGTCCTTTACATAAAATGGTTTAATTGGCCATTTTGCTTGATCGTCAGATAGCCACTCGGGGCCGTGAACCCACTCCGTAGCACCTTCCACGAAGCGAGCTGGCATCGCACCACGCGAGCAAACATCGGCAGCGTTATTCTCGCTGTTCACGTGAAACCAACAATTTGATGGCACCACAGCGGTCACCTGACTAACACGGTTAGCCACAAAAGTTTTTAATTTATAAGGTGGCGTTTGTAGCCACGCTAATACGTTATTCGAGTCACCCAATGCAGTGATCGAAACTTTAAAATCAGTTAAGTTTTGTAAGACAAAACTAACAAGCTTAGAGAGGAGCACGGCTGCCTCAAGTTCAAGTCTCGGTATTGACAAAATTGGATTTAGAGGCGCGACTTTAGATTTACTCGTCAACAGCCTTACCTTTATGCGACCATCCTTATCTAGGCTACGTAGGTAGACACAAGCTGCATAACCGCGCGATGACGCATCGCAAAATGCTATCAGCTGTACTTCATTGAAGTTCGAAATTAAAACATGACGCTCAATTCGCAAGTTACCTAACGCTGATAACTCGGTGATAAACCAGTTCCACTGGGAAGTCAACTCAGATGGCAACTGATCATCCCAGCCCAAGCCAAGTTTCCAAAGATCTTGCATTATACACTTTGCGACAAAAGTACAAGGTGATATAAAACCTACCGGGTCAAATATACTTGCGAGCAGTTTTAAAACAGAACGTTTAGTTTGCCTTGCGTCAGTCAAGTTGTAATTAAAAGAGAAAGAGTCACATGAGGGTAACCATGTCAAACCTAAAACTTTGAGAGATGACGATAACGTATCGTCTTGAAAGTTGATAGCAGTGACCTGGTCCGATTGCATTCTAGTTAGCAATTCAGGACAGTTACTTGCCCATTTTCTTAAATCAAAACCCCCGCTTTTAAGAAGGGTGGTTAAATCATCTTGCAACATGCAAGCTTCTTCCTGACTTTCGCATGACCACAAAATGTCATCAACGTATGTCCCCTCTTTAAGTATCTCAGCTGCCTTGGTTCTTGGCTGTTCAGTGTGAACCAGCTTACCCTTGGCTGGCTGTGGCGAGTTACTAAACGGCTGGTCATTGCGAGCCAGCTCATCCGACGCCAGCTGGTGCAAAGTGCGTACCGCGACAAATGGAGCACTACGGAGGCCATACGTATTTCGAGTCAGCTCGTAGGTACGTACTGGTTCCGTAGGATGGTCACGCCAGAGTATATGCTGGTACTTCCGGTCTACCGGATTTATTATCACAGCCCTATACATTTTAGAAACGTCAGCAGTAAAACACACATCGTAAAGTCGGAATTTAATTATTATTTTAAGTATATCCTGATGTAGCTTTCTGCCGGTTAAAAGTATATCGTTGAGTGAAGCACCAGAAGTAGTTTTGGCGGAACCATCGTAAACTACGCGCAAGGGCGTCGTAGTACTCGACGGACGTAACACACAGTGGTGTGGAATAAAATAACCTGAGGGTTCTGTACCCTCATAGGGTTCCATGAGACCGAGGGTCTCGTACTCTTTCATGAAGTCGATGTAGGCCTTACGAAGGTCCGGAGATCGAGCGAGACGCCGCTCGACCTGAGTGAGTCGCTTCAGAGCAGTATCATACGAGTCACCAAGTGGTTTATTATGCTCAGGATTCAACAAAATCGGAGAAACATATCGGCCACTTTCATCTCGATAATGTTTTTCAACATAAATTTGTTCCGCTAGTTCCTCTAACGGATCAATGGGAACTTCGCACGGCGAAGCTTCCACTTCCCAAAAACGTTTGAGAGTCTCATGAAGTGAGTTCTCTTCAACGGTGTACGACACCAGCGATGTTGTAGCCGCTACAACATGGCAATTGTTGCTAGAAGATTGCATTTCTAGTCTTCCCGTCACAACATACCCAAAAACGCTGCCTAACGCGATGGGAACATCGGGATTAATAATTAATTTCTTCCCATCGTAAATATACGGAAAAATATCAGCAGCTAAAATTATATCAAAACTCAATGTCAATTGGAGATTTTTTATAAAACCACGGATCAGCTAATTCTAAATCTTTGTAATGATGAATAACATTGTTAGGTATTTGAACAGTAGGTAGCTCGGAAGTTAAGCGAGTTAATATTACAGCATTTAAATCGAAACAGGGAGACGCGCAGTTACGCGGCTTTATAGTACACGATACCATTCCGTTCGTTTTTACATTTTCGCCACCTAGACCATAAATATTGTACGGGCAATTTTTAGCAGATAATCCTAATCGTTGAAAGCAGTCCAGCGTCATAAAATTAGATTGCGCGCCAGAATCAATCAAAACGCGGCAAGTTTGGTAGTTGTTAAACGAATCCAATATATGTACTACAGCTGTCCCTAGTATAACTGCATAGCTATGTGTAGACGCAAGGTGGTTGTTGCTATTGAGTGCGGGCGAGTGATTATTGCATGGAGACTGCTCCGACGCCGCGGACTCGGAATAGCAAACCGGTTTTGGCGCACTATCGCTCGACTCACGATGCAGTAGTATATGATGCGTTTGTTTACAGACGTAACATTTAAATTCACTTTTGCATTCCTTTGCCGTATGATTAGGTTTTAGGCAATTGTGGCATAGCTGCAGGTCATTAGCACGGCTAATGCGCTGAACGTTGCTCAGATTACGAAACCGATCACAACGGAAAATCATATGATTTTCTCCACAATGCAAACACGTAAATTTTGTGTTAGACGAAGACGCATGCGAATAATTATTTTTACCCTGCCTAGGCACAGTGAATTTTCGTTGGTTAGTTTGCTGAACGCTTGAACTAGTTGAATAGGACGAAGAATGATCTAAAACCTTTATATGATTTTGAACGAAAGTAATCAAATCATCGAAAGTTGGTATAGATTTTTGATCCAATTTCTGTTCAAAGCATTTACGTGTGTAGGGATCTAAGGCCCTCAGGGCAATGTGACACATTACGTAACTGCTCAAGTTTTCAACATTTAATGCTTCTATAGCTTTGTATGAATGGTCAAAGTTCTCAATGAACGAGTTTAAATTATCAGAAGTTTCTTTTTGAAGCGGCGAAAAGCTTAGCATTTTATCTAAATACCTACCGACCAACATTCTGTTATCTTGATATTTATCAAGGAGACTTTTCCAAACGAGTTCATAGTTACCAGCAGAAATAGGTACGCTTTTTACAATGTTCAACGCAGCACCTTTTGTGCATGATAACAAATAATGGAATTTATCTATTTGCGGAATACTCGTCTGATTATGAACTAGCGAACAAAACGTCTCGTAAAATGTATTGAAATGTTCAATGTTTCCATCAAATGTAAAAAGTTCTAACTTTGGAAGACGTGGTCGAGATTCTACTGAGCGAGCGGGAATTTCCTCCTTAATGCAATGGGCACTAGGTTTACATTTCGATGCACTCAACTTGACTCTAAAATATATTTCATCAAAACTCGTTAATTCATGACTACGAAGTAATGATTTCGGGTCGTCATGAAGTTCCATTTCTAAAATTTTAAAGATTATTTCCTCGAATGAACTACGTAATTTATCGATATCTACCACGTGCATCAAAAATAAATCAATCGACTCAGAATCCGAAATTTTGATTGATAAATCATATGCTTTTTGCATTTGCTCGAACATTCGTTGTTTCTTATGAATTAACACGGTTAAATCATGATTTGGAACTTGAACCTCCTCAGAATCGTCAACTTTTCTCGAACTCTTAGCGGGAGGCGCCATTTTGTTTCACTTTACTGACTAATAAAATGTTCTAAAATGACGAAGATTAACGAATGAAACTATGCAAATTAATCACAAATACACTAAATCATATATGTACGACAAATATATATGTGTGTAATGTGGAAATATATAAATATGAAGCTGCCAGTAAAAGACAACAAATAGTTAACGAGGGTTGTTGAAACTAATGACGGGATTTAACAATGAGTATTACAATGTAAATGTAATAAAATAAGGGCAGTAAAGAACGTCTTTACTTAGTATTATCAAGCTACGAGCTAGTTAATACACAATTAGGTATATCTGATTTAATCTGAAATAGATATATTGGGAAGTACAGAACGTCTGTACCTACAATTTTACGCTAACTAGGTACGAGTTAGATATGAAAATGTGAATCTAGCACGGCTAGAACAGAACTACGAGTTCTAGATAAACAAAAACCTATCCGGCTGACGAAGGACCAATTTGACTGTTCAGTTTTCACAGTCTTTGAAAGAGAAATTTTACTGGCAGGTTTTTGTGAATTTGAATAGATGTATGTACAGTGTATGAGGGTGGAAAACGTTCGTTCCTGCTGCCTCCAAGAAGGCTAATTGAACACCACCTACCTCTATTCGACCAGGTGGAAGATGCTCGGCTCCAGGCGTACACGGTACGCCACAGAGAGTCCAGGTGGATTTTCAGGGTTAGCACGGCTAAACTTGGTTCAATAGGTCTCGGAAGAAGCACACTACACGGCAGTGAGTCCACAAACACACATTACAGATGTTAGAACGTCTAACGATGAGGTTTCGACACGGTCAAAATTGAGAGGAGAGAACGTCCGTCCAGCTCAACGCACAATGGCTACCTGCCGCAGTACGAGCGGCCAGCCGTCGAGTCGAGTTCAGTGGTGATTTATCAATCTACCCTCAATTCAACAGCAGATATCGAACAAAGAGAGACTAAGACACATTGTGAAAAACATGGACAGAAGCCTCGGCAAGTGGACCCCCGCATTCTTCAAATGCTCAATACTCAGCCCGTGTCGTGTCCAGGCGACTTGCCTCTCGTCATGGAATCAATAATAGCTCTGACCTGCTTAGCAGTTATGTGTAATAGAGGCTTACCTATCGCATGGACAGGAGGACCCCGCACTGGCTATATCAGGCAGTGGCCCGAGAGGGGAGTGAACTCTGAAACGATCCGCAAAAAGCTAAGAAATAACCTCCGGATCATTCCTGTCATCCATGCTCACAGGAAGGCCAGGCCTAATATTCAGTTTACCAGAGGATTTCCAAAAAGTTTTAAAATCCTTAGCATTTGGCTGTTCAGCTATTTTAAATAAATAAATAAATAAATGTTTCCCACACTCACACCAATTATCTAGCCCCAAGAAAAGCTTCCTTAAGAAACTCGTTATATGGTTAACTAGACTATGACTAGAGGTCATTTACCTTAATGGTAATACCTACCATTAAGGTAAATGACGATGAGGCCGAATAGGAGCATTCTGTTTTTTATAGCTTACGAATCGAGTAAGCACTTGGCCTTTAATGCAACTGATGATAATAGGTGATGATAAGGCCGTAGGTGGAAGCGTAATTCACCTGGAACTAATGAGACATCGGCTATCTCTATCTGCCGGAAATCGGAACACAATGCTGAGACTGGTGGGTTTAACCCTAGACCACAGAGGCACAGAAGAATGAACACAGATGCTTAAAACGGCTATTTGTTTGGCTATTTATTTATTTTTTATAATTTATTAAATTGTTTTAGTTTCTTTTTTGTTCATTTTTATTATTTACTTTTATAAGCAAGTCACCAAGCAAACCGAACAGGGGTAAGTGATCTACATAATTTTAATGTCATGTAAACAATTTAGCGAACCTACTTTTTATTCTCCTTTACTTTTTGGTTACAGAGGCGTTCCTTCAAAGATTTTAAGGCCTTAGGCCTTAGCCTGCGGGCTCCTCATCCTCAATTGAATTCTTAATATATATATATAAAAACTTTAACACAGCAATGCTCGGCTGCCCCATTTCAAAACCTAGTAAGGACCTAAAAGCAAATTTTACAGGAGAGCGTATAAACGTAAAATAGGTTAGCCTTCGAAAAATATTTATCTTGGGTAAGAAAAAATCTTTCGGTTGTATAATATATAAAATACGAAACATGAAATGTTATTGATGTATTGATTTATGTGTATATTACATATTTTATTTACTTTTATTTTATATTATTTTTATTTTTTATTTTTTATTTTATATATTATATATATTTGCTTCAATATCTATGTTTATATCTTAGATATCAATGCTGGTGTTTTTGTATTGTGTAGGGATTTACAATATTTGGAAGATTAATGCAAAAACCTCTTTTTACAAAAAATGTTTCTTACTAGGTTTTGAAATGGGGCAGCCGAGCTATACACATCTTTGTTATTATTAGTCCTTGGCGTTATTAATCTAAGGTCCTTGGTTAAAGCGACAAGCTTAGACAGACTCAACAGATGTCTTCAGTCTTGTATTACTCTGTAAAATTTTATTCCTAGACAGCGCATATAAATATGACCCACTCTATAATGAATGATACAGTGCGTCTGCATATAATTATAAATATTTATAATTATATTATATATAATAATATTTATAATTATATATATTTATAATATATATATTATAATCAAACCCCAATGGTTGAAAAATTATTTATATTTCAGTACGAAGACAGATTTTGTAGTAAATGTATAAAACAAGAACACGCTCACTCCACTGACATGTTTTATTAGGTGTTTAATAATGTCTCGAGTTTAGGTTTATACTTTTTTGATTTTTATAAATTCGTTGTTTTAGAAAAACATTAAAGTTCTTCTAATCTGTTTATTTGTATGTTTCATAACTTTTTTTGTTTCAAGTAAAATTATCAAAAAAACTAAAAAATTGTCATAATTAGCTATGACGGAGTCTTAAAAAGTTGACATTTGAAAGCGTCTAGTGTCAACGTCGACCTACCTCCCACCCATCCTTTCTCACCCTTCAAATTGATTCCGAATCATAAAATATTTCACACATTGCTATTACTTGCAATTTTATAATTTATTAAATTGTTTTAGTTTCTTTTTTGTTCATTTTTATTATTTACTTTTATAAGCAAGTCACCAAGCAAACCGAACAGGGGTAAGTGATCTACATAATTTTAATGTCATGTCAACAATTTAGCGAACCTACTTTTTATTCTCCTTTACTTTTTGGTTACAGAGGCGTTCCTTCAAAGATTTTAAGGCCTTAGGCCTTAGCCTGCGGGCTCCTCATCCTCAATTGAATTCTAAAAATACCTAAATTACAAGCACCTGGTTTCACAATATTGGGCATAATGTCTGAGTGGAACAACTCATACATTTACAATAACCAATATCAGAGTACTGACTCTTGGAACGGAGATGTGAATAGCCAGTTTGCAAATCCACAATATTATCCCAACCAACAATACGAATCCACCAATCAACAGTATGTGAGCTTTAACGAATTCTTATCACAAATGCAGTCCAATGGTGCTCCTCAACCTAGCTCTAGCAACTACAACAGCGCTCAATATCAAAATTACAGCCAATACGATTACCAAAACATGCCAACTACCTCTCAGACCGCACAGGTAGATAGTTATTACAGAACAGAGCCTTCCAATACATCAAACAGGGATGAAGTATACTCACAAAGTCAATCTAGTAATAAGGTTCAAAATACAGGTGACCCAAGCGTATATACAAATGATTTAATTCTTAAATCAAACCTTACTCCAACTGCCAATGAGTTTGTACCAAAAGGGTCTGCTGTCAGACCATCTACAAGCACTCAAAATATTCCTGAATCTTCTCAAGCAAATAATGGTGCTACTAGTAATGTTACTGAATACAAGAAAAGCCGAGGAAGCTCATCAGACACCAATTGGAGGGAAAGACCTCAAACATCACAGCAAAACGGTGAAAACAGGCACAAGAATGAAAATAGTAGTCGCTCACATGATAATAACAGACACACCGAGGTTAATAATAAAAACAGAGATCCAAAAAGTCGTTATCAGGAGAGTAATAACTATGAGTCTAATGGTCGTAATAATAGAAATCAAGCAAAATCAAAAGCTAAGAATAAGGATGGAGATGTTAGAACATTTTATAATAGTGCAGTAGATAAAGACAGCCATGGCTATAGAAATGGAAAAGGAGAGGGTTTGGGCAGAAACCGTAACTGGGCTGGAAGTCAGAGAGTACGTCCTGTAGACAGAGATGTCACAGAAGATGAACAATATGCAAGCAGCTATTTAAATTACCGAGATGAAAAAGTGGAAAGAGTAGTAAAGCAAGACAAGGTATCCAGCCCTAAATTAAGAGGAAAACATACAGAAACAGGTGTGTATAACATGTTGGATTATATATTATAATACCCTTAGTTTTAAAATAAAACAATATAGATTTTCTGGTTTCTACATATTTTAGATTTTATTTTTGCATTACCCAAGTAGAATAAATAAATAGAAAGAAAAAAATTAAAAAATATGTGTCCTTAATTACAGTTAAAGTGCAACTATATAACCTTATTGAAATCAAATAATGACAGTATCAATATATTTTTTATATCTCCAGTACATATAGAGATGACCCAGCGTGAAAGACTGAGTGAGCAACTGGACAAGGGCACCTTGGAATGCCTGGTGTGCTGTGAACGTGTGAAGCAGACAGATCCTGTGTGGTCGTGTAGCAACTGCTACCATGTCCTGCATTTGCGCTGCATTAGAAAATGGGCCCTGAGCAGTGTTGTTGGTAAGTGTAAAACTTGAATCCTAAGCTAACAGCCTCAGTAATCTTATGTAGACTGGTTGGAATGGTTTTAAAGCACTTAAAAGTTGTTGCTATGATCTATTTGTAAATAACAACTACCAGTATTGGGCTTATAATATAATTTTGGGAAATTACATCATGTTTAGATGAGATATACTTAATAATTATAAATGTTAGTAACCTACTTCGACTTTCGACCTTTCGATAAGTTTTTTTAAATATAATGTGAATAAATGTTTTTTTCTTGTTTCAATTTTTAAACTTGTTTTTGTGATTTAAGTAAACAAACTGTGTTATGATGGAATCTATTAGTTCATCATTAAATTGTTTTAACTTTTCTAAATGTTGACAAAACCTGTGTTGTGAAATAGGAATCAAAACGAAACACCTTCTTAAATATCAACAAATTGTCCAATGATTACTTTTGTATTGTTGTTACTTTATTTTATGAATATAAATCAAACAGAGCAGCTATAATATCAGAAAGCTCTCAAATTGTTATTTTTATAAATATCCTTGGACCTTTTTTTATAGTATACATTATTTACTGACACAATTACCCCCCCAACCAGAGGGCAAATGGCGTTGTCCCGCCTGCCAAAACACAAGCGAGGAGATCCCCACGGAGTACCGTTGCATGTGCGGCGCCGTTCGCTCGCCCGAGTACCAGCGGGGCAGCAGCGGCGCCCACACATGCGGCCAGGCCTGTCGCCGCCCGCGCTCTTGCCCCCACCCCTGCACGCTGCTGTGCCACCCGGGGCCCTGCCCGCCTTGCATGGCCACTGTTACCAAGTAAGCCCAACATCAGGATCGGGGGTCATTAATGACATAAAAATTACTAAAATAAATTATAATAAATTCTTATGTATAAAAAAGCTCCCATATTTGACAGATTGTTTGAAGATTTTTTTTTAGTTTTATTTAATATTAAACATCTAAGTATGATTTTTATGCAAACACTAACTAAATGTGCAATATTCAAAGGAAGTGGTTATAGGTAAACCTCATATTAAATACAAATCTTTTTTTTATTCTTATTATACACCAATGGTTTATTTATTTATTTTGTTTTACGGGTGCTGCTATCTCTCCTACTATATGCAAATTACAAAGGATATTTTTCAGTTTTGTATCAAGCCTCGGCTAGGACTTTGTGCACTTTACCATAGGCTTATACCAAAGATAAATATAATAACAAAAAACTAATTATATCGCAATAAGCTAACGCATTTGATGGTACAAAAGCATTTTCTGGAAATCATTATTCAATCCCGATTTGTTATGGCGGTAAAACGTCACACTCACATAAAAAAAATGTCACTTTTATTTTTAAAGTTTATTTTTGTACCATTTATCCAGAAAGATAATGAGAATTTTAATATTTTATATGACTTTACCATATTTTTAATTTTATTAGTATGAATACCCAACAAGCAAAGTAATCCTATAAAGAAAGATTATAAGTAATTATCTACTAATAATGTTCTTATAAAGGCATTGTTGTAGAGTCTTTTACTTATAATAAAATTCGACAAGCTTTAACATACTCAAGAGCATTAACTTTTTGTATCTTGTCTTATAGTTTGCTACAAGACTAACGCACAGAACGGTTATAGGATACTTTTACTTATAGTTACATTTCACAAGCGTAGATATTCTCAAGAGCATTTTGTTTTTATTTCATAGTCTTCTAGTTAGCTACAAAAATATCTTGTAAAACACTTACAGGTATAAGTATCCTATAATTGTTTGCAGAAAGATTAAGTAGTCCTGAAGGATATTTGATCCTATAAGTAGTATTTTATAAGAGAACAAGATATTATAATACACTAAGCTACTGTAATTATAAGATTGCATCGTTATTAGTCTTGTTCGAGATTCTTTTAAATGTAATTGTACTTAATTCGAGCGATATTAGGTGAAATAACCGTATAAGCTACTAGATCAATCACTTTACTAGTAAACGTCAGCCATTTTGTTCTGATACAAGTGTTAGTATTTGTTTTGAGAAAATTGTTATAAATGGATATAAGAGAATGGAAACGATTTAAAAGGACCGGTGGTTATAGAAGAAAAGTGACAAATAGGTATAATGAATTAGTGAAGCCAGATTCTTTGAGAATAATTTCATTGGCTTCCGAATGTAAACCTGGTGCGTCAAGTGCAAATACAGGTGATGTAAAGGAGGGTTCCGCGGTGGACATTTTTTTTTCACCCTTAGCCCATCAGTCAGATAGCGAAAAAGTTGAAGATTTTGTAGAAGAATACGATTACTGATTGTAAATTAAAGAAAGATGTTATTTTATTTTTAATAGCAATAATAACATTCATCTTCCGGGTAATGATTGTACACTAGCATATATTGACAGCCTTGACACCACAATTGTTTTATATTAAGAAGTTTTTTAATATTGATTATGTTAACAATAAAGTGGCAGTGCAATCTTGAATCAGTGAATCGTCCACACCTATAACACTTTTCAGATAGGATAAAATGTGTTATGGCCCATGGCCATTCATATTCGTTGAGTTTCATAAAGTTATCTTTACTTAAAAAACAGTCAACGTCTAAAAATACCACCATTGCAAAAGGAACTGAAAAGACAAAATAATTTATTATTTAAAAGTGTGATAAAATAACCCTTAAACTTTGTCATGCATGGACGACGAGAATAAGCTGTAATCTAGTGATTTATGCGTCTTTTAATTTAATCCTAGCAAATTTGGTTTATAGATTAGTAGGCAGATTTCGCGAGGAACCCTAATATTTTTTAATATGGAGGCAAGTTATATAGATTGAAACTGCTATAAGTACAAATTTACCTATAATTGTTCTATAACATACTCAATGCAAAGAATTTTAAAACATGGCGAATGTTCGTAATTATTGTCGAAATATTATTTTAACAATAAATATGCTACGTGCTATTTTTGAAAGGGCGTTGTGAAATTAACTACATTTTGAGAGACATTTACAATAAAAATGACTTCCCCGGCGAGTTCACACATTATAAATACAATATTTTACAATACTTACAGTGTGCTACAATAATACAAATTATAATAGTTTAATCAGTAGGCAATACATATACTTACGTATCGTTTTTAAATATTTCTATTACACAAAACAACCGCACCAACCAACCGGCCGAAACTCAAATAGATGTTCAGAAAACGTACCTATAACTAATAACTAAGTACATTAGTACTGCATTATAAACAAGATTGCGTTAGTAAGATACTTAAGTCAAATACTTCTAAGAATATTTGTGTTTAAAAATGTATAGCCTCAGAACATTATAAAAGCAATTGCGCTTCCGTAAGTGTCTTAAAATGCTTAGTGACATTCTGCGAGTTGATTATAAGATCGTTATTAGAAACTAATGCTCTTATAACTGCGCCCAAACCCAGCTTTGTAACAAACTGCAAGAATCTTATAAGTACTAAAAAAGTAGACTTAAAGGACACTTCAAGTACTGATTTTGCTAGTTGGGTAGTGTACAAAGTCCTAGCCGAAAATGAAAAATATCCTTTTACCCAAATCCAATATGGTTAACACACACTGTACAAACTGTATTAATAGCCAACACTCATTAAAAACTCAGTTATTTCAATCAAGCTACACCCCTTTATCTGATGCACAGCTAAGTTTTTGTAGAACAGACCCACACCACAGAACATGCTTTTGACTCTCGCACATTCTTTTGTTTTGTGCTCTTGTCTGCACTAACTTCAACTTTGTTCATTAAGTTTCCAAGGAGCTAATTGATCATGAACTCTCTTCAGGCAATGCGGCTGCGGCGCCGAGACGCGTTCCGTATTGTGCAGCAGTAAGTTGCCGCAGGTGTGTGGCCGCGTCTGCAACCGCACCCTCGCTTGTGGCGTGCACACCTGCCAGAAGGAGTGCCACGAGGACGCTTGCGACGAATGCACCGAGGCCGTCACTCAGGGTAAGGCTCCACAGCTAGATGCAGAAGATCTACGGTTTATGATTTTAAATTGTTATATTGTATTTACAATGCTATTTTTCTATTGAAACTAAAAGTAACGCTAAATTTCCTCATCTGTCAATAATGTATAACAATGGTTAAATTAATTGTTACGTACCATAATATGGCGTTTCGACAGACTAGGGGTTATAAGTGACTACTGGCCTTAGACGGGATTCAAACCCTCATTTTAAACTAGAATGTCTGTCAAATGTCCAAGTGCTAGTTAAGCGCTATTTACGATCGTTGTACGATCGTCGTACGATCATTTCGTCAATACTAAGGAAAACGTATATTAAAATAATTATTGGCTCTGACATTATGTTATAAAAGTTTTAATCATTGCTATTATTAAATTCTTTTAATTTTACAACAAACAACTTTTACAGACTTTGTTAATTTTGCAAAAGTATCACTCTTCTATAATTTTGAAGCACTACACTAACAGTTTGTTTTTTTTTTATAAATTTCAATATGTTAGTTGAAAAGCAGAAACATTATATAACACTAGTTTGTGTTTCAATATTGAAATGCCGTTCCAGGGCCCATTTGTGGACATTATACCTAGTTTAAAGATCATGGAAACCAAATAGATCAATAAAGATTTATGATTATGATTATGATTAGTCAAGTATTGTGACGTAACAGTCAGAAACATAACTTCCCGCAACATCATAAGACCGACGTCTACTTTTCTCTCTGTTAGGTGTTTAACTGATTGTCATATACGTCACGTCACGTCATCAGCTGACAACCTTACCCCCAGTATGCTACTGTCCCGCCGCTCAAAGTCGCTCGGTACCGTGCACCCGCGAGACCGGCAGCGAGAAGAACTGGTCGTGCGGCGAGGCGTGCTCGCGCGTGCTGTCGTGCGGCCACCACGTGTGCCGCGCCTCCTGCCACGTGGCGCCCTGCCCGCCCTGCCGCCTGCTGCCCGGGCTCGTGCTAGCATGCCCCTGTGGCAAGACCAGGTTAGTGTGACACCGCTCAGTCAGTGATCCTTGTGTAGTTGCTGCTCTGCCGCATACTGCCCGGCCTCTTGTTAGAACCCCTAATTCCCCTGCGCGAACACCAGGTCAATGACCCCGCCCTATCCTCTAAATGTCACTACACATTTACAGAATACATTAAACATGCACATAGCTTAGGTCCAAGACACCGTACTCGTAGAACAAGGGTACGAAGAACCGGTTCACACGCGCTCTATACCAGGTACAGACATGTACCTGGGCGCTTGTTTCCTCCTCCACGGCCCGGTCTATCCGAGCCGAGGTCCGAGCCTTTAGAGGCGCCCTCGAGTGGTTCCGCCCCCCGATCCGATCCGAACCCTTCGGAGAATCTAGTAGGGCACGGGGACGCGCACTAGTGCGCGATGCCGTTCCCTCTAGAAAACCTCCGAAGGTGATTCGTTTCACACGGCTTGAGGGACCTTTTACGTTCCTCGCCGCCCCCAAAAAAAAGCCCGGTGAAGCTGAAAATGCCGCCTGAGGCAATCAGCAAACTCTCAAAAAAAAAAAAGGGCAATGATCTCCCTATGGTTGAAGCCCTACCGCCTGCTGCTCGTATCGTAGCGTCAAAGGTAGCGATACGAGCGAACGTAGGTAATTGAAATTGAGCCGTCTTTCTGTACCTATTTATTTTGTGTTATAACGTCGTTAGCGAATACTTAAAAGTGTAAAACTGTACAGGTTAGCAGAAGGATCGCGCAAGTCGTGCACGGACCCGATCCCGCTGTGCGGCAGCATCTGCGCCAAGCCGCTGGAGTGCGGGCCCGCCGGCGACCGCCACTTCTGCAAGCAAGACTGCCACGAAGGTATCATCACCGACAGAGCATGTTTGAATATTTCATTGGTTTTCAATTTAATCTCAATCATATAAATTTAAAAATGTGCTGGGAATATAGATCCCTCTGACTGTGTAAGGGTTAAGATGATTCAAAAGCGCTTATTAGTAAGTTGACTTGAATAAAGATTCATTTCATTTCAAATCGTCGTCAGCTTCGGCCTTCCAACATCAACAGTATTAATAGGACATGAAAAGATTGGGCCATACCACACGATTTGCTTGCCCAATGTAAGTTCGGTTTTATTAACGAGCTACTTTTTAACTTTAACAATGTTGCCAGGCGAAATCTACTCATAGACAACAATTTTTAGCAGCTATGTTACTCCAAGCGCAAAGGTGCTAGAAACGTTTTAATTTTGTCCACCACCAAGCTAACTTGCATAATTAGCGATATATAAAATTTAAAAAAAAACACGAGCCCATGCAGTAGGTGAACAGCATCGGCTTGCAAATATTTCAAAGCTGGCTTTCACTAATGTAAACGAAAATAGCAATCAATGTGTATACAAATAAGGTTCATAATGGTACAGGCGAATGCCCCGTGTGCCCGGAGAAGACGCTGCTCCAGTGCCGGTGCGGCCACTCCAGCCGCGAGGTGCCCTGCTCTGACCTACTGCAGATGTATAACAACGTGTTCTGCCAGAAGAAATGCAATAAGGTAAATTATCAGTAAAATTGTTAAGTTAAAAATATTTTTATTTCAGTGACTTCTTAAAAGCATCTTTTTTCACAGAATTCTTCTGTGAATTGTTTCTACCACCGGTTTGGAGCGTAAAGCATATTTTTACAAGTTATAGTATAAATAGATAGTATTTCTTTTGTTAATATTTGACGATGATGATGAATGATCTTGAGTACCTATCTCAGTAAAGATGTGAGCTTTACTAAGACCTCACGCGGACTTCTGAGAGAATTTGAAAAGCTACATTGCACTGCTGTGTTTCATTTGCTAACACGTTCACTTACACTCAACGGTAAATAAATCACCATTATTTCCAGTGATCGGAATAGGTAGGGCTAATTCACCTAAAGTTTGAAGAACGGAAAAAATAATGGAGACTCTTATGACAATATTTTTTTTCGGAACAACTGTCCGGGTTTCCGGACATCGCATAAGAACAGTAAAAAATAATATTATTAGTACAGTATTTGATTTTATTACTTATTTTGTATCCTGGAATTGTCGAAAATCACTAGACGCGTTTTTTATTATTTTCAAAAATGAAAGACAATCTTGTCGGGTAGTTGTTCCGAAAAAAAATATTGTCATAAAGAAGTCTCCATTAATTTTTGTCTATGTTCTTCGAACTTTAGGTGAATTAGCCTATCTATTCCGATCACTGATTATTTCACATCGATAATCGACACTGGCGGCCCGCTCGCGACCTCGTCCGCTTGAGTGAACACCCGTATCCTATAGAACGCTATAGCAGCGCCACCTACCGGGTCCAATTATATGTATGTAATATACATATAAACATAAACCTTCCTCTTGAATCACTGCATCTATTGCTGAAAACTGCATTAAAATCCGTTGCGTAGATTAAAAGATGTAAGCATACAGACAGCGGGAGAGATTTTATACTATGTCTTTACATATATAAAACAAATCTTTATATAAATTACAAGATATCACGAATTTTAGAAATTAAAACAAAACCGCACACGTTTTCCCTCCTTCCTATGACATGGGGTCCTTCAAACGAAGCGTGAAGAGGCACGTTGTGGACCGGCAGGGTGAGGGTGACTTATGCTGCGTTGTTTTAGTTCGCGCTGCACCAGTTGTCCTCGCGTCTGGACTCCGTTTCCACTTAACATCAAGTGGAGAGGAGTCTTGCCGAGCTATGAATGAAAAAAAACGAGCGAGCCTTACAGTAGTCGCATATGATGTGTAACATTTGACATCTATCCTCAGTAACAATCAATTTCAACATTATATTCTGAAAAAAATGGGTCAGGTATTACATAATTTTATAACTATAAAATAAATGCTGTAAATACTCATTAGAAGATGTTTGATATATCAAAATGACCTTTGATAGTCAAATGACACAATATGTCACATATAATAATAATATGTCATGTTCATAATATCAATTTTAAATTTACAAAATGGCGCGCACCGACTTCCTGTTACACTGTTACACATACTTCCGTCCCATTTCACGAAATCACTCCCACAAATTGCTTATATAGAAAGCGAGCGGAAAGATGTTACACATCAAAAGGGAACATGACTCTTCACTTTCCCGTCAATAGTCCACTGAATTGTTGTACTGTGCGGTGCAGAAGCTGTCGTGCGGGCGGCACCGCTGCCGCGCGGCGTGCTGCGCCGCGGCGTCGCACCGCTGCGCCGTGGTGTGCGGCCGCACGCTCTCCTGCCAGACGCACCGCTGCGAGGAGTTCTGCCACACCGGCCACTGCGCGCCCTGCCCGAGGCTAGGTCAGCATACGCTTCATAATCATTGTTTACCTATTATTATCCACAGGAAAGGATTATCCTTAGATATTATTCCGCTTCATTTCTTAAAACTCCGCCGGCATTTAAAACGGTCGATGAAAGTAATAAATAGATTGCACAAAACTTTACTACGTCAATGCTGACGCGCGGGCACCGCTTGACACTGCGCACCCGCCGCCACCGTCTCGCTACCACTGACTTAGAGACCGTGCACTAATAAAGAGCCACAACAAAACACGTTATTTATTGCTTCCTTTCTTTTTTTTTTTCCTTTTAGTAAACTACACTAGCACATTCTTACAATGCTGGTAACCCAGATTTTGGAAATGATTTCATCTGTCATTGCTTATTTTACTCTATCCAAAGATAATATCAATCAGTGAGACTCATTTGAAAACGTCAACGTTCCCGCGCACAGGTTTTGAAGAGCTCCGTTGCGCGTGCGGCGAGCAAGCTTTACTGCCGCCGGTACCATGCGGCGCGCGACCTCCCGCCTGTTCAGCGCCCTGCCGCCGCCCCCGCGACTGCCTCCACCCGCCCCACCACTCCTGCCACCAGGGCGACTGCCCGCCCTGCGTGGTGCTCACCACCAAGCGCTGCCACGGCGGACACGAGGTAGGGGAATGATAGCCGCCTTGAGTGTTCGTAGTCACCACCAAGCGCAGCCGCGACAGAAACGAGGTAGGGGAGACATTATCACGGCAAACACGGGATATAGTGACGAAGACTATATCTAAGGATGCGACGAAGTAACGACAAAGAGATGGTTGTTTTTCTAAATTATAATTTTACTCGTGGTGCGCGTTACAACTATTATTTGACTCATACCCTTAAGGGCTAGCGGCCAGATTCAAAACAGCAATTTATTCTCTGTTTGGTTGGTGGTATGTACAGCGTGGTCGAAGGCATGTCGCTATAGCAATAAAGTTAGCTTTTAATATATGTATTTGAACGCCTTCTCTCGCTCCCACAGGAACGCAAAACAATACCATGCTCTCAAGAGGAATTCTCGTGCGGTTTGCCCTGTGGCAAGCCGCTGCCCTGCGGCAAGCACAACTGTATCAAGACGTGCCACAAAGGGCCCTGCGATGCTGGCAAGTGAGTATCTAGCTAGTTGATAGTATGTAACACTCGTTATGGATCTGCTCCTTGGGGTAAAGAAAAGAAATATATTAAATAAACGCCAGTAGATTTTTTTTTTATTTAATTCAACTTGTAGTGTTCTCTGTCTCTGAATACGAGGACTTTTTGGGCTGTCTTTGTGACCGACAGAATGCTTCTTAATATATGAGG
>OY720029.1:17629929-17728042 GCA_963082485.1 Eudonia mercurella
ATGAATGAACAAATTGAATTGACGTTAAAGAAAATTGGATTGTAACAGCAGTTGATTAACTTATGTAATTAATAAATTACTGAATCTTCAAGTGCAGTTTTTTTAATTATTTCAAAGTAGCTAATTTAGAATTACAATTAATAGAATAGAATAGAATAGAATATATTTTATTTGCATAAAACATGGTAAGTACAGATCGTGACTTAAATAAATAAAACCAGCATGTTTTGCCACAATTTGGCGTGCAAAATTATAACAATTAAGTATTAATTTATGAATTATTTTACTAATACACATAATCACTAATAATAAATAATAATACAGATCGGAACTAAGTGACAATATAAAAATAAGAATAAATATTTCAAAATCATTAAAAATTAAACAAATACATTGCCATTTTATTTTAAATTCAAATTATCACATCATTTAATGTCAAAATACTCATTAAGATTATACGGGGATTTAATTATTAGCCAACTACGCAGTTGCGATATAAATTTACTTAAAGGTAACTTTCTAATATCAACAGGTATATTATTATAAATACGTATCGACATGCCATAACAATTCTTTTCAAAATATGCACTACGGTGAGGAGGCATTTTTAACAAAGCTGTCTTTCGGCCGTAACCGTAAGCATCTCCCACTCGGTTCAAATAGTATTGGGTTGCGTCTAATAAACATTCCAATTTCCAATATATATATAGAGGCTAACGTTAACAATCTCAGATTCTTAAATAACGGTCTGCATGTTTCAATTGGCCCTACACCACAAACAGCCCTGACACATTTCTTCTGCATAATGAATACCCTATTTATGTCCGGGGAGTTCCCCCATAATATAATACCGTATCTCAAAACCGATAAAACGTAACCATGATAGGCGGTTAGGGCAACCCTTTGGCCTGATGTATGTCTGAGTCGCTTTAACGCATACACAAACCTACTCAGCCCTGTACAAATGTTGTGAGCATGCGTTTTCCAGTTACAGTTTTTGTCGAGAGTGATTCCTAAAAACTTATATTCATTCACTTCTTCTATTTCTCTCCCGTCGCATTCTATTCTCAGTTTTAATCGCTCTGATTTATAATTAGAAAATTGTACATAGTTGGTTTTTTTGACATTTACACTAAGTCCATTGTGATTCATCCAATTATTAACATTTTGTACACCTATGTTTATTTCATGCTCGTAATTTAAAGTGTCTATTTGCTGTGGAATAATAATTGATACATCATCTGCGAATAGAATACTCTGATAATTAATAGATTTTGGCAAGTCATTGATATAAATAAGGAACAGAAGCGGACCCATAACACTTCCTTGAGGAACACCTTGTTTATTTTTTAAATAAGGAGATCTATACGACACTATTTCATTGGTAGCATTAGATCTAGTTACCTGCACGCATTGTTGACGATTAGTCAAGTAACTAGCGATCCAGTCAAGCGCTATTCCCCTGATTCCATATTGATAACATTTTAGCAAGAGCATCTGGTGATTAACGCGGTCAAATGCCTTGCTCATATCAAAAAATACCGTCACCGTAGGTACTTTGTTGTCAATATATTCGGTTATTGTTTTTATTAAAGTGAAAGTTGCTAAGGTTGTAGATTTATTCTTCTGAAATCCATTTTGTTCCTCTGCAATTATATTATGTTTTTCGAAGAAGTTTGTAATTCGGTTTGCCATTGCTTTTTCGAATACCTTAGAGAGTATCGGTATCAGAGTTATAGGACGATAATTATTAATGTCTTGTTTATTATTTTGTTTTTTCAATAAGGGCTTTACTACTGAAATTTTTAAAGCTTCCGGGAATGTTCCTTGTATTAGCGATAGATTTATAAGATAGGTTATTACCGGAGAAAGTATTGATATACATGACTTGAAGAGTCTTGTCGGAAGTGAGTCAATACCTACTGCCGCAGTATTATTCAAAGACTTAACAATTTTAATAACTTCTTGTTCTGAACATGGCACTAGAAACAGACTTTCATTTTGTGGATTTATATAAGTCTTTTTTGAATGTATGCTTTGGTTTTGTCCATTACATTGGTTAATAAAATGTTCATTGAATGTGGTTGCTATATCATTAGGATTACTAATAGTGACGTCATTTAAAACTATATTATTAATTTGTTCATGTGTGTTTGTGCCATTCGTTTTATCCCCTATTATATCCCAGGAGGCCTTGCACTTATTTTTAGAATTCATTATAAATTTATTATTAATTATTCGATGCGATTCATTGATACATTTTCTAAGGCATTGAGTATATTTCTTAAAATTATATTTATTAACTGATGTTCGATTATTATAGTATTTAAATCTAAGCTCACGTTTTTTGACGCTAGATGCTTTTATTCCTTTTGTTATCCATTTTGGTTTTGAAACATTAAGAGTCGTTTTTATTCTTTTCATTGGAAAGCATAAGTTAAAAAACAGACAGATATCTTCGTAGAATTTGTTAAAAGCTTTATTGAGATCCGTGTCACTTTGATACACGTCACTCCAACTAAGGCTACTCATGCATTTCTTAAATAAGATTATATTTTCTTCGGTAAACTCTCTAACATCTTTGTAGTAGGACATTGGCGTGTCCTTTTTTTCAGAAACGTAAAACTCTAGTGTCTGGCCCGTGTCATGGTCAGATAGGTATAAACTGTGCACATCACATTTTGGATCTTTTAAGTTACTAGCAATATGATCTATGCATGAATTAATTCTTGTAGGGATGTTTATATGTAGATCGAGATTGAAAATACAACATAATCCTTATATTCATTAATTTCACGCTGGCCCCATTATCGGCCGATTTACAAGATGTCGCCGTTGACACGCGGACATTCTAGATGTAGTGATAGGAGTCAAGTATTTTAAATTGTAATTTCGCATTAACGATGTTTTATCTACGACAAAGGGAGAAATGGAAAGAGCTGGAGGAGACCGTATCAGCTCAGAATGCCAACTTCGTGAAATGCCAACCGCTCGCAAATAGCCAACTTCTCGAAATGACAACTTAAAATTATAATGAAATACAGGTGGGTTACTCTTGAAACACAATTGCAATAATCAATTTCCAATCACAAATCTAAAAAATTCAAATGGCACTCTTAAAAGCGATAATAGCGCTACATTGGAATTAAATTGCGTGGAAACTAAGTATCTTATCTTATCTTATCTTATCTTAGTGGGGCCTGCTGAGGTTTCCCTCTTGCAGTAGCACTTCGACCCATCGGGATCTTTTGTGCAACCCCGTCCTTTCACTCTTCTTCCTCTGTAAAGATAGATGCCATAAGTTTGGCCACGTCCTAAACTAAGTACCTAAACAAATTATTATCGAGATGGGGCGTTCCGAAATCGCGAAACTTATCCCAATACCGATACATATTAATCGCATTGGAATTGTATTGAGATTGAGTTTGCGTCAAGAGTAGTCTACCAGGAGTGGCGAATGCTACCGTAAATAATAAAAATTACTATTTTTTTTTCGTGGAAACGCCTATTTTACTTAAACAATAGTGCAGTGTTTCTTAAAAACAATAAGCCTTATGCAGTTTAAACAGGTAGAAGAAAATATTTGCATTACAATTACATTACAGGTACTAGGCATGCACAGTATTATAACGGTACATAACCCCTTGATCGTCGCGCGACCAGCAGGTGGCCGATAACAATTAAAATTCTATTGTGTCTGGTATTCGACGCTTGAGCTCTTAATATATATGTAAAATGTTATGACAAGCCATATTTACAATGAATTTAAATAAGAGAATAATACATATAAACCAATAAAGCCATATCAACCCCAAAGGACAAAGTATTATTGTTTGAAAAATTTTGCATTCATCATTTTCACAAAATAATTTTTACCCGCCGCAAATAGGTCACTATCACGAGAAAAGTTATTATTAAAAGTAGTAGTTACACGATTGAAATTAGGATAAGTCTATAGTTAGTTGAACTATAGTCAACATGGAATTTGAGATAGTTACGCCTTAAAACTGTACGAGATGGCACTTGTAATTTAACCTTAGACAGGAGATCTACAGTCCGTTCTGCCGACTACCAAATTATGAAAAAACGTAAGATCAGCGACATCTCTCCGCCTCATCAGCGGGAGCAGATAGTGTCGTTTGCAGATATCATCATAATCGAGATTTTTGTTGCAATCAATCTTGTACTTATAATTAATAAACACAGATCGGAATAGACTGACTCTCTCTCTCTTCCCGACTATATATCCCACATGGTGGTGGGGTCAGCCTTCCTTACTATTTTCCTCCACTTCGCTCTATCCTCGACATCCTGTTCTGTTACCTGGCAGTCTCTCATGTCTCTTTGCACTACATCCCTCCATCTTGTCTTGGGTCTGCCTCTCGATCTTAGACCAGGGACAGAAAGATGCAGTGCCAAGTTTCCAACGTAGTCAGATGGCCTCCTCTTCACATGTCCGTACCATCGCAGCCTACTTTCTTGCAGCTTGTCGGCTATATCGCGGACGCCCAGGCTTCCTCGCACGTACTCGTTGCGAATCTTATAGAATAGGCTGACTATATTTACCTAAACATCGGAGAACAGAGACAGAAAGTGGAGACTTCCTTAAGACTACATTTTTTTCCCCGGAATTCGGGAAAAATCTTAAATAAGTTGAAAATAAGCATTATTTAAAGTGAGTAGTTTCTATTTTCGCCTAAACTTGCAATTAACAAATCTTAGGAATTTTCACTAAAACTAATCTAACTTAAATCATGTATTAGAATTATCCTTAAACTGAGCGTTGTTGCATCAAATCTTTCAATACATAACATTTGTCAATGTGTAACACCTAAGTAAAACTAATTTCTAATTGCATAAAAGGGACTTCGATATGTATTTGGAGAGGCCTATGTTCAGCAGTGGACTAGTATAGGCTGATGATGATGATGGATGATGTATTTCAAACGTAGGTACGTACTGTAGATTTACGAAAATTCTTCCGGGATCTTAAAACTATTGCATTATTTAAATGAAACAACTTTTACGGATCTACTTGCGTTTGTTTTACACATTACTTTTTAATGTTTATCCTGACGTTTGTGTAAAAAGTAATGTGTAAAATAAACGCGAGTAGATCCGTAAAAGTTGTTTCATTTAAATGTGTAGTGTTCGCGTAAATTTTAGAAAACAATACTATTGCATTATCTTTTTGTAAAATACACAAATTACGTATTTACTCTTTCCCTAGTTAACTACTATGCCGCCGGTGCTCCTTTACTTTCTGATGCGAATTTCGTGTCACAATTTGAGACTCAGCAATGCAGACACAGGATTGAACTAATTTTTTTAGAGGTATATACAAAATAAAAGAAAAGCATTACAAACATGGATATAACAGCTTTATATCAATCACTTTATCATATAATAAAAATAAGTAAGAATATATAAGTTTTTGACTTTTTATATTGATACCCTAAGAAAACACTAACTAATTTGACAAGTCCGTGGTTCTAGAGCCCATAGAGTATAACAGGGCTCGTGTGCCTCATAGGGTACACGAACTCGGCGGAACCGCTCCCTGTGTACCACATACAGTACACCGGACTGTTATCGTGTTAAAAAGGTGGAGTGAAAGAATTCGGTAAATGCGTTACAAATTTAATCACCCCTTGAAATGGTAGCATCATTGTGCGTCATAGTAGAAGGATAGTCATTATGTTTTCTATTAGCATGTGCGTAAGAACAGAAGGCTTTAGGGTTATTGTAAAAATTCAAATTCAAAATTCAAATTCAAAATCATTTATTCAGTTTAGGCTACAAATAGCGCTTATGAACGTCATTATGCCATCGGTTCGTAAGTCTACTCTGGGCGGGAGATCTTGTACTGAGAAGAACCGGCAAGAAACTCAGCAAGTGTCCAGATCTTTAATTTGTCCAGATCTTAATGTAAAAAGAATAGTCCATGTATAATATCGCAATATTTGTAACATGTACCTAAGTATGACAATTCATAATTTTATAATCAACACACTGGACTGTTGTTTGATCATTGTAAATAATATATGATAATTATCTGACTCCTACTTTCCGAGGTACGTCCATCCCAATCAAGGGCACTCTTGAGCTGTTAGACATGGAGTTGACTGCGACTCTCAATTTCGGCTCAAAGTCCAAAGCTCAGACTGCACAAATAAGCTGGGCATCCTGAACAAGGTGCAGCAGTATTTCACACCAGAACAGATCCTTAGCCTGTACAAGGCTCAAGTCCGATCGTGCATGGAATACTGCAGTCACCTTTGGACGGATTTGCCAAATACGAGTTGGCCGCACTCGACTCGGTGGAACGCAGAGCTATAAGGCTCATCGGTTGTGACGCGTTTGTCGAGGCTAAGCTTACCAGCCTCGCACACCGGCGTCGTGTCGCCTGCCTGTGTGTCTTTTACCGACTTTACTACGGAGAGTGTGTAAAATAAAAGTGACTGATTATAATAACGTTTTTTTTATATTTCCCTCAAAACATGATCCTTAAGGAAGTTTCGGTTTCGGCCGAAACTGAGACCGTTGCCGAAATTTGGTTTCGGTTTCAATCGTAAAAACCAGTTTCGGTCGGACACTAGTTGTCATTTGGAGAATTTGGCATTGCGAGCAATTGCAAGAAGCATTGCAAGAAGTTGGCATTTTGAGAAGTTGGCTATTTGCGAGCGGTTGGCATTCTGAACATTGCAAGAGCATTGCAAGAAGTTGGCATTTTGAGAAGTTGGCTATTTGCGAGCGGTTGGCATTCTGAACATTCCTCCGTATTGTTGTTTTTTTTGTTTTTTATTGTTTTTGTTGTTTTGTTATTGTTTTTATACTTTGTGGTATGTGACTTGTCCGAGTACTTGCATCTGAACGCCCGTTATTGTCTCTATTATGATGGCTCCTTCTTATCCTTTTCACTGTTATTAGTATTTCTTGCTGGCATTATCTCATTATTGTTGCTTATTGGTACATTTTTTGCGTTAAGTAACTTCTTTTTAGGAATAGATCTAATTTGTTATACATTTTTAATTAAAAAAGGTTGAAAATGGCTTCTTCAAAAAAATTCATTATATTATCAAAATGTTCGTGGATTACGAACAAAAACAAATACATTTTTTCGTAACGTGATGCATGTCGATTATGACATTGTTTGCTTGAGCGAGACTTGGCTTTTGCTGGGTATTTACGACATGGAACTGTTTGACACTCGTTATAACGTCTATAGGTACGGTCGTGACTATGTCTCTCGCGGAGACCGTCTTGGGGGGGTGTGCTAATAGCGGTGAACCGTGAGCCTATCGGTGCGTTCTGCCAGTATTAGGACTATGCCTGGTGCTGTGGCAGATGTTATCGAGGTTCTACTTGAATTTAAATCCCCTTTTAATTCCCTCCTTTTAATCTCTCATACACACGACGTGTGTGTGTGTGTGTGTGTGTGTGTGTGTGTGTGTGTGTGTGTGTGTGTGTGTGTGTGTGTGATAGAGAGATTAAGTATTGTTGTCTGTTCAATGTAATTGTGGAAACTTTACTGATTTATGTGTTATTTTATTTTGTATGTTTGATTTTATATGATTTTGTATAATTGTTTGTTTCCCAAATAAATAATGTGTCCCGAGGACATGCTAGTTAATGGATTTTCAACCGAAATGTTAGTTTAAATTTTATTTACTTAGAGCTGACTTTTCAATCGTCAGTTAAAGCTTATTCATTGAATAATTTTGACATAATGACATTTTCTTTACAAAATATGTTACAACGACAATGTAATTCGTTGGATAAAACTTATCTGAGTATTGAAAAATCGGGCCTTAATGTATATTCTATTTAATCAGTAATAAAATTATTATTATCTACAACAACACTGATATCTGAGGCTAATCAATATTCTATGCTGTCATCAGATCGGGTTGGGCGACACTGACATCACAAAACACATGGGCAGCCCGCAGCCAGAACAAGACAGCGCGCGCGCCCGCTACCGCCTCCGCCCTCGCCCCCGCCCCCGCCCCTGCACCCGACAAGATCGACTACTTCGACAACCCGCCCGAAGACTAAACCACGGCACTAGCGGCTAGCTCACAATTCGACTGATTGGCAAATTCCGCGTTCAAACATTCTTAAGTATGTGGTTTGAACGATTATCCTGTGTATTACACTCTTGATACCGTTTTACAGTGCGTATTAATCAAATTTTAAATATCGTAGCATCTTTCCTCCTTATGTTAGAGTGCACATATACCGTAACACGCTTGTTCTAATGTGACACTACAAAAAATCTGATTGAATTGAAGAAGCATCCGAAATTGATTTAATCTATTACAATATACCTGCTTGCCACAATAACTTTAACCTTACTTAAATGCAATTTGACAAAAAAATCAATGAAAAATAGATTATTGCATAACAGTCAAAGCGGATGAATTACATAAAAAAAGTAAAATTTATTTATTATATAGTTAAAACAATTAACTACACTTAAGTGGGAAACATAGTAAAATAATTTATTGTGGTTCAAGAGTGGTCAACTGTTTCATAATCATTTTATAGTTTGTTCAGTTGTCCCCTTACAAGTGGTTGGAATCTTCAAGGGATGCAAGAGGCTTAAATCATTGAATAATTTTAATACAAATTGCACACACGTAATTATCTGTGAGTGTTATAATTAGTGTCCATTTTATATCAACGTTTGTTATTGTAATGTACACGAAATCAACTAAGTATATCAATATAGGTTATGTATTCCTGTTTTTGAAAACTTGTTTTTTTTTCTTATGAATTTATTGTACAGACATAAATTAATGAGCAGAATTGATTTTTGTTTCTTTATCCAGTCTATTTTCAGGCTAAGATTATTCCATTTCTTTAAAACTTACATACCTGTAAGTAAACTAATTAATCTTTTACGGCATACCGCCGTAAAGGATTAATTAGTTAATAAAGTAATTAAAAACAATTGATGGGATGCTGGCCATCCTGATATTTAAATTATTACCACATGTGAATGGCAATTTCAGTTTCAGGTTCAATCTGCATTACATAATTTAAAAGATTATTAAAAAACTTAATAAAATTATATCTGCTTATTAGAAGTTATTAGTTGGAGTTAAAGGTTTTATTTATTTCCAGTTTATATTTTTCTTGAGAGAATAATATGTAGAAACTTAATGTAATCAAGATGATTGACTTTATCATAGTTGCATAATAATAAAATATGTCGCATGTACAAGTTCAATAATACCACTTAGCTAAAAAAGTACCCTAGCATAAAGTGCGGGCACAAAAGAATAAACGAAAAGGGTATTTTAGTTATAAAACTTACATAAAGATGTGTAGGATGTCAGCAAATTCGTAGCAAATTTAATTTTATAGTCAAACCATTATTTTTGTAACACTTCCAGTTCAGAATCTTAGCATAAGACGATTTTATGTGTCCATTTCACCTTGTATCGACGAAATGTGTGTCAAAAGTATCTATTCTATATCAAATATAAACTATAACCCATTATGTAGTGATATAATATAAATATTCACTTTTTACTGCAACGCCGCTGTACCGACTATTGTTCTTCGCAGCGTAGCATTCTTCTAGTCGGTATAACAATAACTTGACCTCAATTTGATGCAGTACCATAACGATGTTGTGTATGTAATAGAATTTACTGACCTATATCTCGATGTGTTCATTTTGACTAATTAAATAACACCGAGACTGGCTCGCATCAAAACCCATCAAATACGATTAGCACTAAACATATTAAAAATATCGTTGCATATCTGACAAAAGTTAGAAATGTAAAGAAATAAGTTATGTTTTAAATATGATTAGGGCCAGTTTTGGTGCTAGTCACTTTCAGACTATAGCTACATTATCAGATTTAAAACTACTTAAGGGCGTTTACGCCGCACATTAGCGCCGCCAATGAAAATAGTAATTAGAGATAGAAAATCAAATTATGCTCAACAAACTATTTGAATGAAGTAATTACTAGATATGTTTTTTTTTCATTGGCGGCGCTAGTGTGCGGCGTAAACGCTCTTAACCAATGTTGTCTAAAATACATTGTAGTGCATTGGAATATAATTTCATTTTATAAAATCTCTTTGTGGCAGATTATTTATTAGTAGTGCACACGAACTTACTCTAAGGTGAAGGGCATGCAGTCTTTCGAGATATTATCGACGTGAAAAACAATGTATAAAATGATAAATACTGTGACTTACTTCAATTCGCTGTTGAAAGACGACAAGTGTATTAAAGTATTACATATTTGTTAAAACTTGATTTTTATTTAATTTCCTGACAAATTGAGTTTTTAGTCTCTGTGAAAATTGTATGCCATACAGAGTGGAGGTTTTGTGTTTTGAGTGTCTGTTTGTATGTGTAACATTTTTGCTCACGCTTTATATCATTAAATGAAACCCAGAGACTTATCAGTTACTTCTATTAAACACAAAACAATTTTTAATTTTTTTGACTATCATCTGTATCTTGGAGAAGTCTATCAATATATTTACCAATTTTTAACATAGGGTTCGTCACCTTTTCATGGTATGGACTTCGGTACTCCGTCAAAAAGTTTTCCCTTGAGAAGGAAGGCCATGTACTGCTCTGCGAAGATTCCTCGCTCGGCAGATTGCAATAGCTAAAGAACTTCGTGTGGCTGGGGCAAGGTTCGCTCGCTCTGTGCCTCTTGCTGTTTTTAAATCCGAAGGTACATTTCGACAGCTTACGCGTATAGTCGTCCGAGTAATGTGTCGTTTGCTTTGCATTGCACCATCGTTTTTGCTTAGCTTTTATCTGTAACATGAGAAATCAGATAGAAATATCTAAATAATTAACAAATCATACACATTGAATAGTGTTAACCTTGTCTCTTGATTTTTTTGATACGGGCAACCTTTTTCTCTTTGTACTCTTGTGGCTGGCTATTGAGTTGTCCGAATCATCAGTAGCATACTTTATTGGAGAAACGTAGGGCTGCAAAATATGACCTAAAATTACATTACTGGCTGTGAAATAACCAATACGGTTTCCTATTACCACACCCTTAAAATGCCTTATTTTAAGACGCGTTTTGGCATAGCATAATTGATCAAGGATATGTTTTTCTTTGTGATGAATTACTTACACATGCTGTTGACTCCTCTTCTCAAAACATCACAAGCGAGGACCGCCGTTAGAAACTGTGATCCATAATCATAGTAGCAGTTACCTATAAAACGTAAAAACTTTTTAGTATGTCCATATAAAATGTTCTGTGGTTGCCTTGTTTTTATATAGACGTCAGATACGATTGTGCATGCTATATTTAATTAAAACTTACCATGGTTCAGTTGTATAACTTGATAAGCGAATGATACTAATTTAGACCACATGTTGAATAAATTCATGTCTGTTTCCTGAATGTTGGGGCCGACAGAGACATTTTTTAGATCGAGTTCTTCGAGAGAATCTGCAATTACAATACCGGACACCTTCTCATTTGTTTTCTTGTACTCGTCTTCTAGATATTCTATATTTTCCTTCACTGTTTCGAGCTGCTGATGCTGGTTGATATTTTTCTGAACAATTTTGAGCTTCGCTGTTATGTCGGCGGCTAATTCCTCATTCGATTTGTAATTATCTACTACGCTATTGACACTTTCAGCGCAGCTTTGACCATCGTCAAAGTCTTCTAAACTTTTGAATTCTTCCAGATAAATCTTTCCAAAATGCGAATCGTCCTGGCTACAGTTGTCTTCTAAGAAGGAGCCTCGCTCGGAGTCTTTGTTCGATATATCGTCTCGTAACTCGCAAAAGCTTTCAAAGAAGTCGTTGGAGCTTACGCTTAGCGAAGTCTTGGTGCCCTCACTCTTGGTCCGGAGCATGTGGCACTCGCTCGGGCACGCCAGCCCGAATTGGTCGCATAGCTTCCTCCTAACCCTCCTCTCGTGGAGCTCCTGACGCAGGATCTTGTCCTGGCATGATTTGTTTTTCAACTTGTGGGCGGCGTCCAACTGATTTCTCTCTAGAGATTTGTATTGTTCGTATAAGTACCAGGATCGAACACGGTGCGACTTTTTCTCTTTAGTTTGAGAGTCTATAATATTTTACGGAAATATGTCAGGGTACTATGATAGAATGTTATAGTACCTACTTAAGAGAAAAATACAATTTGTCTTACCAATGAAATCCAAGAACTCCATTCAATATCGGTACTACTTAGCACACAATTATACAATTTTCTTTTTTTTTCAAAAACAATGCCAAACTTTACATAATTAAACAAAATATTTACTGGTACAGAATTTTTAATACATCAACCTTGGGTAATCTTCCGGACCCCTTTTTAGCAACATTACCTATTTTCAATCGAAAGAAATTGACAGAAAGACAAGAACTTCAGATTGTAAAATAAAATTCTTGACTATTCTATGCAGCCAGTTAGCTATAGAAGTTAGTAAACCTTTTTTCTAAAGAGCTCAAAACAAACCAGTCTATAACTTAGGCTTGTTTCACACGTATCACAACCACACCACACCGCGGTGCACCGTCTCGTCGCGGCAAAAGGTGGTCAAGCTGCGGTTACGTGTGAACAGTGTCGCTGCGGCTTCTTGCCTACCTACAAAATATTTGCGATGTGGCCGGCCGCTAGTTCGCGGTGTCGCTGGTTGCGTTGTGGTTGCGACGTAGCTGCGATGTAGTCGGTAGGTATCAAACACGCGATCAATAATGACGGCGATATGTGGCCCCATACAAATTAGCGCCCGCCCACGTTTTGTGGTTGTGGTACCGTGTGAAACAAGACTTATAGTGCCTACTTATTTCTAACACAAATTTTGTTAATCACAACCATCTTACATAGGTTTCTACAAATGAACCAAATGAATACAAAATGCTTTCCAGATAAATTTTCCGCTGGATTATTTTATCAAATAAGGATAAATTTTCCGCTGGAAGCGAAATTAGGATAAATTTTCCGCTGCGCCGCAACGCCGCGTTGGATTCCCTGGTCTATTTATTCAAATAAAATAACGTAAGTATTAAGGGGGTGCAGCGCGGAATTTGAAAATTTACGTGTTTTTAAGTCACTAGTGCTAGGCGCTGAATAGGTCTTATACATTACAAGGATTAGTGTCGGTTAGCTTGATCCTTTCACAAGGTCATGGTTGTCTTGGAATTTGAAACAAATACCCAGAAACTGCATAAACATTACGTAAAATAATGATATCTAAAAACTTATTTCTTTAGAAACTTTGTAAATATAGCCCAAATGAAACAATGATCCCACATCAAAATGTTTGTATTGATATTCCGCAGGTCACTGTTGTCTTATTTTTCCATTAAAAAACATGAATATAAAAATATTAAGACTTTTCTTATTTTTTACCCAAACGCCTTTGATTTTACGAAAGTAAACATTGCTCTAATTATGTAAATCACCAGCCTACTCTGTACAGATATTAGTGTGCGTGCGTATTCGTAGTCGTGCGTGCGCCGTTGTCACACCACTGCCACGCGCCGCTCGCTCGCTATCATAAAGAAACTTGAAACTCGCAGTTTTGCGTCCGCGCTGCACCCCCTTAAGTTTAAGCATTTTGACCACTTTATTTTATTTTTTTCTTTAATTTTTTTTTTTATTTAGGCTAAGATAGGCCGATGATGATAATGATGATGATTCAATTCGAACAATAGACACTCGCTGTTTATAATTATAGGGTAACTCTGTTATTATGAATACCGATGGAAAAAATCTAACATAATATCTTAACCCAGAACCTTGCGGCCCGGCAGGGTGAGGGTGACTGATGCTGCGTTGTTTTTACGCTGCACCAGTTGTCCTCGCGTCTGGACTCCGTTTCCACTTAACATCAGGTGACGAGGAGTCATTTACCGAGCTAGGTATAAAAAAAAACATATTTTGTTAAGTGTACTTACCAAAAAGAGTTTTGAGAGGGCACTATAAAATAAAACAGCATTCAAGGAGTAAGAGATAATTTTTTGGACATTCATAAACGTGACTGCAACACAGTACGATATAACGAAACGATGTATTGATATAACGAAAGTAGCTAAACGGACTTCTTGGCGGGTAAGTGAAGATTCAAGTCCGCGGTTTTGTTTTATTTTCTAAAATTTGTGTTATGTCGAATATTAATGTGAAATAATAATGGTGGATTATTAACCGTTAAGTGTTCGTGAGCGTGCATGAGTGTTGGCAAATGAAACAAAACAGTGCAACGTCATTTTCCAAATTCTCTCAAGAAGTCCGCCCGAGGACTTAGTAAAGCCCCACATCTTTCCAAAATGTGACTGACATAGTACTAAAACAGTTTTCAGCAACTTTCGTACATACATGACAACAACAAAGATAAAAACTAAAGAGACAATTATTGCACTTTGAAACTAAATAAAACGATACTCGACAAGTTCACAAAATAACGAGAGTTCCAACACACATCTTTTTGTTTTCGTAGAGTTAAGAAACTACATCAATGCAAATGAAGAGCACAATAATAATAAGTAAAACTACTTGAATTTACCCGTCTACTTCAAATGTGTGCTAAAAGTGCTAGTTTTGAATTACTATTCGAACGATCGTTAACTACAATTTGTAACGAATCGAAGCAGCTCCACTAACTAGTGTAACTAACTTATGGCTATTGGCGTGATTATTGAACAAAGCTTTGAGGCCATACAATTTTTTATTTACGTTAACGGTCGAACATGGAAACTAATGGCACGAGCACTCTGGAGTGTGTACTCTACTGCACGGCAGACTATCACAAAGACTATCGGCAAAATTACTCAATTTTAATTTGAAAATGGTTGAAAAAATATTCTCGACCGGGTTCCAACTATGCTATCGAACCTGCTGAAATATATAAACACTGTCTACTCTTACATTGCAAGCCAAAAGAGCTTTATACAACTATCAACATTGACAACAACTAGAACCCGATCCGCCGCTAATGGACACCTACCTTAAGGATCAGATAAGAATTAGGCAAGTTATATTTATAATTATGGCTAATATAATTATACAAAATTTTTTTCTATACTTATTCAAATTATAATTTTGATTGCAACAAAATTTGCGTACCTACTTAACTTTATGTTTATGAAATATGGTTGAAAAATTAATAAAGAAATTTCAGTTTTAGTTAGTCTGGTTGCGCTGTCAACCACCTTACAAACAGTTATTATTGTATAATTTTATGAATGATTGACATCAAGATATCATTAATAGAAGAAAATGGCGCCGCCGGCGGGCTGCCTGCTGTAGCCAGGGTTGGTCTGCGAGGAGTGCACGCCCGAGTTCATGAGCTTCACGCTGAACGGCGACTTGTGTTCCTTCACGCCGCCGCGCTTCATCGGGTGACCCTGAGACAATTAGTTTAATGAAACAACAAATACTTTCGGCAGTTACGGCTCGAGCCGTACGCCTTTGAGAGGTACTGGCAAACGGTGGTGGAGTGCCGGTAATGGAGGAAGGCTTTTGCCTTACAATGGGATGCTATGTGGGCTAAATGTACCTAACTGTATCTTTCGGATGTCTCTTCAATAAATTTGACAAGGTACCAAGTACGCTGGTGATGGTTACGCGGTTATAGTAACAATTGCCTTGCTGAGTTTCTTAGTACAAGGTCTTCCACCCTGTGTAGACTTACAAACCGGTGGCATTATGACACACAGTCTTAAGAGCTAAGTTCCGACATCACGTCAAAACGGAGCAACAGATCAACGTGTTTTTTTACCCGAGATAACCGACATCGTCTTTTTACGGACTTAGGCCTTCACAAAGCAACATGCAGGTTTGCGAACACCTTACGACATCAATAGAGACCAACTGCTTCACACATAATACACATTCGGTGACCCGAAAGTTGCTTTAATTTTGTTAATAAGTAAGATACCTATTCAGTTTTTATTATTTTAATTTTTGCATTCCAATGGCTATGTAGCAAGATACAAGAATTTTACTGGAAAAATTCAACCAGCCTCAGGAAGCACGAGAGACAATCAAAGTCACGACCGTTGGATTACCGGTCCAATGGTCTATCATAAATTATTAGCTAAGTTGTAGCTGTACTAGCTACAACTTAGCAATATAATTTTAAGAGTTATGTAGAAATCTTACCAAGGGTACATAGACGGGCGGATGTTTGTCGAGAGTGTTTCGGAGTCGCCGCCACGTGTCGCAGCCAATTGTCTCTGGCTGCAGGTATAGATCCTCCTTGTCGGCAAACTTCTCCGTAGAGTGATTATAGGTGGCAGCGAGTATGATATCCAGGCTATCTTCGGGTAAGCTAAGAGTAAAAATTAGGCTGAGAGTAAAAGAAATCGTTTAAGAAATAAATAATATGTTAAAAGATAATCTTTAATGTTTGGATTGTCAAGTTTGTATGTTGTTTGCAAGTCGCTCAGCTTAAATTACAGTACCACATTCGCGTGTAATTTTTAGGTAGATAGCTCTTAATGGCGAATTAGAGATAACATGAAGGAAATATAGATGCCTGGTGCGAGTTTTATTCGTTATTCAATCATGTTACCACAAACGAGAATTTGTATGGCAAATGTTGAACTCTCTTCGTTTTTGATCAGGGTGCCTATAGTGTGAGTTTTGTTTACTATCCGTATTTTTTTCGATTACATTTACGAGAAGAGTTAAAATTTTACAAATTCTCGTTTTCGTCAACTTTTTGAATAGCGAATGAAACTCGCATTAAGCACGAGGCAGCATGGTAATGGTTAAGTTACGATCTACCGCGTTGTAGTATAATTATCGTGTACATGTAGTTGGGCAAAAAACAACACGTGATTAACGTAACTAAGTTGAAACCTACTAATAACCTCTCCTTTTCTAGCTATTAGCAAATTAAAGTGCCTACCTACTTCATTACAATATGGGAATAGAAACGTACCTTATGTAATAGTAAAATGAACTCTATGCTCTCTACAAAACGTTTGGGCAGTTATTTATTGTATAAACCACTTGAACGCAGCTTATCGAAGTTGAAAATTCATCGTCGTTGAAAAACAAAGTTAAGATTTTTATTTACACATTAAGTTCTAAGCAAACTTCTACAAAAATAATGCGTTTCGCATATTAAGCTTCGCGTATGGTAAACATTTATTTAATATTCGTATTAACGGTAATCGCCTCTGTGGTCTAGTGGTTAAGACCACCGGTTTAGACCCAGAGGTCCCGGTTCGATTCCTAGCGGGGAGTACATCTTTGTGTACTCGGTTTGGTTGGTGGTAGGACTTATTTGTCCGCCTGGCTAGCTACCACCATCTTATCTAAATATGTCGCCATAACATCAATGTTTGTAGCATTGTTGTGTTCCGGCAGCTAGAGATAAGATAGCCAGTACCTCACTAGTTGAGGGTCTCGGGTGAAGTGCGCTTCCATCATTGGCTTTATCAACACTTAACATCAGGTGAGATCAAGGCACTGTGCTTACCCGTAAATATATTTAAAAAAAAAAACTTATTTACGTAGTTACCCTAACCTACTGTTGTAGGTACATAAAAATAGAAAGGAAATAGAAAAATCCTGGCGGTTACTGCTGCCACTATACCATAATGGCACTAGCGAATAGCGATCGTCAGGAACCAGTGATTGACATTTTTTTTCTTTTAATTTAAAAAAATTGCGATCAGCATTTAAACATCTGCTTCTAGCGGTCATCTCGTAAATTTTCAATGAAATGAAAATCAATTTTATTTTTTGACGACAAAAAATGTCGAGCTCTGGTTTTAAAGTGTCGAAAAGTGGTGCCACACTTGTACTTACAAATATGGATGAAAGAAGTAGAGTTTTCTCATACTTGCCAAAGTATGGTGGGAAAATAATCTAGACCCCGTGGGAACACCATGTTTTTCTTTTGTGGAGAGGACTATTTCTTTAGTTAGTTCACCTTCTTTCCTTAGGTCGGGTAATAGAGTCTTGTTTCTTACTTGCTTTACCTCTGACATGGCCAAAAAATTCGCGGCGTATCCACTCAAAAAATTTAAATGCTTTAATTTAAATTTAATTACTAAACTCGAATTTCAATCCTAAACGCCCTAATTACAGATCTAAATTAATATTCAAACATCAGGTTTATTGTGCGTAACCATAGTAACAATTTTTATTTACCTCTTGTCAGATCATGGCAACCACGAGATGATGGCAACATTCATCGTCGATAACTCTGAATAGGGAAGATATGAAAATCTTCGATCAACATATTGTTGATCGAAGATGAAAATGAAATTCAAAATTCAAAATTCAAAATCATTTATTCAGTTTAGGCTACAAATAGCTCTTATGAATGTCATTATGCCATCGGTTCGTAAGTCTACTCTGGGCGGGAGAACTTGTACTGAGAAGAACCGGCAAGAAACTCAGCAAGTGTCAAGCTCTTTTCTCCCTTACAGCGTCAAAAATATTGGAAAATGCCCTATCATAAAAGGACACTTTCCATCACAAACAAACACAAAAAAAAGGAACAACACCCAAAAATACAAAAAAAAAATAATAATAATAAGTTTTGCAAAAATTACATCAGGTACCTACCAATTTCAATTTTCACAATGTCATACAGTACTAATAAAAGTCAAAAATTATCTAAGAAAACAAAGTTAAAGTATACGAGTACAATAATAATAAAATAAGATAAGTAAGCAGGAGCAGACCTGCCTCCACAGGAGGCACCCGTTCACGAGTATGACATATGAATCAGCCAGCGCTTCACTCAACCATATCTTAGGGAATGTAACGACCCGATGCACATGCCACCACCGCAGAGACAATAAAGAGAGCATGCCACACTGCAATGCTACAACAACATAATTTAGAAGACGAAAAATTATAACTGATGGCATCTTTATCTAACGTATGCAATAAAAACAAGCCAACTCTATACACAACAATTTCGCTATAATGGCAACCTTTGTCGTGACGACATGAGCCGTATCCGCCTGTGACGAGCTATACTTTTTTTTTCCTTTAGTTGATGGCTTCGTGCGGTTGGCACATTTAGCCAGTGTCAAAGTAATTTTTCTTACAAGTAATACATAAATCAATAATATTTCTTTCCTTTATGATGAATGATAATAGAAATGAAAATTATAATATGGTGTTACCAAGTTATACAAGTTTAAAATTACATAACAATATTTTAAATTAGAAATACCTGTTGGAGTGACATTTTAAACCCATGCTGTTTTGTCTTCATTGTAATCCGTAATCCGTAAAGCTGTATATCTACAGCTTCATGATGTAATCAGACACTTTATAACAAGCTTTTTTACAAAGCTTTTTTTTATGGTGATTTCAAATTTATTATTATCAAGTTTTTGAATATTACTTGGAACTTTATTGTAAAAACGTACACACAGGCCTCTAAATGAATTATTTACTTTGTGGAGCCTAGTATAAGGTACTGCTTGTTTATTTTTATTTCTATTGTTTACATTGTGAATATCACTGTTTTTAGAAAAAGTTTCAATATTTTTATAAACATACATTAGTAGGTTTTTGTAAATATATTGTGATGCCACTGTCATTAATTTAATATCTTTAAATCTCTCCCTGAGAGATTTACCAGCTTTTGGGTTATAAATTGCTCGAATAGCCCGCTTCTGCAGCAAAAAGATAGTTTAAATGTCCAACATCATTGCCCCACAGTAAAATAGCGTACTGAAAGAGCCTTTATAGTTGAAAAGCGTTAGAAGCCATAGCCACAAAAGAACTTTAAAAAATAAACAAGGTATCCGTTTCCTGCGTCACATTGCTATTAGCGGCATTCTTTTTCGGCGGCCATTTTTCTTGAGATCGGCTTGGCGTTCAATACGCATCGACGCATTTCAGTTAAAAACGTGTTAAAGTGTCTCTTTATTGTAACTTTTAGTTACATAAAAGTTCTTGAGACTACAAGTGACTAAATTAGTGACAATTGCTGATACTAGCAAAATGAGTTACGGCAGGCCACCGCCGCGTATAGACGGCATGGTGTCGTTAAAGGTGGACAATTTAACGTATCGAACAACGCCCGAAGATTTACGTCGCGTTTTTGAAAGATGTGGCGAAGTGGGTGATATTTACATACCCAGAGATCGCTACACTCGCGAAAGCAGAGGATTTGCCTTCGTCAGGTTAGTTTCAAGATAGTGATGTCATCAGATAATGTAATGTACCGGTATAAAATACCACGATTAGCGTCACTAGTTTACAATTATATACGAGTCATTAATATTTTAGGTTCTATGACCGACGTGATGCTGAGGAAGCTTTGGATTCGCTTGACGGACGGATGTTGGACGGCAGGGAGTTAAGAGTTCAGATGGCTCGATACGGACGACCATCTTCACCATACAGAAGCCGATACGACCGCCGGCGAAGGTAAGTTGTTTTAGTTATATATTCTGTCTAAATCGAAAGTACTTTCCTAATCGTCAGTAAATTTTCATCATCATCATCATCATCATCATCATCAGCTCATAAAGTCTCCATTGCTGGGGCACGAGCCTTCCCTATGGATGGATAGGGAGAAGGGGCCATAAACCACCACACGGGCCCAGTGCAGGTTGGTGGTTGTTAGCAACTGTTAATGCAACCAGGACCAACGGCTTTACATGCCTTCCGAAGCACGGAATAGCTCGAGATGGTAAATTTTTGGTCACCCATCCGATGACCGGCCTTTGCGAAAGTTGCTTAACCTCAACAATCGTAGACCAGGCGTGTTAACCACTGTGCCATCGCTTATTTTATTCAAATCTTAAACATTAAACTTAAATTAACATTTATTTACTTTGCAAAGGACGCAAGTGCTGGAGTCTACATCCTGAACAGCTAATCTACAGCTCATGAGCTTGTTTATAATAGAACAATATTCATATAGATGTGTGATGGTATTTCTTTTAGCAATTCCCGCTCACGGTCTCGTTCACGTCGTCGATCCAGGTCCCGGTCGAGGAGGCGCTCTTACTCGCGCAGCCGCTCTCGCTCGCGCTCCCGCTCTGACTCCAAGAGCTCGCGAGGCCGCTCCCGCAGCCGTAGCCGCTCTCGCTCCCGCTCCAGACACTGAATGGCTGAGTAAGTGGTATTCACTTTTTAACTGGCACAAGTGCTGAATCTGCAGTTTAGAAATCGCTTTTTCTTGAAAAGTAGCCGTTTTGTACTGTTTTAAATAAAATTAATTAAATAACATGTAGGCATCAGTCTCCATTTGCAGACTTTTCCACAGAGCTTAAAGTATATTATAAAAAATATTTGTGGTTTGAAAGTATTGTAGATTTTAAAGATTTTTGAATGATATATTCTAAAGATGATATTTGCTTGTTCGTCATTATTTTAGGCATACCCAATTTTTTTTTTTGTGGATACTGTCTTCTAATATAAGGTTTTTTTATTGGTTTTCAGGTTGAGAGTACCAATTGTAAGCTGAAGTGCTGTACCACATGGGCCTGCAGCCTTCGGCTAAGGTACTAAAACTCTTCCATTATTCTCTAGCCATTCAAGACCTATCTATGATCAACATAGTGGCAAAAGTTTGATGTAACAAATTATTCTTTAAGTTTCTTAGGTTAATGTAATGTAAGAAATTCGTCATAATTGATTTTTTATTTGATTTGCATATAACGGAAGCTTGTTTTCACAATGTACTTCAGTTAGAACAAATTGTTGTCACGGTACAATACGTCAATTAGTCAACTAAAATCATCTTTTCAATGAACTTCTGATTTTTCTTGTTATAATACTCTAAGCAATCAAGTTAACTGATTGAGGAATTAGTAAAAATACAAAACATGTAGTATTGTATGTGTTAGTTTATGTATGATTAACCAGAAATTGGATTTGAAACCATGATGGTTATTAGATGTAATTTCAGGTCTAAATAAACAAATTTCCAGCAGGTCATGTACACCAAGAGACAATTGGGCTAAATTGGGAAATATTTTGTGACAGCCTCATGATGTGGTAAATAGCTTCAATTGAACATCTGACTGAAGTTATAAATTTTTCATTTTATTATAAATTTACATTGTACCTTAAATTATTTGTTTTATTAAAATACAATCACAGATAGTAGGCTCTTAAACCCCTTGAGCGTCGATCGACCACCAGGTGGCTGATAACAATTAAAATTCTATTGTATGTGGTATTTGCGCACTCGAGCTCTTAAGCATTTTCGGCTCATGTATCCTAAACATTTAAGTGCATGATCAAGAAGCTTTCCTTTACCCATCCTAGTTTCTTGCCAATAATACCTTAGAAAAAGGGCCTACTATTTTTAGTTTGTATCTTAACAATCCTCAACTACTGTACAATTAATTGTAATGTTGGTATGCTCAGGGCGTGTGGAGTACGCGGGGAGCGAGGCGGTTTGCGGGGAGGGGGGGTTTGCTGTTTGCTGACAACTGCTGTTTTGCTGTTGTTGCCGTTCATAAGTTATGAGTAAACTTTTATACTTATTGACAAACCGAGACACGCATAGTTAACGTAAGACAGTCGTCATACCTTATTTTTTTACATTTAACACAAATAATTAATACCTTAAATCTCATATTTTAAATGTAATATCCTCCAAATAGAAGATTCAATTTACTATTAATTTAATTTTGGCTAGTGTTCAATATACATATTGAGAGAAGGGACGATTCGTAACATTGTACACAATCATT
Source organism: Eudonia mercurella (assembly GCA_963082485.1). Lineage (NCBI taxonomy): Eukaryota > Metazoa > Arthropoda > Insecta > Lepidoptera > Crambidae > Eudonia > Eudonia mercurella. Next base: position 17,652,587 of record OY720029.1, read on the forward strand.
GAAAGAATCGCGCTCAATGTAAAGTAGGTAGCGGCCAGGCGACTGACAGATACTCAACTAATGCAAGCGTTTGTTTGGCAGGCCGGTGCTGCTCGCTGGCCTGTTTGCTGTGGCAGTTTCCTGTGCTGATTCCTGTGATTTGCAGATTTCGCGCGTCTAGGTTTTTCGGTAACGACCTGAAGCAGAAACGCCCACGCCCTCCCTGGCCTCTCCCCATTCACAGAACGAGATATTTTAAGTACATTCATTGTATTATGAATTTTCTTTTAATTTTTGTGTTAGCATAGTTTAGATTTTACTGAAACATTACGGCGTAAGAGTTTTCGACCTTTTAAACGACATCAAGAAAGAAGAATCATCAATGAACACCTTGCACTGGATTCTGTGTAGTTTGTTTTAAATGTCTACTAATAAATATCTACTAAAAATAGTAAATGGGTTTCATTGTTGCCATCTTCTTTATCATCATAAATGATAGCCCAATTTTTGTTCTGTGGTTCAAGTGCATCTTAGGAACATGGTATGGACTATGGACACCTTTGGATGCGATCGTTTCAATAGGTATAAGCGCATCGTGAATAAAAAAGGAGAGGCAATTGTCCAAATGTGCAGCAGTAAGGGTACGCTCACAGAAGTTGAATGCCTACCGGTAATTCTCTAACCGCGCTGTCCTGATCCATTGAGAGAGACTTTTATAGTAGTAGGACATTATTTAACCCTTTCCACGCCACTATTTAGCATTTTTCGAGTGAAAATGTGCTTTGGATTGAATTATAATCACTTAACAATAACCTTTTGGAGAGAATATATGAGAACGGTTTTTAACTACCCGCATTTTGTAACCATGTGTTTCGTTTATGCTAAGATAATACTGTTACAAACTCGTGAAACAATAATTAATTATAGCAAGAATATTTAGAGAAGTAAATGTGCAGTGCACATACATACAGGTGTCCCAAAATTAGCACGTCATACTTGACACCGGACCGGAGGTAGGTGGGCCTCCGATGCGTCGAACAAGCCTAACTTGTCCATATAAGTTTCATGAGTTTAGAGATATGACCAATTTCAGGTATATATTTTCATATTTAAAAAATCACCATTTTAGATAATTTTTGTATCAGTTAACTTTTTTTACATTAAGTCTGAGAATAGTTACATAGTGATGAAATAACATTATTTAGTAGAAAAGTCATAACTCTGCTATAAGTATATACTTTGTATTGCTCGCCTTTTCTTACCTGTCATACGTAAGACAATGGCGGCAGCATAGCAAATATTCGCCTTATCGTGATTTCTGTGGCGAAACGGTAAATTATTTACCTGCTTTATAAATTCTCAGCCTCGTCAGTCGAAGAAAGATTTTTGATCATTTGTTTTTATTTAAAGTAGTGAATGGATATTTGGATTTGTTGAAGCAAGTAAACTTTAATGTACCATATAAACTGGCTCGACCGTCACGATACTTACCATTTAAAGCGAGGTGCTCAAAGACCAATCTTGGACATTTCTCTGCTATTAACAGAATGCAAGCACAAAATAGTCACTTGTCACGCTCGTCTGGAGTTAACATTGACATGTCTTATCCTGTACGTAAGTTTAGATCCATATTGATAACCGAATTAGGAGATCAATTGTCTGGAGGGGCCACAACCACAAGGTGATTGATACAAAATCGGCTTGTGGTTTCTTTAATAAATCTTGTAGTTCTTAAGTAGTTTGTTTGTGTGATTGATTATACAAGTATGTGCATAGTTCGCTTCCTAATAAGTCTATTTTAGTTTATGCATGTCGTGGCAACCTCTAGCACTTTCATTCTTTCATTCTAAGACAGCGCCTTAGAATGAAACATTTTTGCCTATCGCTACGTAAGTACGTATGCTCCTTGAGACTCCTTATCGGATCTCGTACACAAACAGAGTTGGGCGTAATCAACTACTTTTTTAATCAGATTAATAATCTGATTGAAAGTAATCATGATTACTTTTAATCAGATTAAAGTAGTCGTGATTACTTTTAATCAAGATTAAACATATAATCTTTAATCTTGATTACAGTAATCAGTAATCTAAATTACATGATTATTCTTAACTAAGTTTATATGAATTATGGTTTAGAAATTTGCCATTAATTATCACAATTTGTAGGTATGCATCTAGAAATTGAGTGGTTGGCTTTATTGTACTATAAATTATACCTACTACGTAAGACGCGCGGTAAGGGTGCGGAGGACAGGGTACGATCATCGGCTATCCAATCGCCGCGTCCGCATTGTCGATAGTCGACAAGTGCACACGCGCCATTTTGTTCAGTGCGCATCAGTCAAACGAATCGAGCTCAAGGAGACGATACGAGACGACGTAATTCTTTTATCGTACGTGATCGAGTATTTTTTTAAGTTTGAAAGTATCGAGTACCAGAAAAATTACAATTCAGCAGATTTTTTGCGTAAAATAATTATCCTAAAAGCACAGTGTATGAGACTGATAAAAAAATAAAGTTCTTTTATTTTTTTACGTTCCCACTGTTGGTTTTATTAATCAATCAAATCAATCATAAAAGTAATCAAGATTACGATTACAGATTTATAATCATTAATCACCGATATGATTACATTTTTGATTAATTTCTGTAATCTGTAATCGTGATTGAAGATTACAAATTGTAGTCGTAATCCTTAATCATTAATCTGATTACTTTTTGCCCATCACTGTACACAAATAGGTCAAGCTACGTCTTTGCTCTAACATTCAGCTCAAGCGTTTTATGACACAAAGTTCGATCCTTAAATAAAGTCTATCAAAAACCTTTTTTTTTTTTTTAAAAGGCATGTAAGTACATGATGCGTACAATCATCACATACCTAAATAATAAACCTAGTTTATTAGATATGAGCGTGGCCGGGCTGGGTCACATACGTTGGGTCCCGGCCACAAAAAATGTGGTACATCTGGTGAATTACTGAGTTACTGTTTTTTCTCTCGGGTACATGAAAGTACACACCCGGTAGGCTACTCTTGACGCAAACTCGATCTCAATACAATTCCAATGCGATTAATATGTATCTATATTGGGATAAGTATCGTAATTTTGGAACGCCCCATCTCGATAATAATTTAAATTAAATTGCGTGGAAATTGAGTGAACAACTCAATTTCCACACAATTTAATTCCAATGTGGCGCTATTATCGCTTTTAAGAGTGCCATGTGATTTTTTTAGATTTGGGATTGGAAATTGATTATTGCAATTGTGTTTCAAGAGTAACCCACCTGTACAGCCTGCACACAAAACCATTACCTTTTTTGGCGCCGTGGCCGGGCCAGGTGGGTTACTCTTGAAACACAATTGCAATAATCAATATCCAATCCCAAATCTAAAAAATTCAAATGGCACTTTTAAAAGCGATAATAGTGCTACATTGCAATTAAATTGAGTGAACAAATTATTATCGAGATGGGGCGTTCCGAAATTGCGAACTTATTCCAATATCGATACATATTAATCGCATTGGAATTGTATTGAGATTGAGTTTGCATCAAGAGTAGCCTACCAGGACGGAACACACCTTTGAATGAGTATAGAAAATATATTATTGTATTTAAGTAAAATAGCATTGTTAGGTATACCACAGGGCCTGAGGAGACAGATAGTTAATGTGATGGTTTTCCCCTAACCCAGAATCTTTCTTGGCTTGTGCTTCAGCCTAGATAAACTGCTCTCTCTGGATTAAGAAAATAAACAAGGTTCAAATCATAAAATAACATTTTATTAAGTATTATGACTTAACACGAAAGTTAACTACTAACAATCCATTCTTTGCATTTCCTAACTTAAACCATCTGCCTGATTTGTGTTCCTGTCCTACAGCTGCATACAACTGTCTTCCATCACTAGTAAACTGCATAGAATTTATAACACCATTAACTTCTATGCTGAATAAAGGCACAACTTTCCTATATACCTCACTCACTTTCCAAAGTCTGATGTTATTGTCATAGGAACCTGACGCGAATACATCTGAATTCAGTAAAGTAGCAATACTTGTGATCCAGCGAGGCACATCATTTTCTAAACCATGAGCTTCCGGTACAGAACACAAAGGTTTTTTCTTTAAGACACTCCAAACACATAACAAACCATTGTCACTACCTGACACAAAATGCTCTTCGTCTAAAAGTTTCACTTCATCCAGACTGCCCACTGGACCATTGAAAATCAGCTGTGATTCTTCAACAATCTTCCATATGCGCACAGTTGAGTCTCTGCTTCCTGCTGTGATTGCTCTTTCTCTTGTCAACGCATCAATTGACGTGATTGGTGTCTGATGACCAAATAGTGTTTCCACATATGACATTTCATCTAAAGACCAGATTTTAACAGACCTATCTTTGCTTGCCGAGTATAAATCATGTGTATTTTTTCTAAACACTAATCCTGTTACTGAGTCTTTATGCCCTTTAAACGTGTATACATGCTTGAGTGTACTTGGATCCCAAACTTGTATATTAGCTGACTGATCAGAACTTACCATAAATTTTGAATCAGTTGATATGGCAATGGATGTTATGCTACCTATTAGTAAACTAGCATGAGTTTTATGTGTTAAACAGCCAAGTTTTCGTTTCTCCTTAAGGCTCCATTTGATTACAGTACCACATTTACTACCAGAGAAAGCAATCTGACAATCGCTGCTTACACAGACACATGTGAGAGTTAGGCGATGCTCCCGAACACGAATCAGTCTCCAGTCGTCTTCAGTAGGTGTGATAAAGTTATCTGCAGCTTCTACTTTTAATTTACCCTTATGTTCCAGGTAATCTCTTTGTAAGCGCTTCTCGACAGCGACGTCAACCTCTTTTAGTTCCGCTCGCTTAGCTTCTTCTTTTTCTATTTCCTCTAAATATTTTTTGGCTAGACGCAGCTTCTTTTGATCAGCGCTTTCATGGTCACTTTCTGAATCCTCGGCGTCCGAAAATTTTTTTATATCGAGGTCACTTTCTGAAGATTCATTCCCATTTTGTAGGTTAGGCGCAGTATTTTTCTTAGGTTTATTTTTCTTGATTTTTTCACCTTTTCTTTTATGGACTTGCCTCGATTTACCTTTCAAAAAGAAAGATGACGACATCTCTGTAACAAATAACGGTTTTATCCTTTATTCATATAATTATCTTTCAATTTTGTTATAAACTTTGCGAACCTAGCTTTTACGGACACATGGTTCATCTTTTTTTTTCCTTTATTTGATGGCTTCGTGCGATTAGCACATTTAGCCAGTGTCAAAGTAATTTTATGGTTCATATTTTATTGTATGTCAGTTAGAGATGGCGTTAATGGTTGAAAATATTTATTCGTTAAAAGTTAATTGATAAATATTTTTAACTGTTAATTTTAATGGTTGAAAATATCAGTTAATAATTTTATCGAAGTAGTAACTTTAAACACATGTACGTTAAATTGAATAATTCTTTTAAAGTGTTACTTTAAAACTATTCAAAGAACTTTCCTTCATACTAATTTTAAACATTAATAATTATAGACTATATTGTATAATATTATAGATGTGCCTCTCATAGAAAAAAAGATGGGATAGAGAGATGGCGCTAAAAATATATATAATATTTACAAAAAACTAGTTAATTTTTTTGTGTGTATTATTATTGTAAGATTGATATAAACATATTAAAAACTTATAAATGAACATAAAATAAAAAAAAATATTAAATTATTTTCGAAGGATCGAACTTAGGCTTTCTCTATTCTATCACTACTACAGCACGATGCGTCGTCGTAGCCGCTAGGCCACCGAGCTTCTTAAGGAGATGACAAAAGTTATGGTTATAAGTAAGTTACTAGAAAACAACTAAAAGTAATTTATTAATTTAAAATGCTATCTAAACTACCGCCATCTAGTGACATTATATGGATAACTAATTAGTAACTGAGGTTCCTCCTACGGAACATGGCGCTGCCGTATATGACTTTTTTTTTGTAATTATTCAATGTATGGAAGATTCACCCCTCTTTAATAATTTTAGTTCCTATAAATATTATTCTAAACAAATTTAAATACAGAACTTAACTTGAAAAAAACAAAGAAAAAATAATTTGAAATTAAAAACTAAAGACCTATAAATGATAACGATTTTCTGCAACATGCAATTTTGTCCTCTTTACTACACATTTCAAAATGACTTCAAATTTCTGTATGACGTCTTGACATTTTATTAATGTTCAATGAAAACCTAATTACCTACTTACTTAATCAACTAAGAACTGTATAAAATTAATTAACGTCAGCTAACAACATCGATATTGCACTCGAATCGCCACGCAATCCTATCTACACAACGATCAACCACCGACTGCTAAACAATAAAAATATCATATCAAAATATCAGTTAAAAATATTACATGGCGAACGAACGATAAATCGTAATAAATAAAAAGACTTTTATTTCTATAGTGAAAGAACATACAATCGAGTGCATCCAAAATTATTCAATAAATGACAAGTTGAAAAAGAATAAAAAACATATCAAAGAAAAATGTGCTTTAACTAATAATAGTTAGGGGTCAATTTAGATTTGACGTCAACTGATAGCTGATGTCGTGTCTCTGTCGCTCGTCGTCTGTCGGGTGCCTCCGCGGTTCGCTCGGCGCCATTCGCCGCGCGCGACGTTAACTAATATTTTCAACCATTCAACTGATATTGTTAATTTCAATTATTGAATGTTAGTGATATTTTTTTTTATTAGTTTATTTTAATGGTTAATGAATATATTTATCATCTCTAATGTCAGTCATTGCCAATTAGGGATGCCCGATCTGAATCGATCTTTTAGAATATCGATAAACGGCAATACGATCTGCCGATTTTTCGAATCGATTTAACAGGATGCGATTTTTGTCTGATTGAATTGTATGCCTGGAAGATAAAACATAAAAGATTTTGTAATATTGATATGATCACTAAGATGTTTTAATAATAAATTAACCGACTTACATGGATCTCACAACTTTTTACGGTAGAAGAACTGAGTTGCGAGACTTGGTTTTTTTACATGTTTGTTTATAATGGCTTTCATTTACCAACACTCATACACACTCACAAACACTTAAGGGGGAGCCGCGTTTCATTTACCAACACTCATACACACTCACAAACACTTAAGGGGGAGCCGCGTGGAATTTCGAAAATTTACGTGTTATTAAGTCACTGGTGCTAGGCGCTGAATAGGTCATATACATTAAAAGGACTAGTGTAGGTTAGCTTGATCCTTTCACAAGGTCATGGTTGTCTTGGAATTTGAAACAAATGCCCAGAAACTGCATAAACAATACGTAAAAGTAATATCTAAAAACTTATTTCTTCAGACACTTTGTAAATATAGCACAAATGAAATAATAATCCGACATCAAAATGTTTGTATTGTTATTCCGCAGGCCACTGTTGTCTTATTTTTCAAAAAAAAAAATGTATATGAAAATATTAAGACTTTTATTATTTAGGGAGCTCGATGGCGCAGTGGTTAACGCGCCCGGTCTGCGAGTGCTGAGGTTAAGCAACTTTCGCAAAGGCCGGTCATCGGATGGGTGACCAAAAATTTATCATCTCGAGCTCCTCCGTGCTTCGGAAGGCACGTTAAGCCGTTGCTCCTGGCTGCATTAGCAGTCGTTAACAACCATCAATCCGCACTGGGCCCGCGTGGTGGTTCATGGCCCGTTCTCCCTATCCATCCATAGGGAAGGCTCGTGCCCCAGCAGTGGGGACATAAATGAGCTGATGATGATGATGATGAAGACTTTTATTATTTTTTACCCAAACGCCTATGATTTTACGAAAGTAAACATTGCTCTAATTAAATCACCAGCCTACTCTGTACAGTCATTAATGTGCGTGCGTATTCGTAGTCGTGCGCCGCCGTTGTCACACCACTGCCACGAGCCGCTCGCTCGCTATCATTAAGAAACTTGAAACTCGCAGTTTTGCGTCCGCGCTGCACCCCCTTAACGGTTAATAATCCACTATTATTTCACATTAATATTAGACATAACAATTTTTTAGAAAATAAACAAAACCGCAGGCAGACATGACAATTCACTTTCCCGCCAAGAAGAAGAACTAGGTTATCTTTTTGTTTTAATTTAACAGTCAAAGGGATCTAGCCAATACAACCATGCCTTGAGTATGAAACCAAAGTTTGCTCTAAGCAAGATAAATGAACGATGATATTATATTCAGGAAACCCTTGTGTTTCAATAAAGATGATTGATTCACCACATTAGACTTTTTAAGCAACTCAATATTTTTTTTATACACGGTTGGCCTGAATAACCCGAAAGATTTAACTTAACGATTTTACAGCCTAATTAGAGTATATAAAGTTATGTAACACATAGTCCTAAACCCCATAATAAAGGAGATATTCATTATTTAAAACAAATAATAATAAAAAAATATCAAGTATAACACACCCTAAGGTATGACGTAGACACCTACTACTTTCACGCAGACGCACTTACCTAGGTGCATCGGTGTCAACCAGTTTTACCTAAGTAAGTTTGGTACCTGTCGACAAAAAGGTACTCTTACTTGCTTACTCTCTGAAGTAAAGGCTTGACCATAAAGAAACACGCTATTACTATGATTTAATTTGTATTGAAAAAGTGGGTCAATTAAAACACACATTTCGACCCATGTTAATATAACGTTATTTACTCGTACTGTCGTTAAGAATACGTGGTTTAAATCTTTCGGGTTATTCAGGCCAACGGTGTATATGTGTTCAACAATTTTTATTTTATTTTATTCGGGATAACAACAGCTTAAATACTAAAAGCTTTACAAATGTGTCTAATCATAACGAAGCCAATAACAGTTATCCACATAATATTAGTAAAAACAGATAATATGTGTCTTTTTTAATAGAAACATTTATAGCATAGGTACATCAGTGACACAAAATTAGACTAATTATAATTTTTAAGCTAATACAAAAACAAAAAACTTACTTGCTTGCAAAATAAGATCAGTTACAGCATCTATGTTAATATAATACTTTACTTATACTCATTTATTTACATACTCATTTATATACATACATATATATATACATATTTATATACTTGTAGTCCTTTAGGAGAGACTATCGCTATCGAGGTGACTTTCTAAAGCAGTGTATCATCATCACTATCAGTTCATTTTATGTCCCCACTGCTGGGGCATGAGCCTTGGAGAACGGGTCACCCATCCGGTGACCTAACTTTGCGAAATTTGCTTAACCTCAACACTCGCAGACCGAGCGCGTTAACCACTGCGCCACGCGCCATCGAGCTCTTCAGCAGTATATAAAGATGCCGAATGTTAAACATAAAGACACAACAAGTTTGTCAGTGTTTAAATTCGAAACGAAGGCGAAACCAAATCCATAGCTCCTATGCACATTACATAATAAATTCTTCAGCTGTAGTAAGTGCTCCATATCAGCGTGTCACATACCGGACAAATACATCGGCCACGAGATAATCTATCTCGGTTCCGATTGCCACCAGAATGGCATCGCCTACCTGCTTGCATAGAAATTCTGTCCTACATGATTGGGGTTACGATTATTCTATTTTAGTATCAACGACTGCTTCATTCAGCCTTTGCCGAGTTTCTTGCGGCTTCTTCTCGGTATAAGTCTCCACCGTAGGGTTTACGAAGTCATGGCTTTGAATTGACATTTAAATAAAAGAAAAACACTTTGAAAAGTTCATTTTAAATTTAAAAAAAAAAGTTTTGAATTTTTTTTTATTTCATGTAATTGCTAATTACCTACGTGTATTATAATCAAAACGTTATTCATTCCATGACACCTTATATTTTTTTTTCATTTAAAGTCTAACAAATCACTTTTGAGTTATGGATATGTGGACGCGCAGTCATCGTGGCGTACATCCATTCGCAAAACGTGCAAGCTGCAAAAGCGCATTTCCGATCCGATCCGAACCCTTCGGAGAATCTAGTAGGGCACGGGGACGCGCACTAGCGCGCGATGCCGTTCCCTCTAGAACACCTCCGAAGGTGATTCGTTTCACATGGCTTGAGGGACCCTTTACGTTCCTCGCCGCCCCCAAAAAAGCCCGGTGAAGCTGAAAATGTCGTCTGAGGAAATTAGCAAACTCTCAAAAAAAAAAGATTCCCTTAAATTTTTAGAAATCTATACCTTTAGGTAGGTACTTATATCAGCTAGCTAGACAAACTATAATATTATTTTAGTTGACCTAACTCGTTGGTCGCCGGGTGCATGATCTTTTTATTGGTTTGATTGATGGTTACCGCTTACATGATGACGTATGGTTTCATGAGCTAATTCAGTTTTAAATCTGATAATTCTGATAACAGGCGTTGGAAAATATCAAAAAAGTGTAAACAATAATAAGCTTGATCCTGTATATTGGGTAAAGCGATGTTGGAGTTTATTTTTTTCTTCTTTTTAAAATCTGCGTGATTTTGCAATACTACTTATTTATTTGTAAGAGAGACCTGCTGCCTCCCAATTGCGGAATGATTGGAGTCCTTACTCTTGAAAGCTGTCATTGATACTTCCAGAGTTTGCTCAGCAGTTGCTTCATATAATTGAAAATTGTATCTGCCGATCGACAAAATTGTATCATGTTGAAACTAGAGATCTGAAAATACTTTCAGTAAATTTTATAGACTAGAAATTATGCCATTATCCGAAACTGTACAATAACTGTCCAATTAACGAAAAATGACAAATTACATGAACACACCAAATGAGGATACTGACGAGTTAACGAAACTGGCGAATTAGGTAAACTGACGGCTTTAAAATTTTCATGAAATTGACGAATAAGGAAACTGACGAGTTCATGAAACTGGCTAATTAGGGAAACTGGCGAGTGATAACCCGACCCAAGCACTCCACCGAAGGTCTTGGGTTCAATTCCCAGGTCGGGCAAAGTGTGTTTTGGATTTTTTAATGCATGGCTGTGCTACTGTTTTGTAATCACCTACCCGCATTTAGCAAGAGCAATGATTAAGTCAATCCCCATGATGGAGGCTTTTGCCCATCAGTGGGATAGGAGATTTTGATATGTTTACAATTCTGTGTACTTATGGGCTATGTTTAGATGTTTTTGAATTGAATTTAAGTATATTAATTAAATTCATTTATATTAATTTTGTTTGTCTAATAAAATTATGCCTCGCACATCTCAATTTTATTCTTTTATATACATAGGTACTGTGATAAACATCAAGTACAATTATTTATACAGAATAAATAATGATAAAACTTGTAATTAAATGTTAACATTACTTCACATTGGCGTCCTTCTCTACTCCACCAGGCGATAACAAACATATCTCATATAATAAAGTTTCAAATAACGGTCAAGTGTTTAATAGCAGTGTTTTACTTGTAAATAAAACGCTTATTAAATACTTACCTTATTTGAAAGTTGAAGGCAACTCTGCCTGGTTGGTTATTCTACTCTATGAGGCAAATTAGCAATGCCCATGGCATGCCTGCCTGGTGGGAGCCCTTGAGTGACGTCAGATGTGCGAGCGAGAAAGTGTTATATGGTAGATAGAGAGGCAAAGAGCTAGGAAACAGATAGGGGCCTATCTCATATAATAAAGTTTCAAATATGGAAAGTTTTTAATAAGCGTTTTATTTACAGGTAATACGCTGCTAATAATTTTTTCTTTACACAAATTATATTGATCTTATACATACAATACACTAATTATATTCCAATGACAATAATAATCGATAAAAACAATCATCCAACTATAGTATTGGCGCCTCTTAATTGCAAGTATCCTGCTGTGATATCCATTGGCAAGCTTCGAACAGTTGTAAATTCTTCAACATTACTGTAATAGAGTTTGGAATGCCTATCCATGTACGGTGCTGGTAAACCAGATATGTCTGAATACTTTTTTGTGGGTTTGAATGTTGGTGGAGCATTTATTGAATAATCTGTAAAATATTATAGGTTATTAATACGTAAAATTACTATCACACGATCTTTAAATCGAATACGTAAGTGGTAAAAATACCAAAACTTACATAAAACTGCATCGTTATGCCAAGGCAAAGCTCTTTCAGCAGTTAATATTTGTTTTAGAGATCTCCACATACGTTTCTTGCAGCCACTTTTAGCTAAAAATTTATTTTCTTTTTTGAAACAGAAACTTTTCTCCATTTCCATTGTCATGCATACAGTCAGAAGATTCACATTGAATTACTACAAATTACTATCTGCAATACAATAATACAATAAAAGACATTAGTCACAATAACAGCATTAAAATAATATTGACAACATTGACAGATTTGACAGCTGTAAAAAGCTTTAAAGCCTATTTATAATAAATTTTACGGGCAAAGAGATCTATCCCATTCATATAAGGTTATTTGTTCAAATAATTTTTTTAACGCAAATTTTGTTGCGAACAATTTATAAAAACGCAAATGTTGAAAAAATTTCCACGAGCAGGATTTGAACCTGCACCCTTCTGACATTCCGGGTCAGGTGCTCCTCCAATTGCGCTATCGTGGTTCTAACCAGCCCGCCGAAATTAGTCAACACTTTTTACTTTGAAAGCCAAAGGCGCCCATTCAATGTCAACAACTACCGTCACTAACATCCAATCATAATATTTTAACAAATATTAAAGATCAGTTAAGAAGTAAGCAAGCTATTTATAAATGTTCAAATAAATCAGTATACCTAGCATAGAGGTCAGGGAAGTCACTTTCGTTATTGTAACCTGTTTTTATGTGACAATAAATAATAATAAAAATTATAGATAAATTTATTGAATTAGACAAAGTTGGATCTATTGTTTTTCTTTCTTTCAAAGCTTCAAGAATGGAATAGAAAGTTGTATGTGTAATCAAGTGCCCTATGTGGTATATAACAATAATAATAATGACCACCGGTAGCTTGGGCCCTGCCCCGCTGCTGATGTTACTCTGGGATTAGGTTTTTATAATGTTTCATTGTTTTTATATTAAAATATTGTAAAAATCTAGTTTTAAGAAAGAAAATAAACAAAGGAGATAATAATAATAAATAAACAAAAATAGTTAATGTTACTTTTCTCGTGAAAATGTTACTTTTTGAACCGTATCGTGTTACTTTTGACTATCGGCCACTGGCAACACTGCACGCACGTGGGAAATTGGAAATGTCGTAAAATTGTTTCTTCAAAATAGTCTAAGGTTAAATGTGCAGTGTGCAGATTATTTGAAATGGATATTGTAAACGAAATCTTAGAACGAAAACATAAAAAATCTGAAAAATACAAAACAATCAGTGTTGAGAAGCATTTAGATCTAGAATTTGACGTGGGCAGTTTACTTGCATTCGATTCAAATGACTTGGACACAAAGCTATTAAAGTTAGTTTTTATTTTTATATTTTAAATTATTTTACAAGTAAATGGTAACAACTCTATTTGCGTTGTGTGTCGTTTCTGAATAGCATCTATAAATTATAATTTTATTACAGCTCTAAAAAAGACAACTACTTGCAATCATTATCTCGTGATAATGCGCAGTTGCTGCTGAACAAAGTATGGGAGCTCCCTACTGAGAGGATAGACGAGGCGATAGTGGTTCGTTTACCAGCCCCAACAACTGTGCTACCTCGAGCCAAGCCAGTGCCGAAGGCGAAACCATTAACTAAATGGCAAGAATTTGCAAAAGCTAAAGGCATAACTAAGAAGAAAAAAGATAAACTACAGTGGGATGAACAGTTACAAAAATGGGTGCCATTATATGGGTAAGTTTAAATTTCTTAAACATTTTGCAATAAACAGTAAACTTTATAAGTATATTTATTTTTTTGTACTTATTTATTACTTGTTTCCAGATTCCGGAAATCAGCAGCTGAAAAGGAAAAGAACTGGTTGATTGAGGTTCCACAGAATGTAAACCCCATGACAGACATGTACGAAAAGAAAGCATCTGAGAAGTCAGAAAAAGTAGCAAAGAATGAATTGCAGCGGTTGAAGAACATTGCCAGGGCTAGGAAAGTGAAGATACCGCGTGTTGGCATACCTGTCACTTCTGATAAAGCATCTGCCACACAGGTTGGTCTTTTATATTTATTTGTTTATTGGTTCATTGACAAATACACAATAAAAAAGGTGTCCATTTTTAAAATACATGAAAGTTTATCTTTACAAAGAGATTTCTTCTAGCTGACTTACAGCTAAACCTATGGTTTTTGTATATACATCTTATTTTTCTACTAGATGACTAGACAAATAAATAAGTAAATTATGACCCTTTTATAATTCTCCATTTTTTTCTATTTTTGTTTGTTGTTGTTAATAAGTATTTAAGTCCTCGAGCACCATATGCGCTACCAGTAAGCATATGGGGGCCCGCTAATTATACCTATGGCACGAGACTGGTTAAAGGAACTGTGAACTATTTTTTTCAGTTAGCTACTGCTGCAACAGTTGCTAAGGCATCTACTGCCTCCCTTGGAAAATTCCAAGATAAATTACCTAAAGAAAAAGAAGCTAGGGGCAAAGGAATACACGAACTTATTCCGGGCAAGGAACGGAAACGTAAGGCCCCAATACCAACTCCAAAAGCAGAACGTGAAAATAACTTGAATCTTATTGACAGCATCCTCAACAAAAGACCCAAACTTGATATAGACAAAGCTGTCTCAAAACATATACATGAAGAACAAGTACAGTGAGTATTGTTATTTCAATAATTTAATTTAATATATTCTTATACCTATCTTTTATTTAACAACAAAGCACCATAGTCTAAAAACTCAATTAGAATCACAATTCACCCAGTATCCTTAAATTCAGGTTGATATAATGAAAGGATGAAAATAAGTCAATAACTATTTTAGTTAGTGTTAATTAAAATTATCATCATTTTCAATTGAAAGTCTCTACTTCTATTTATTATATTATATTATTTACTTCTATCAATGCTAATCAACATTAACCTGTGACCGACCGCGGCATCAATTGATGCGTTATTTATTTACATAGTATAATAATATAATATAATTATTGTTGTGGCCAAAAAACACATCAATGGATGTCACGGTCAGTCAGAGGTTAAAAGAGTAGAGTTTTTTTTGTTATGCATCCCATTTAGTTGTAGAAAAATGAAATCAATAATAAAATATTCTCCTTTCAAAAGCAATGTGTCTGTTATAATGAGTTTCAGTGCAAACAAATATAGTAATGGGCTGCCAGAGCTATTGCAATAAGAAACTATAAGAATACGAACCAAATTCTTTATACAAATAGGTTTTTAATTTCAATAAATTGTTTTAATATAATCTTAATCTATTTGGTTCAAAGAAGACAATGAGTTGATATTTTCATGATTGTAATTAACAAATTAAACATTTAAACATTGATTTTCAGGAGATCAGATGAAAGAAGGAACTTGACACCATTAAAAGGCAAAGCAAAGGAGAAAGGCAAAGGCAATGCAACTAACTTCACAGCAAAGAAGCCTAAGGGTGGTAAAGGTCAAAGGAATCCTAGCAAGAAGAACCCCGGAAGGAAGAGGAGATAACTTTTGTTATATTATAAGTTTTAATTAACTATATATTTTAAAAGTATAATATGGCATCTTGGTATTTTATTTTATATAAACAGATTAAAATCGAGACAGGGATAGCAACCAGGCTTCTATATTGCAGAATTACGAAAGTACAATGGAGCAATATTTCTACTTAGTGTAAGTATATGCACTAATCTTGATAAGAGTTAAAAGTTAACTTGTGTATGGGTGAAACAGCGCCAGATATCAAAATTTTGTTTTACGGGTTCGATCCTGGGTGCCCTGCTTTCGATTCCATAACAGTATGTGTGCAAGTTTTCTTGACTTTGTTGAGTTGAACTTACAGAAGTTCAACTCAACAAATAGTTAGCACTATAGCACTATGGAACTATTATGGATGAGATGAATATAGATACTGCTTCGGAAAGGATCAAGGAGGACAACGAGACAAAATGTAAGGACCTTAGACTGGGATTACGTCTTCAATATCTACTACTCCAAAAACTTAAATAAAACTCCAATAAAAGTTCATACACTATTTAATAAAATAGTTTTAGGATTATATTTTGAATAAAACAACTATCTTCTAACAAACATACAACAATATTATTGTTTTCTTCAAGTTCATATTTTGGATTTATATTCAGGTAAATAATTCGCAACAAAATGTCTATATTTATAAAATTTATATTTATCTAACAATTAAAACACGTTTGTAAGGGCGTACGCTTCCTGTGCGCCCGACTAAGTTTTGAATGGGATAATCCATCGCACGCGGCCGCTTTATTCAGCGCTGCTCATACACTTTTGCGAAACATACACGCAAGCGTTGGTGCACGTACACCTTTTTAGGCCCGATGCCCGTACATTTTGTTGTGAAATCAGTCATTATAATTTTCAGAACTTGACAAAATTATTTAAAAGAGATCGTAACTATGACGACATTGCAACCATTCATCAATTGTTTGTTATTAACACTTAATCTTGTTTACGTCAAATAACATGCGAAATGGTTATAGTTTTACAATAGGTAGTGTCATTTTATACGTGTTCACGTTGACATTACGCCAACAGTGCTTTTACTGTCTAGGTAACAATATTGTGTCGAATCTTAATTATAGTGTCTGGTTGTAGCTCTAAATTTTATTATAAAATATAAATATCTTTTTGTTATTAATCAATGCAATTTCTAGCAGACAGGACAAAGGTGTATTAATACTGTATATAAGATCATAGGTACATACACTATTCAACTACGTAGAACAACTATAAAGCTGATTGGAAGCATCTACGTAAGTTTCTATATTAATTGCGCTTTCGTACAACTACATAAATACAGTTAGTTATTCTTAACTACACATTTTCACCTTCTATTAACAATTATATGTTATGTTAGGTCATGGAAAGGTAAAATAGAACTAATACAGTACACAGAACTATCTCCATTTAGATGAAACAATATATATTAATAAATTAGTAGTAGTCAGCATTCAATCTATAAAAAAATCACCGTCGTCGCCGTTCGTCGTGATTAAAAATGACTAAGATTAAGTAAAAAAATTTTTTTTTTATTCAAGAATAATAGATTCAGTTTTTGATTAGATTATGAATGTATCGATACATTTATAAGACCATACAATAGGTCCTACTAAAGTATTAGAACATTGTCACATTCAACATGTTACTTTACACTTCATCCAATTAAACAAATAAAATTACTATTACAATTCATTTAAATTAGAAATCCTAATAAGGTAAATAATTATTTTGATACAGACAAATAAAAAGTATAGAAGTATAGAGTATAGAAATATTGGCATTTCTTACATAATTATAACAATTCATGACAATTTGCTAGAACCTAGTCCAATGTTTTTAATGTGTAATGGGTATTCAGTAAATAAAGGGTATTTGGCTATTACACATATTTACTTCCTCATTTTTCTAATCTATTATCATCTACCCCTACAGAATGATAAAATATTATTTATTTTTATATATCTAAGTAATTTGGTTCTTGTTCTATACATGTAGTAATATAACAACAATCTAAATTTAATTAAATATATCTATAGATTTCTGTTGCATCTTATCCGATATAAGATAGTACATTTATATAGTTTTACAAAATAGGATTTTTGGTTAATATAATGTAACACTTTTCACTTAGTTTATAACCTAGGTCATGTCTCACAACCGAAGAATAAGCATTATTCAGGACATTTTAGAAAACAAATTATTTGAATTGAAAGGGTTATGAAATCTGGCCCTATAACGAATTTTAGTTGACTCCGTTAAGGCGAAGGGTAAGGCACACTAGCGCCACCAATTGATAAATTGACAATTACTAACGGACCGGATCTTTTTTTAAACATTGCGTACCTTATTAGGACAACAGGAAAGCATCCATAGCATTTATTTAATAATTGTGCACTACTTTTTGTTGCGTGGTTTATTCACAAAACGGGCTATCGCATTTATTCACAAACAATGGCCACTGTTTGTGTTAGCGAATGAATACAAAAACAAAACTAAAAGTAGTGCACAGTTATTAAATAATATGTTTGCCTAGTGTCAGTGGGTCCACAATGTTTGAAAAAAAGTCCAGTTTAGCAGTTATCAAATTAAATCCATTAGTGGCGCTAGTGTGCCTTACCCTTCGCCTTAACCGACAATTAATATGAAATTAGACAAATTACTCTTATTTTAAAAACCGAGACACAATCTATAATTTGTTTAACAATATAATCATTTTGTTTTCATAATAGGACCATGAGACGAGACGATTGTGAAACAAGCCCTCTTTAACTTCGCTTAACTTATCCTATAAATAACAGAAAACATTTATTGCCTTTAAATAATGTCACTTTTTTATGAATAAATATTGGTAAATATTGATGATGAAATATTTTAAAATAAAATATGACTATATTTGTAGAAATTGACATACCCCTAAAGACTTCCTCATTTGATTTTGATATAAAAGCAGCCAAATAATTGATGTCTTTTCCTAATTTCCTTGTGTAGTAGGTGGTTTCTACTGAGAACTTTTTCTACTTTTTCTACTGAGAGCCTTACAAATAGTCCATTTCAATAACGTGATCGAACGCCGTATAAACCAGGCATGTAGTACTGTTTCTTTAAAATTGATAAGGCCCAAGTTGGAAGCACACTTCACCCGGAATCTACTGAGGCACTGGCTATCTTATCTCTAGCTGCCGGAACACAACAATGCCACAGACAATGATGTTATGGCGACATATTATTGCCTCTGTAGATATAATTATTATGCTGAACAATTGGTGTTGATAATATTTGTAGTAAATAGTAATTTTCAATGAAGAAGTCTTTAGCATCCTTTTTTATATTCTACCTATCTAGTGCAAGTCTTAGAGAAACATTCCTGGCGCGTGTGCTTGATCTACAAATTCGATAGGAGCGGGCACTATGTACCACATTCAGTCGTTCAACAGATTTCTACGCTCTGTGACGAAATATAGTTTATTATCGGTTTATCAAACTATCGTTTCATTGGTAGATAGTGCTTAAAGACATTAATGCCGCAATTTTATGTCATTTAACAATAAAAACTATAAAAAAATTTAAACGAGGGTATACAAGCTACTAACTAATTATGAGACGACCAACACCTCAGTCTCCCTGTGACCACGGACCCTGCAAAGGGTTCGAAACGTCAGGGTAAACATTAAAAAGTAATGTGTAAAATAAACGCGAGTAGATCCGTAAAAGTTGTTTCATTTAAAAACTATTAAATAAACAAATAAGTAATTTTAAAATTATAACGATTTTTTTAAAGCTGTTATACATATAGTAAGCATTGGTATATAGTTACAAAAACGTTTTCCGACATGCAAGCTAATTCAAACGGTAAAACATAGTAAACGTATACACAGAAACTTAAGTATTGTCGAGCCACAACGAATAAAAACATATTCTTGAGACTCATAAACTATATTTCGTCACCACATTTAATTGGAAACTGCTATCTATAACCCTGTAATAGATTGAGGTTAAATAGTTTTAATTTGGCTTTTGTGTTTATTATGAAAGCTTAACATTTCACGATTCGCATCACTATTTTGAAATGGAGACAGATTTTATGATAAAATACATCTGTTCGCTAGGATAGGTCGAAAATATACATAAGTACATACCGCACCACAGATATTTCACACATATATCCAAGAGTGTTAGGGATCACCTATTCACCTCCAATTATTGCTATGTTGCTAGTATAAGTACTTCCCTTACATCCCTCCATACACACTCGTCTTTCATTATTAATTATTTATATAACATAAAACTGTCTCCATACAAAATACATTCCAGGATAAATATTTTATTAATCTTATAACAATGGAAAATATGTATTTTTATAAAAAATAAATCTCATGTAAGAAATATTACTTAAATCATATCAGGAGGTAATTTTCAATAGTGGTCAAATCCAAATTCACAGATTATGAAGTGAGTATACCGCATTTTTCTATGAAGAATTCTCTACTGGCTCATAAGAATCATAACTAGCCAAATCCACCGTAGAGCCCTCAAAATACAAATTAAATGTAGGCCTTACTTTCAAAATTGGCCTAATCCGGCACACCTTATTTTCAAACATAGTCAGATCCGTTTGAGCCAATCACGTCGCTTTAAAGACCCTCCGCCATCTTGCTTTCTCAATACATTGAACTGAAGCGTAGACGACTAACGTGTGTTGTTTTGTGTCGTAAAAGTAAGTGAATTTTAGCAGAAACACTGACTATTTCAACCTAAGCCATGGAGAAAAATGTAGAGGAAGTGCCTAGCCATCATGCCAAGAAAAGAAAATCTGCCGCCGGACCAAATAGTCGCGGAGAAAAGAAGAAGAAACGGTTAGTATTTTCGCGAACATTTTGGTTGTTTACTGAGGCAGGGGCTAGGGTTGTGTTTCATTATTCTTGCTAAATAACGTCTATGACATTGGATTGGATGGTTTGGATATTCTAACTTGTATAATATTGAATTAGTATGGAGGGGATAAATTATTGGTTTATTTTATATAAAAAATGTTTTAGGGTTAATTCTATTAATAGTGCATATGGTTTTCTGTACCGGTACTATGAAAAAAAATGCACTTTTTTCATCACTTATGCTCTAGCTAGGTAGTTGTGTCTAATAAACGGTAGCAGAAAAATAAGTTTTTACTCAGGCAGACGGATTTTTATAAAATGTATTTTTTGTTTTTTTCAGGTATTTGTGTACGAATCTACCGTCAAGGTATCCGTGTAGACATAACAGCGAGGCTTATAAATGTGCTAACGTGACAATGCAAGGCATGAAACTATTTCATGATAAATTTTACACTAACCCTGATAAACAGTATCAAGATGATTTTATTATAAAATACTGCAAAACGGCAAATCCAGCCCGTAAAAGATCAGTAAACGGAAGGGGCAATGCCAAAAAAATGAGCATTATTTATAGTATGAAAGATACCAACGAGGAGATGATACCGGTGTGTCGCAATTTTTTTTGAACGCTCTATCAATTAAAAAAGGACGGGTCAGAGGAGTGTTAGAGACACAAAGATACAGGTTTAATGGCTATTGAAAAACGTGGTGGAGATAGAAAGTCGATCAAAAACGTTGGATTGAGAGAAGCAATAATTTCATTCATAAAGTAATTCAAGGGTGTTGAATCACACTACTGCCGATCGAAAAGCCGGCGTACCTATTTGCCATCAGAGTTAAGCATTGCATCAATGTTTAAAATGTTCATTGAAGAAAATAATCAGTACTCTTATTGCAAAGAGTCATATTTCAGAAGAATATTTAATACGAAATTTAACATAAGCTTTAGTCATCCAAGAAGTGATGTGTGTTCCACTTGCCTAGAATTGAAAGAAAAAGTGAAAATTGAGAAGGACGATTCAGCTAAAGCTCAAATCCTAATTGAACTGCAAGTTCACGAGAAAAGAAGCAAATCATTTTTCAACTTCCTGGCAGACACCGACCCCAAACTAAAAATATTATCGTTTGATTGTGGTAAAAACCAACCATTACCAAAAGTCCCCGACCAAACCACATATTATTCCCGCCAGCTATACTTATACAACTACACAATAGTTGTAGGTCATTCCCATGCAGATCTGACTAAAGAAAATGTGTTTTCTTATGTATGGACCGAAGATGTTCATGGAAAGGGGTCAAATGAACTATCTAGTGCACTGTATCACTGCTTACAAAATAATTTAGATCTCACTGGTGTAGAGGTACTCCGACTAATGGCTGATGGGTGCTCTGGACAAAATAAAAATTCAACCATGATAGGGATGATTTCCAAATGGTTCAGCAGTTGTGCACCTAGGTCACTAAAAAAGGTGGAACTAATTTTCCCCGTAACGGGGCATTCATTTATTCCCCCAGAATAGAGTGTTTGGTGTGGCTGAAAAAGAAATAAAGAAAAGAAATACCATTGTACAACCGCATGAGTATGTTGACATTATAAAAAAACAAGCAACTGTTTTTCATCTGGGGGACATTGAGGTAAGTGATTTGGAAGACAGCAAGCCAAAAAATCCATAAGGGGACCCAGTCTTTACATTTTAAAATAATGTCCTGCAAGAGGTTCCTATTCACAAGAATGAAAGGAGAACCTCGAGGAGTTATAGTAAGAGGTGAAACATTTTACCACAATGATACCAGCGCTCGACGTTCTATTACTAAACCCGGCAAATACTCTTCAGACATATTACCAGACCCTATCACCGCCTCCCCTAGAGTAAAAAAAGAAAAAATTGATGACGTAGATAAGTTGCTAACAAAACACTTTGGAAAAGAATGGAGACAAAGAGAGGATCTCAACTATTACAAAACTGTTATAGACAATCAAAGAAATAATGCTGAGGCTGATACTAATTATGATAACGTAGAGAGGCATTGTTGTGTGAAGAATATATTGAAGAACCTTGTGTAAGCGATATGATATAGGGTAGTTTTTTAGATGTTAAGGGTACATGAATGCTCAAATTATTTCTCAGATAAATAAATAATAATAATAATAAATAAATTGTATATCGTGTTTTATTTACGTATGTAAAAAGTGCAATCGTTACTTTTGATATATTTTAGTATGCTGTACGAATGGACAACCCTAGCGTTATTGTTAGTTGAATTGTTCAAAAGTAGTCAAATCCTGACAGTTACTTACAGAATTGGTCTAATCCAATTCGCTTTCAGCCAAAACTGGTCAAATCCACACCTTGCAAACAAAAATATTCAAATCCAGTTTTTAAACGTGTTTTTCTCCGTAAATACAAGCATTAACTCGATTTGTATTATCTTTTAATAATCCTGAACCCCACTGTAATCTATAGTTACCACTGTAAGCATCACTGCGGAGGCCATCATGGCGGTACACAGAAGTTGTGTTTTCTCAATTTGACATAAAGTGGACTTGACTATTATTGAAAATTACCTCCTGATATAAGCAATTTCATTATAGACTATTTATTTTCAATTTATATAGAGCGTACTTACACCATCTGGGCGTGTAAAAACCCAGCTATTTATTATTATTTGTAATTGGACTTATTACTGGGAGATTATATACTTATTTGTAATTCTAAAACATCTAGGGCAGAGGAGATCAATTAAGGAATAGAAAAGTTTATCTAATCTAATAAACAATAACAACATTTACAGTAACAATATCAAATTGCAGTTCTAGGTACTATGAGAAGGCTACATTGACTATATTATGATTATAAACAATTTACATTTCATGATAATATGATCGGGGGTTTTCGCTAATTAACAATATATATTATATATATTTTTTTTATTTATAAACGTTTGCAATAAATAACCCCTGATTAGTTTGATAAATGCTTATGCTATGCTATTACAATTTGGCACGATAAAATAAAATATTTTATACAAAATGTTTTGATTTAAAAATGGCACAAGAATAAAGCATAACATACGTAAATTCATATTTAACTACAAAAATATACACATACAAAATATTGCATTTAAAAATATCAAATTATTCCACAGTTGAAATAAGTACTAGATTTAGGATGCATATCAAAAATATAGCAACATAAGGATACATCAGTTATTTACAGTGATCGGAATAGGTAGAGCTATTTTGTTCATTGACCGTAAACGTTGATGTTAATATGGACATTATGCGAGATTCTAACTAAAACTTTTTTTTATAAACATGATAAAAGAAGGCTTGTCATACGTATTGGCAGTGGGCGCCACGACGACGTTGTCAAACTTACATTAGCGACGCGTTGCCAATTTCCATTGCGCACACGCGCAATGTTGCCGCACGATTTTGCCGCGCAACACGGCTTTTGGAAACAAAAGAATACAATAGCGGGCTCCGCCGCTAGAAGAACGCACTGGTTTTTGTCTCTTTCTACAGCATTCAAATTGTTTATCGACAATATTTCGGAAATGTCCATATTTATACAACATAAGGCAAGTACAAAAATTTGCTCTACCTATTCCGATCACTGGTTATTTATTATGGAATAGCCTATATTAATTATTATTGTACTCGACGCTCCGATTGCCATTACACTGTTTACATAGAGTGTAAACATCCGAAGCGACGCTATGCTTGCCTTTGTAGTGGCAAACAATATGAACAAGCTTCAAGTTGTGGCGTGTAAAGATCTGTATGTAGTATCTATCTGTTTCGATGCTGCCAGACTTAAAGTCATTCTCACATGAAATACACTTAATATCACCGTTATACAAGCCCTCGATAGCATCCAGTATTTTCGGTATTATTGACCTTGATAGCTCAATCTTATGGTCTAGATTCCATGTTTGGAATATGATTCTTTCCTCGCGACTTCTGTACGGGTTAATGGTGTGTTCTCCATCGTACGCGCACTCCTTGTTACTCCAGAGGCCTCCGCATTGAAACAGCCCGCTCTCGTTACATAAGCGAAGGTCGCTATCGGCTTTTCTGTTAAAATAACCCTCGTTATATTTACTAGACTCGAGCAGCTTTCGAAGGTCGGTTAGGAACTGGTCGATAAGTTTTTTCCCGCGTCCGTTTTTAGAGTGGACGTAGAGCTCAGAGGACTGTAGAGCAGTCTTTGTTTTATAGTAGTATCCTCTCATTCGATCTTTGACGCGTTTACACATAGATTGCTCCTTAGTCTTTTCTGTAGGTTCCAAACCTGAAACGGCAATAAAAATTGTTTTTTATTTGTTACAATTAAGCACTTTGCCTTCACCTCACCTGGTGTTAAGTGATGATGAGGCCAAAAGTGAAAGCGCATTTAACGTGCAAATCTCAACTAGTGAGGCACTTATCTCTTACTGTTTGAACACAAGAAAGCTACTAACATTGATGTTATGTTGGCATATTTAGATAAGAAGTTAGCCAGGTGGACTCAAATCAAGCCCTGCCACCAACCAAACCGAGTACAAACAGGACCCCTGCTGGGAATTGAAACCGGGACTTCAAGGCCTGAAACGCTAACCACTAAACCACAGAAGGGGTAAAAATTTAATTCAACATACAAATAAGCCATTTGAATGTTGAGTAATTTGAGTAGCCAGCCACAAAGCAGAACAGTGTCCTAATTATTTAACAGTGCATGAGAGTTTATCTATAAATAAGTTCTGTTTATTATAGAAGGGCTGCTTCTAGAAATAACTTTGTAAAATATCTTCACAAAAAATAAACTGCCGGATGGCTCTACAAAATGCATCCTAAGGCCAGTGTTAATGCACAGTCACTTCATGATCAATATCATCATGAATCTGTAATTTATTTATTTATTAAGGAAGGTTCGCCATCCCAGAAACCATTCGTCGGTTAAAAAAGCGATGGAATATCCTTGATGAAGATAGTCAGTAAAATAACTGACTGAAAACGAAAGGGTTGGCTCCGCTGGGAGTAGCGCCCTACTTATTTGAGAGGAGACATCTCATATCTCTCATCATCTGCTTATAGTTGACGAATTATTGCAAGATTTTAAAAGAAAACAAACAAATTAGGGAAGGTTCTACCTTGGAACCACGTCGGGTCCTGCGCGCGCTCGCTGAGCATAGTGCGCGCGTCGCTGGCCGCCGCCACGTACTTCTGGAACACCTTGAACTTCTCCTTGATGTTCGTATTAAGGAACTCCTTGGCTGCCTCCCCTGTGACTATGTATTCCTTCTTTGTTGAGCGAATCATATTGTAGTAGTAATCGAAGTCTGTAATAA
Organism: Eudonia mercurella; assembly: GCA_963082485.1. NCBI lineage: Eukaryota > Metazoa > Arthropoda > Insecta > Lepidoptera > Crambidae > Eudonia > Eudonia mercurella. Next base: position 17,678,402 of record OY720029.1, read on the forward strand.
AGTTTATTGCACACATACTATAATTTAAGATTTTTATTTATTTACAGAGAAACACATTATTTCCTTTACCAAAAAAATACAGTATAATTATGATTATTTACATATAATTTTACGCAAACACTGTTGCGAACCAATTACAATTTGAAAAAAGACAGGGCTACTTTGGCTTATAGTAAAAGTAGATAGTGTTGATTAATTTCTTCTATAAAGAAACATAATTGTTACTGACAAATCCTCGTTAATTAATATTTAAACAAATTTGTCTACCGCCTCATTGTGTGTTCGGCTGACGCATCTCCTTTAGCAGTGTTAATGTTCACTTTCCTACACAAACATTAATCCCAAGTAAGGATATTCTTATGTAGGGCTAGAGAGTAGGTATTGGTACTTTGGGATGAGGTGAAAAACAACAGGCCAGCCATTAACAGCCATAATAAAATATATTTTTTTAAAACAATAAGAAAAAGTGACACGTTGTATAATCTGAATCGGGAATTCGGTATTGTGCTCGTATTTGCTAGTATAGTTTACAATTTATATATACTTTCTATATTTTTTTGTTAATTCTTTAGTTGTACACGTAGCCATTCATTAGACAAAATGTATTTACTACCACCAATGTAAGTCCCCATAGACTGGATTACCTAGTTTGGGGACTACAAGTAATAATGTATTACTGTTGTAACTCTTTTATATAATAAAATAATTTGTATTTTCTGTGTGGGTAGGTCCACTGGGAAAAAGAAATGTAGGCAGACCTAGAAAACGATGAGTGGATGATCTCAAATAATAAATAAATAAATAAAACATTTAGCATTTAGTAATTGGCACACCCGTATAGCTGCCGGTCAAACAAAACATAGTCGCATTAAGCCATATGCGGACAGCATCTCCAAATACATATTTTCGTTGGATGTTTGTCATTTAAGATCGATGTTCATGTCACCTATAATTACTGTAATGCTAACCCAACAGATCCCAAACAACTTGAAAACACCGTAATAAAACTCTCAGAATACATAATCGAAGCATACCACGCCTGCTGTAAACTAAACGACCAAAACACCAAAAGCAAGGGAAACTCTTGGTGGAATGCCAAACTCGGTAAACTCAGGCTAGCACTACGTAAACAATTTAACAAAGCTAAAAACTCCAGACTTCCAGAAGATTGGGATCTATACAAAAAAACCCAATACACTTTCAAAAAACGAATTAGATATGCCAGCAGAGCGGCCTGGCGGAAATTTTGCGAAGACATTGAATCAAACAGCGAAGCCGCGCGTGTAAGAAATATCCTATCTACCGATCAGGACCGTACCCTCGGATCGCTGAAAAACCCAGACAACACATACACAAAATCAGACCATGAAACAAGTAGAGTCCTCCTAGAAACACACTTCCCAGACTGCAGTCTCTCCGAGGACAGAACATGGGCGAGTGAACCTCTTCACACACCAAACGAGCAGGACTGGTCCAAAGCCAGTACCATAGTAACAGAAGACCGCATAAAATGGGCAATAGCAACGTTTAAACCATACAAATCTGCAGGCTTGGACAACATCTTCCCGGCCTTACTGCAATGGGGAGTGGATCTCCTTATTCCATGGCTGGCCGTAATCTACCAAGCTTGTTTAGCACACAATTACATACCACTTGCATGGCGTGAGGTGAAAGTGATCTTTATACCCAAGGTAGGTAAAACCGACTATACACAACCCAAAGCTTACAGACCAATAAGCCTAACAGCTTTTCTACTGAAGACCCTTGAGAGACTCTGTGACCGATATATCCGGGATGGACCTCTTCGGGAGTTCCCACTACACAAACAGCAACACGCCTACTCCACAGGGAAGTCAACAGAATCCGCACTCCATAGCGTGATTTCCAAGATTGAATGTGCGGTAGACCATAAATGCTCTGCACTAGCGACTTTTATTGACATAGAAGGCGCTTTTGACAAAACCATATTCCACAGCATCAACGCAGCCCTCGAGGAACACGGTGTAGACTCGACCCTGCGAGGATGGATCACAAACATGCTCAGACTCAGAGCCGTACAAGTCACGGTGAACGACACCACAAGAGCCATTGTGGCGAAGGGATGCCCCCAAGGAGGTGTCCTCTCACCGCTTTTATGGAATATTGTGGTAGACAACCTTATCAAGCGCCTAAATGACAAAGGCTACTTCACGGTGGGCTACGCTGACGATATAACCATAATAATAAATGGCACACATGAAAACACACTCTGCAACCTTATGCGCCAAGCTTTGAAAATAGTAGAAGAGTGGTGCAAGGAATATAAGCTAACAGTAAATCTTACCAAAACAGAACTCGTCCTTTTCACAAGAAAAAGGAAACTAGCACCATTACAACTTCCACAGCTCTTTGGGTCCACCCTAAGCCTATCAACCGAATCCAAATACCTAGGCATATATTTGGACAAACAGCTGAACTGGGCAAAACACACAGAATACATCACAACAAAAGCCAGCATAGCACTATGGCAATGCAAGAGATTGCTTGGCAAGAATTGGGGCTTAAGCCCTAAAATTACCTACTGGCTATACACCACAGTCATCCGTCCAATCATCACATACGGCTCTTTAGTTTGGTGGCCTAGAACCAATCTAAGCACGGCCCAGAAAGACCTTGAAAAACTTCAAAGATTCGCCTGCGTAGCAATTACCGGCAGCATGAAAACAGCACCCACCGCCGCTCTACAGGCGATGCTGGGGTTACCACCCCTACATCTAGTTGTAAGAGAAGAGGCGGCCATAGCGACCTTCAGGCTTGAAATATCTGACATCCTAAGTAGGGATTCCAGAATCAAACATACACGCATAAAGGAGGATGCAATCAAACTTCAGCCTTTGATGGCATCACCCAGCGACAGAACCCTGAAAACACACTGTTTTCAAAAACATTACCAAATAGAACTCACAGCAGAGCAGTATGATCGCTCAGGCCCGCAAGAACTAAGAATCTACACTGATGGATCGAAAACCGACCAGGGAACTGGTGTCAGAGTTTTCTCAGAGGACTTAAACATTAGAATAGGCCCCTAGGAATGCTAAATACCGTCTATCAAGCGGAATGTGTTGGCATTATCCAGGCAGCACACGCCATAGAGGTCAGAAAAGTCACGGATACCCATATCCGTATACCCTCCGACAGTACCTCGGTCCTTAAATCCTTAAAGAAAAACCAGATCACCTCAAGACTGATACTGGAATGCCACAACGCTCTAGAACGCGTAACGGTACTAAACCGAAATACAGTGACACTGCAATGGATCAAGGGACACAGTGGGTCACGTGGTAACGATGCAGCTGATGAACTAGCCAGAAGAGGCTCCAACACAAAAGCTGTTGGACCAGAACCGATAGTACCCATCCCCTTCAACCAGTTAAGGAGCTGGTTAAGGGAACACACACAGACACAAGCAACAAAATGGTGGACCTCGACACCAGGATGCAGGCAATCCAAGGAGGCTATGCCATCCCTGGATACAAAGCTGACCAGGCGCCTTCTGCGCATGGACAGGAATAGCCTAAAACTGGTGGCGGGGACCATTAATGGACACTGCTCGCTGTATAAACACTTTCACACATTGGGTATTACTGATAGTCCTCTGTGCAGAGCGTGCATGGAGGCGGAGGAGACGGTGGCGCATGTGCTCCTTGAGTGCACCGGCGTCGCTCAGATCCGCAGAGAAACTCTCGGTACACCGGGATCACTCGCGGACGTCCTGAGAAGACTAGGAAGACTGATCTGCTTCTGGAGGGAGGTGGGCTGGCTGGAATAACCGGCCGCCATGGCTCACGTACAATGGTTCACTTTAAGGACTAAGTGCGGAAACCATCACCATTAACATAGAACTGTAATGCTTGATAAATTATAACTAGTTCCCGAATGAATAGCGTTTTGTTAGATGATGGTGGTCTATAGATTGCACACACAAACATAGTGTCATTATTAAATGTTTTGAAAGTGCCTTCAAGATATGCAAACGTACGAGTGCTAGTGATTTTAGAAGTTAATTTAAGATATGTTTTTACGAAAATTATTATCCCACCTTCTTTTTGACGAGTGGGAAGCTGTGTGTACATTCTATATCCAGGGAGCTGAAATAAATTAGAAATTATGTCAGAGATACCCACTTCTGTTAAAATAACCAAGTCAATAGTTTTTAATGAGTATTTGTATAACTTTTGAAAAGTTTTTGACCATTCTTATATTTACATGAAGGCATGTAGCTCAATATCCTTAAGTTTTTATATTACTAAAAAATTAATTTACATTGACACAATCATATAGTTCAGAGTTTGGTAAAAAGTTGTATGTAGAACAAATTCTATTTAGTCAATATATTTTAAAAATATATTTAAGTAAAAAGTAAAATAAATATTTAAGCAAAATACTTAACTGTAAAATACACTTTAACAGCCGCATTAAACACATAAAATTGCCTATTGTAAAATAGTCTCTAACAGTGATGCTATAAGCACATTTTCAACTGAACAATAAAATTGTAGGTGCTAAGAAATCATTAATGATAATTAATATCTATGAGTGCGGCAGTAAATGTATGTTTTTAATAATAATAATAATAATAATAATAAACTTTATATGCACACAAAAAAAAACAATTTTTAATTCATAGATCATACCAAAATAGTAGTTTGTATTATAGTATATATATTAATTATATATGTTTATAAAATTTTTGTATAATATTGTATTTTTTCATTACCTATGCAGAAAGAAAAATAATTTTCATTTTTCTTTATCCAGAAATTAATGCATTTTAGATACAGTGTACAGATAAGTGTGAATGTGAATAAAGGTTCTTTGTTCGAAAATACATACCAGTCATCATAGTTTCTTTGTTTTTTAACAAAATGAAGAGTGTTTGTGGCGGCAACGTTCCCAGGTAATCGTCGTCATCCACTCGTGTGCCGTCCTCCGCTACGAACAGCTTACATTCCGCAAACTCGACATTGAACTAAAATTTAGGTCAAGGATTCAAGGCTACCGAATATATGTCAAGGTCCGAGCCAAGGCTAGGCCTTGACACAAATAGCTTATACCGACAAGACGTAAATTATAAATTAAAATAGCCATACAACTGTTAAAAAAGTATCGAATACTGATACAATGGATTTTCGAAACACTCACCCCTAACTTTTTACAAGACTTTTCAATCAATTCATCTAAACTTTCGGCGGCGACTCCGATTTTCTTTTCGCGCTTCACATCTGTGACTTTATATCCTTTCTTCATGATGCCAGGAATTTAATTTAACGAATTAAAATAAAGCAAATATAACTTGATGAATATTCACACACAAACATTAGGCAAATTCACATTTCACATTGCGGGAGGACTATTCCTTTTCCTTCATAAAATTCCCCTCTCTCCACCAAAGAGAATTTAACACTACGTTCTCTCCACCAACTCTCCACCCACACACAACAGAAAGTGACAGTGACAGACAAGAAAACGGTTTTTTTTTTTTTTTTTTAATAGTTTGTTCTCTGAGGAACCGGCTAAGGTCATAGACCATGCTGCCATGTCATTAGTTTCTTAATTTCATTAGTATTATATATAATCCTAAAGATGATGATGAATGATAATGGAAATGATGATGATGAATGATAATGGAAATGAGAAGTGAGAAATGATATACCCCCAACCCCTCGAGTATCTCAGTAAAGATGTGGGGCTTTACTAAGTCCTCAAGCGGACTTCTTGAGAGAATTTGATTAGTGACGTTGCACTGTTTTGTTTCATTTGCCAATACTCATGCACACTCACGAACACTTAACGGTTAATAATCCACCATTATTTCACATTAATATTCGACTTAACACAAATTTTAGAAAATAAAACAAAACCGCAGACATGACTCTTCACTTTCCCGCCAAGAAGTCCTCCAAGAAAACGGTATTACGGTATACCTTTTTTTTTCCTTTGTTGATGGCTTTGTGCGATTAGCACATTTAGCCAGTGTCAAAGTAATTTTTCTTACAAGTAGTACATAAATAAACAACATTTCTTTCCTGTATGATGATGATAATGAAATTGATTAATGATAATAGAAATGACAAGTGAGAAATGATATACTCCCAACCTCTCGAGTATCTCAGTAAAGATGTAGGGATTTACTAAGTCCTCGAGCGGACTTCTTTAAGAGAATTTGAAAAGTGACGTTGCACTGTTTTATTTCATTTGCCAACACTCATGAACACTGACGACTTAACGGTTAGTAATCCACCATTATTTCACATAATAATCGAAATATGTCAAACAAGCAATCCACACATGGACATGAGTCTTACCACAAGCTCATATAGCAGTATTATTGCAGTTGTGAAAGCGAGATGCGTGTAGCGGCGAATATACTCGCGTCAATAATCGCGTAATATGACACAATATTTGCTTGTTCACAAACAAATTGAATGCAACAGTGATGGACGTGCGAGTGGCAGCAGCTTATTACATTTACCTAAATGCGGCTTATAAATATAAATTAAATTTTTATAATATATCTTTCCGGCCTTTTCAGTTGATTTTCTATTTAGTTACTTATTATTTTTTACGCAGGCGGGTTTTTTATTTTTTTATTGGCTAAATGCTTGTGCAAAGCCATTTAAAAAAAATCAAGTGTCTTTTCTTTCTTACATCTGTCTGTCAGTTGATGCGTGGACTGTTTTGGAGGGAAATTAGTTTCATTGCTTGCTGGTACCTACCTACCTTCTTACTTACACCTCAGCTAATAGGATTGCAAAATAGTTTGTTGGATTGAATGGAACTTAAAGTAAAGTCAAAGCGAATCAGCATTCAATTGTAAGGAAGGAATCTCTTGAAATACTATATAGAATTAAGTGTACAATTAAAATGAAAATTCGTAGAGGAGCCCTTATTGTAGTTGAAGGCCTTGATAGGACCGGAAAGTCGACACAATGCAAGAATTTGGGTAAGCTTACATAGATTAATTATATAACTTTTGTTAAATTAATACTTGCAGTATGAACTTTACATGAATGTTCATTAGATTTATTGATTACCATGGGCTATTACCGACTTTAATAGCCTGTTTACACTAACTACTAGCGTAGGTTAGTGCCTAACTGTCAGCTCATCGTGCCAATAATATATGGTTAATTTAACTTATTGTTTTCTTAAAGTTTTTAAATTTAGATACCTTGGTATCATAACAAAGAACTTGTTCTTTGTTATTAGGAAGCATGCGGTGTATACCTTTAAGTCATTGACCGTCATTACTTGTAAAAATTAATAAATTGATGGTGTAGCAAATTAATAAATATTAATACATCTAATAAAATACCAATTCAAAACTCAATTGTTGTTTTTACATATTTTCAGTTTCTAATCTCAACAAGATTAATATGAAAGCAGAGTATACAAACTTCCCTAACAGAAGCACAGAAATTGGTAGTGTCATCAACTGCTATTTAAAATTACAGGTGAAAATTTGTTGCAGCATAGCACTGCTTTAAAAACTGTCAGCTACTTAAGTTGTACATAAGTAAAGTAAAAGAGGTTAACACAGATACAAGTGTAAATTGACAAAATCCATTGAAAGGTGTTTAAGCAGATTAATAAAATGAAAATTGAACCAAGGACTCATTTATTTAACTTTAAAAGTAACAATTTTGTAAAAGTTTTGACAATAGCTAACAATATATTACACTATTTTTAGACACAGGTTTGTCTCAAGTCCTACCTGAACTCGATTTACTGCATTTACTTTGTCAGTGAATAATGTAACAGCTTATCGACTTAGTACCTAGTTTATTATTTCCTGGTAGGTACTAAAGTATATACTTTTTTAAAGTACCTAATAATTGGTTTCTAATGTTCATGTTAATCTATAGGTTAGCTTTAAAAGATTTTAATGTTTGAAACTCAATTTATTATTTTTAAGAATGAATTGCCTGATGAAACTATACACCTACTATTCTCAGCAAACCGTTGGGAGAGGGCTAAAGAAATAGTCAAATCTCTGGAGAAAGGGACAAGTGTCATTGTAGACCGCTATTGTTATTCAGGAGTTGCATTTTCTGCTGCAAAAGGTACAACATGTTTATGTTATTTTATATAGTTTTAAGCAAGCCTATTATTGGATATAATTGTTTTTAGTTTTAACATCATCATCATCATCATCAGCTCATTTTATGTTCCCACTGCTGGGGCACAAGCCTTCCCTGGATGGATAGGGAGAACAGGCCAGAAACCACCACGCGGGCCCAGTGCGGATTGGTGGTTTTAATATGCCTTCAATAAAAAACAGTTCGTAGATTACAGAGAGCCAAGATAGTGAGGAACAAATTTATGTAGACCCATGATTTATTTATGTTGACTTAATTAAGCGGCATAAAATTTGAAGAGAAAAGTAACTTTTAAATTCTTACACTATTATAAAAATTATTTAAAAAAATTACTGCTTTTTATTAATTAACTACCTGACCCGGCGGACTTCGTACCGCATTTGTTTTTAAATATAGCCTATGTTACTCAGCTGTGTTGTTGTTATTCTGTGTGTGTTATGTTATTCTAATGGTGAAAGAATTTTTTAGTTTTCGAGTTTATTCATTGCAAACATACATACATAGATACAAAGGTTTCCTCTTTATAATATTAGTATACATGAAACAAATTTTTGCTATAGGCTTGAATATGGACTGGTGTAAATCTCCTGATATTGGTTTGCCTAAACCAGACAAGGTGTTTTTTCTGACAATGCCACTTGAGAACATTAAAAACAGGAATGGGTATGGAAATGAGAGGTCTGTACACCTACTTAGAAGTAAAATATTTTTAATGATTTATTTGTAATTTGTTTATATATTTTAAATTTTTTTTTTCAGATATGAAGTGACAACCTTTCAAAAGGCTGTAGCTGAAAAGTACACAATATTGAGAGACAGCTCATGGGATGTGTTAGATGCAAACAGGTATCAAAACTTATTAAGCCTTTTAACACCTCTAGATGACAAATAATCAGTTACTACTAAGTAAACCAATGTTTTTTTTTCAGGCCTGTTGAGAAAATTGAGCAAGAGTTGTTAGAAAAATCACTTACTGTGTTGAATCATATTGGAAACAAACCTATTGGCAAACTATGGGTAGAACCATTTGAACAATTCAAAGTTTAGCAAATAATAGTATGTGTATAATAGTGTTAGTTTTATATGATCTTTAGGTGAATTGAGTACTTACTTAATAATTATGTATGTGATAAGATAATGTAATTTAAGAATTAATAAAGCACAGTATATATTTTACAAAACACTGTTTAATTCTTAAGTATATTTTGTAATAACAACTTTGAACCTTCTGAAGTTTGCTGTTTTAAAATATTTGTGTGGGCCTTTATTTTTTTCACAATTTTTGCACTGACATTACTTTTATTGTTTTCAATTAACTTTAAAATGAAGAAACACCCTCTGTTGGTCGGCAGCCATTCCTTTATCTGCAAATGAAAATATGACACATCTTTGATATTTATCAATGTAATAGATTCTATAAATAAATTTAATTTTAAATGCACTATAGCTAGACAGCGTAACTGAGTCCTCGCCTGCGGTAGGTATGCGGGGCGGGGAGCGGTAAGGTGTATGTATGTGTGTAAATTTCGTGAATTTCAGTAAATGGATAAATGTAAAACTTATGCCTAATATACCAGCAAATTCGTGAACATCAGGATGACGGGTGTACGTCAATAAACAGTGATTCTATACACATGAAAGCAATGTTCTAGCAATGTGAGGAATGTGCGTAAAATTTTAAGCAATGTGCTTTTAAAAAACCAGAGTTATTTCAGAAAGTTAGTGAGCCGCCAGCTTGTTATCAGAATGACGGGTGTATTTTTAATACGAGCAAAATACTTACTATCTAAGGATGAAAACATTACCGTAGCAATGTTCCGGCAATGTGCTCGAATGTACCAAAAGCAGAATCGGATGCGGTGAAAGGATTAAAAGTAATTTTGAAAATAAAAATTCAAAAATTTTACGCCTGCTGATTTCATACAGGCAATCCGGCGAATAGTGGAATTTAATATTCCCGCCACAATCAATATACGAGAAATGCGTGAATTCGGCAGTCTGGAATTGAAGCCCGTATACCTAATCAGTCCACTTCAAAAGAGTTGTCAAACTATTCTCTATCTAATAATGTGATTAGTAAAAAATGTATGTATGTGGAGGCTCTGCGTCACCAACATGCATAGCGGAATCCATATACATACAATTATACATGGTATTTAATAATAAAAGGAAAAATATGGAAATTGTTATCTCATTTGCATTGCACTGCAAGAACTCCTGTGGCATAAATGTTTCTTTACACTATTCGTCGGATTGCCTGTATGAAATCAGCAGGCGTAAAATTTTTGAACTTTTATTTTCAAAATTGCTTTTAATCCTTTCACCGCATCTGATTCTACTTTTGCTACGTTCGAGCACATTGCCGGAACATTGCTACGGTAATGTTTTCATCCTTAGATAGTAAGTATTTTGCTCGTATTAAAAATACACCCGTCATTCTGATAACAGGCTGGCGGCTCACTAACTTTCTGAAATAACTCTGGTTTTTTAAAAGCACATTGCTTTAAATTTTACGCACATTCCTCACATTGCTAGAACATTGCTTTCATGTGTATAGAATCACTGTTTATTGACGTACACCCGTCATCCTGATGTTCACGCAAATTCGGTCATAGTAATGGATAACGCAGCTTATCAATCGGTTCGAGAAGAGAAAACTTGAGACTATGGCTTCTACCAAGCCAGCTATGCAAGTTTGGCTACGACAGCATGAAGTGCCTTTTGATGAAAAACTTAGAAAGGATGACTTGTTCAAATTAATGAACAACCATTTCACAGAAGATATTTACAAAATTGACGAGTTTTTAAAAAGAAACGGACATGAAGTGTTGCGTTTGCCTCCATACCACCCAGACCTAAACCCAATTGAGTTGGTCTGGGGTGACATTAAAGGACAATTAGCACAAAAAAGTAAGGACCCTAATCAGACCATAAAAAATATGTTGGAGGAATTATTTGCTGGATATTCCATATAAAAGTGGGAGCATTGTATTAATCATATAATTAAAGTCGAGGACGAATACTGCAAACATGGCAGCGTTATACATGATGTTGATTTTATTATTAACATGCAGGACGATTCAGATGATGGCTGCTTCGAAAGTGAAGAATCAAGTTCCAGTGATATCGATATGGATACAAGTGATTATCGATTTATTATTTTGATAAAGTTTGCTTAATAAATAGTACACAAGTTACAATTGTATTTATTGCATTGTATTTATCATATCTTCTATAATAAATAACGGTTGTGAAGTAAAAAAAAGTTTTTTTTTTTTACTTTTCTCAAAAGAATTGACTTGAATGATAGGCAGGCACCTTTATTTATAATTGCTTATATTCAGATGAATCTTGTTAAAATTATCACGTGTGTACCACCTTACCGCTCGACCACGAGTACTGACGTCTTGCGACGCGGCAAACGATTTCTAGTTCATTGCGTTTTTTCTATCACTGCTGACTGTGACTGCCGTAGTATAGCGCGTAATGAACTAGAAATCCGTTCGCCGCGTCGCAAAACGCTCGTACTCGCGGCGTACCTACCGCAGACGAGGACTGAGTTAAGCGATCTAGCTATAATTGCATTGATGAAAATGGTGGGTGACTTTTCAATGGCCGGAAACGTCAAATCAGAAATAGAAGTGTACATTATGGTTATAACTTGGTTATTTGAATTTTTCACATAAAGGACAATGGGCTGAGGTGGTCCAAGAGCCTCCACTGATGAGACTTGTGGGAAATGAAAGCTTATACTTGTCATATGTTTCTGGCAAAAGATTATTAGAATCTGTCCCTGGATTTTTTTTATGGTCATGTTAACCTGACTATCAATAATAAGATTTTACGTTATGTGTGGCGCATGTTTAGACATGTTTGTGTCTGTCTAAATAAGATACGGTATCTCGTTTCTTCGTCCGTTATCTTTGAATAATTGAAGCAAATGAGTAACTAGTTTTAAGAAAGAAAATAAATAAAGGAGATAATAATAAAATTTAAAAAAAAACGTCAGGTTAACGTGACTATAAAAAATTCCAGGGACGGATTTTGATAATATTGCAAAAATCATATGACAAGTATGTACTTTCATTTCCCACAAGTCTCATCAGTGAAAGCTCTTGGACCAAGTTCCATACATTTTTGCTCATTGTCCTTTTGAGGTTATGTGAAAAAGTGTACATACAAAAGTTGTAGATCTTTTTATTACCTACAACTTTGCCATTTAACTTTTTTCCATAGGTTAACATTTAACTTTTATTTTTGGGCCGAAAATCGAGATAAACCGTTTTTTACCCTTAAACCCCCCTTTTCCACTTCCCGACCTCAGATCGCCCGTAAATTATTTTTCCTTTTATTTTTGTTATATTCTCTTCCATTTCCAATGGGTTTCACCCTACTATGACTTTGTTTGGTTTCAAAAATTATCGACCCTGGTCTAATTGACAATTAATATGAAGTGGAATAAGTCCAAATTCACTGTGTTTATAAACAAATAGTACTTACTGTATCATCATCTAAATTTTCAGAAACTACTTCACCAAAAGTGTTGTCAATTTTATCCTTGTCAAGTAAAGCTAATTTCTTTAGACACATATGGATACCTGCATCTTCTACTGCCAGTATTTCTTTGCCATCAACATTTACTTTCCAATCGGGCTTGCATATTACTGATGCTAATGCATCTAACATCTCTTTAGAAGAATCTAAAATAGAAACAAAAATAAATAGCCAATAATAAGTAATTTTATACATAGTATGTTTAGATACATTTCCGAAACACCATTGTTTCTAATGGTCAACAAATATGCATTCATTCTACCAAGGTGTTGTAATGTCAATAAATAGGTACTTAAAGGTATTTTATGTAGGAATGGAGAGTACAGGGCTGAGTGTCTACGAATTCTATTGTTAGTGAGTGTCAAAAAAAGCCAGGGTATGTTACGTATAAAATAATATTTTTAGGCTATTGTTAAACATTTTATAATATTTTATTTACCTATAGATAGAACAGCTACAGTCAATAACATGATAAGTTTGCCACTAAGCCAAAATTCGGGATTATTCTGAATGTCATTCTTCAGATCTGGAAGAATAGCCTCACGCAACTCTGAGATACGAATATCAGCATCTTTCTTTGATGTGCCACTATTGGCACCCTTCTCAAGGAACTTTATAAGTGTTGGGTGGAAAGTAGCTGTGTCCTTGGGTTTTATAAGCCAATGTATTGTCTGTAAATAAAAACATATTTAAGTTAGAGTATATATGATTTTACTAGTCCTTGTTGTGTCTGGAATGTCTTAATGTAAACTGGTCTAGTTTGCTTAGTTTTGATGATACATCAGACTGTCAAGACAGTGAGTACTGACTACAATTCCTTGGCTCTATGCTAACTATAATCAGTGATTCCACCACTAGTTGGATTAATTGATTGGGGACTGACTGGCAGAGTTAATGCACTTGTGTGTTGAGTATTATCACAATCTATTTCAAACATCACAAGTGTTCAACAGTTTTAATGGTATGACTTTAAAAGGCATGGCTTGATCTGGTGTGGACTGAATTTAGACATGATGTTGGACCATAGCTTAAGAGAAGTTAAAACACATTCAAGCTACCAAAACCTACCATTATACCCCAATGGTCTGTTACAATGTCCTTCAAGTTGGCTGCCAATGTTGACACAATAGCTTTCTTCACTAGCACTGTGTCGTCAACAGAGTCGAATATGGCCAGCAAAAGCCTATATCCACTTTTGTGCTTGCTTAGGGGAATCGCGTGCTCCTTTACAACCTTTAAAATAGTCTGAAAAATAAATAACCTTTTAAATAAAGTACTTAAAAGTAAGTTCTAACTATTTTAAAAATACATATCCATCAACCCATAACCTTTCTTTTATATCAACATGATAGGTGGAAATTGTCAGTTACTAGTTATATCTTAACCCATTTAGACCAGGCGTTCATGAGTTGTTGGAAATGAAACTTTAAAAGTATCATTTTAGTTTACATCTATATAATACTTTTAGAGGTGTGAGGTAGAACACCTTGTCAGGACTAAGTGGGTTAATCATTTATAGAAATAAGGTCACCAAATTGTTTTTTTTCTATTGTTTATTTATTTATTTATAAATAAATTGTTGTGACTGATGACTACCTTTTTGTCCTTGTTAGTCCCTTGCCAAATGCACAAACTAGCTGCATTAACACCAGGCAAGGAATTACTTAGTGGCACAATGAGAGGGCTCAGAGTAGATATCAGTTCCACTCTATCTTCTGCACTGCACTCACATATATAATCATACAGCACTGAATGAAGTAACCTGAAAATAAGGTAAACATAGTTATTAGCATATTTAACAGTAAAAAAACCCTTTTGAATAGGTATCTTATATATATATATATATATATATATTTTCGATGGTACTTACTCACTGTCATGCAAATTCTTATCCAATATGCGCTGAATATTTGCTTTACATGACTGCAGTATGGCAGATTTCATTTCAGGACTGTCTTTATAACTGTCACTGAGAGTCTTTACTTTGTCATCCTTAGACTGAAATTATATTAAAAAATTAATATGTCACTTAGTACTACAATTAAAAAATTATCAATCAAAAAGGCATGAAAAGCAAAGCATTAAAGGACAACTGGAAATTTACTAAGAACAGAACATATTTGAAACATTAATAGAAAATCATTTCAGGACTGTCTTTGTAACTCTCACTGAGAGTCTTTACTTTGTCATCCTTAGACTGATTATATTAAAAAATTAATATATCACTTAGTACTACAATTAAAAAATTATCAATCAAAAAGGCATGAAAAGCAAAGCATTAAAGGACAACTGGAAATTTACTAAGAACAGAACATAATTGAAACATTAATAGAAAAACAAATAACTCCACCTACACAAAATTTTATAAATAACCCAATAAAAACAAAAATTTAAATTAGGTTATGGATAGTAAGACTAGGTACTTATAATCTGTACACAGAACACAGGGCTAGCTAAATATTTATAAAACATAAAATATGTATGAACACTTACATTTTTGTAAATATCTCCATAGAATTCTTGTTGCATGTGAAGTTTCTCTTTATTATTTGCAAATTCGCCATAAGCATAATCTAAGACTGGAGCGCTTATATTGTGTGCTGCAAGTGACACAACATGTCCAAAAAACTTCTTGATAACTTCATGACGTATGAAGTCCGTTCCATATTTAAGTATGCGCTTTACAGCATGGTGTGCATACTTTGACTGTACCATAGGAACCATCAAGTCTAGTAGTTCTTCAGTAAGCTCATTTTTGATGTCCTCTTGGCTGTACTTGAGTAGCACCTGGATGACACGACTCAAGTCATGTGTCAGGGCGATAGATTTGTACTGCCCTTTAAGCAAACCATGTAATTCTTTACAGGAATTCAATCGAAATTCTTGCTTTACAACTTTTCTACAAAATAATAAGACTAATTACAACTGGATTTTTAATTTATTGCAATGAAAAATAATATTAATACCATTTAATAGTATTTTTCATTGAAATAAAATAAGAACCTACAAACTATCTGTACACTTTTAAAGTTTTGTAATTCAATTTTAAAACAAGGGGCTTACCTTTGTATTTGAGCAGCAAGTAGTTTGGCTTTATGAGATACTTCAAACACTTCAGCAGTAGACTTGGCTTTGCGCCTTTCAAGCCTCAACTGTTTTTTCTCTTTTTTCATTTCAGACCACTTGGGTTTTTCACCATTATCGTCCTGTGTAGATGCCTTGCCATCTTTTACAAAATTGGGTTTTCCTGCCCCACTTCCTGGCTTTTTAAATTTATTAAAATCTTTCCCTTTATTTGTTTTAAAATCCTTTCCTTTATGACTTTTGAAATCTTTTCCTTTGTTTGTTTTGAAATCTTTACTTCCAGGTTTTTTGTTAAATTTTTGCTTTTTACCATCAAATTTCTCATCTTTTTGGATACTACCTGGTTTGGATTTTTTGATAGATGCTGAAGCATCAGTATCATCACTTTTCCTTTTTAACTTCTGCATTTTTATCTAAAAATAATGAAAAGTTCGATTAAGATCATACAAATGCATATTCAACAACACAACTAAGTTAAAGAAAAATAAAAGCTAGAAAAGTGCAACATACATTTTTGCTAATTAATTGTATTCAAAATTAAACCATGTGGTGGTAGATTGCACCCACTTTATTTTACCTATGTAGGTAACCAATCAAATACTATTTTTTGAAAAGATTGTATTTTCCATTAATTACGAATACACTCTGACCCGAATTTCATCAATTAGACTCATCATTTGCCCTATGGATGACTTCGTCATTTAATTAAACTTGACACTTTCCTAACTGGTCTTATTTTTAACTAGGCTTTTTCTTAGTTTGGCTTTTTCTTTAACTTGACACTTTCCCAACTCGACTCCCCTCCAGACGACTTCTTCATTTTATTAAACTTGACACTTTCCTAACTCGTAATTTTTTTATAAACTCTAAGAAAGTGGTTATGGGACACCTGCATACATAAATTTCTCAAGATTAACTGGACTGGATGCAGACCTACAATAATGAGTTTAGATACATCTTAAAGCGTAATGAACATCTGACATGTTATGGTTATACAGCGTTATAGTTGCAAGTGGCCGTTTTTAGCTGTAACGTCTCATTTAACTAAACCATAACATGTCAGATGTTCAATAGGTGACGTAAAAATGCTAAATTATTTCATTCAATTAGTTTGTTGAGCATAATTTGATTTTCTATCTCTAATTACTAGATATGTTTTTTTTTCATTGGCGGCGCTAATGTGCGGCGTGAACGCCCTTAAGTAGTTTCAAATCTTATAATGTAGCTAGTAGTTCACCCAGGTGAACTGATCTGGTGGACCACGGCTAAGGAGAGAGCAAAAACAACGACTAAGAAAGAGCAGAGTTATGAAAGTGTCAACTTTGCAAAAGAAACCAACTGAAAAAAAGCAGTTATAATGAGACAAGTTAGGAAAGTGTCAAGTTTAATAAAATGACGAAGTCGTCCGGAGGGATACTGTTGAAGCAAGAAGTTTTTCACTAACATGTAAAAGAACTTTTTGCACAATTTTGACTTTTATATTTAAATTTTGTAATATTTGACAGTGTAGTAGTCTCTTCTTATGAATGTACTTCAAACTTGATTGTCTAGAATAAAATACGTGTTTTTATCACAAGATTTTATTTATTATTGCCCTATCATTTGGAAAAATCTATCATTGGTTAGTCTAAGGTCTGAGTTCACCAATAGGTTATGGGCCATTCTAAGATTTGATGAGAGACATAGGAAGCGGAGACAATATTGAAGGAAGATCAGTCGAGATGGCAAGTAATAGTGGTATAAACATGCCACCAATGGCGAGGCTAGAGGGTAGCTCCAATTATGCTACGTGGAAAGTCCAGATGGAGATGGCACTTGTCTACGAAGATCTTTGGGAGTTTACTGGGACAGAGCCAGATACGACTGATATAGCTGCCAAGAAAAGAGACCAGAAAGCAAAAGCCAAGATAGGTATGATGGTTCAACCTGAATGTCTTGTGCACATACGGTCTGCGAAGACAGCAAAGGAAGCTTGGATTAAGCTGAGTAAGACGTTTCAGGATAAAGGCGTGAACAATCGTTGCTGCCTGTTATCAAAGTTAGTCAGTTTAAAATTAGAAGGATTTTCAACGGTACGAGCTTATGTTACTGCTGTGTTAACTATAGCCGAAGAGCTGAGAGACATAGGAAAGGAAGTTGATGATGAACTATTGGCTGCCCTTCTCCTACAAGGTCTAACACCAGAGTTTCAACCTTTGAAAATCACGATTGAGAACAGTCAAACTGAACTCACGTCAGATTACGTGAAGAACAAACTGTATCAAATGGAAGATACCTACGCTGCTTCAGGTAGTGGAAACCAGACGTCAACGTCAGCACTACTGACAAAGAATAAAGGAAACAGAAATAGCAAGGGAGATACTAAGAAATTTACAAAGAAAGTATTGAAGTGCTACATCTGTGATGGCCCTCATAAGTGTTTCCAATGTCCAAACAAGGAAAACTCCAAGAAGGAAGCTCATCAAGCATTCGCTTTCGGAACTGCGTCTGATACTGCAACTAGAGAAGATTGGGTGATCGACTCTGGTGCTTCTTCACATATGACGAAGACGAAAGCCTGGCTAAAAGATTTAAAGAAGAATTCTAGACCTTTGAGAGTTACGTGTGCGGATGGAAACGTGGTGCTGGGTGAAAGTGTTGGTATGGTTGTGTGTGACAAGATGACGGTAAGCGATGTAACTTATGTACCAAATTTAGCATCTAATTTACTGAGTGTGAATGCTATAGCTAAGAAAGGTCATGTATTAGTGTTTACGGAGGACAAGTGCAACATCTTTAAGAGTAACGGATGCGAGGTGTATGGCGAATATGTTGGATCAGGTGTAGAAGATAGAGGTATTTACAAAATTAAGGATTGTACATACGGTTCTGCACTTGTAACAGCAGAAGGTGAGCCAAACGATCTGGTTTTATGGCACAGACGAATGGGTCATCTGGGCTTGAGAAATCTGAAGTTACTGAGAGACAAGATGGCAACTGGGGTGAGTTTTCAAAATTGTTCTTGTAAATTAGAATGCATTTCTTGCATTATGGGAAAACAAACTAGGCAACCTTTAACTAAAAATGGTTCGAGGGCTACTGAGGTTCTAGGCTTGGTGCACTCTGATGTGTGCGGACCTATGCGTATTCCCTCAATTGGTAGAAATCTTTATTTTGTTACGTTTATTGACGATTTATCGCGTAAGACTTTTGTATATTTTTTTAAAACAAAAGAATGAAGTTTATGAAAAGTTTAAAGAGTTTACAACTTATGCTGAAAATCAAACAGGCAAGAAGATAAAGATTTTACGATCGGATAATGGCACCGAGTATGTCAACAAACGGATGCATGACTTCCTAGCAGCGAACGGGATTCATCATCAATTGACAGTTGACTACACGCCAGAACAGAATGGAGTTGCGGAAAGGGCAAACCGCACTATCTGTGAAAAAGCGAGGAGTATGCTGCAAGATTCTGGACTAGCTCAACGGTTCTGGGCCGAGGCTGTTCATCATGCAGTATATCTCAAAAATAGATCACCAACCATTGCGGTGAGAAATATGACACCAGAGGAGAAATGGTCTGGAAATAAATGTGATCTGAGCATGGTAAGGACTTTTGGGTGCAAAGCTTTTATGCACGTTCCAAAACTAAAGCGAACCAAATGGGATGCGAAGAGTATAGAGTTGGTTCACACCGGTTTTTGTGACAATGCCAAAGCTTACCGCCTTATTGATCCTCAAACAGGGAGACAGTACAAAGCCAGAGATGTTGTATTTCTGGAAAATAGCAAATACACAGATCCAGAGAATTCAGAGGAGAACTTCATAATATTCTCTGAACCTGAAAGTGATCGAACTCAAGACACTGAAAAGTTTATACACACGTCTTCCGAGAAAGTTCTTGGCAATGGAGATCCGCGTGTAGAAGTAAGACAGTTTGGATCTGTGAGTCCGAGATCTGAAAAGGAGGATCGTGAACTGCAGGCTGAAATTCATGAGCCAGAGACTGGAATACAGAAACCAGAAGCGGAAATTCAGGAGCCAGAGGCTGAAATTCAGGAGTCAGAAGCACAAGTTCCAGAACCAGAAACTGAAGATATATTTGAAGATTGTGAGTTGGACGATGTTTCTGAAAATGAAGAAGAAAGTGAAAGGAGGTACCCAATCAGGGATAGAAAGAAGAAAGAGTTTCCTGACTACATCCTTTATCACGCTGAGGCGGAACAAGATCCAGTGACAGTGCGTGAGGCACTATCAAGATTAGACAGCGAAGACTGGAAACAAGCAATTCAAGAGGAGCTTGATGCACTGAAGAAAAATAAAACATGGATTCTTGTAAAACTGGAAAAGAGGTGTAACATCGTTGACTCAAAGTGGCTCTTCAAAGTCAAAGAAGAGGCGGGGAATAAAAGACGGTATAAAGCACGTCTTGTGGCACGAGGATTCCGTCAAAGGCGCGGAATTGACTATGAAGAGACGTTTGCGCCAGTAGTAAGACATAGTTCTTTGCGAGCCCTCATTGCTCAAGCTGTGATACAAGGACTAAAAATAGATCAGATGGACGTCAAGACAGCATTTCTTAATGGAGAGTTACATGAAACTGTCTACATGAAACAACCAGAAGGCTTTGAAGAAAAAGGGAAAGAAGACCATGTTTGTTTATTGAAACGTTCACTGTATGGGTTGAAGCAAGCCCCAAGGGAATGGAACACAAAGCTCAATAAGGAGTTACTACAACTAGGATTCAAGAGATCAAAGAATGAACCCTGCGTGTACACAAGATCTAAAGGCAACAATGTGATCATACTAGCAGTGTATGTTGACGACATGTTGATATTTTGGAATAATGCTGCTGAACTACGGAAGGTTAAGCAGGAACTCATGGCCAAGTTTGAAATGAAGGACTTAGGCAAAGCTGAACTTATCCTAGGAATGCACATAACTCAGAGCGAGTTAGGTATCAAAGTGGATCAATCGAAGTATGTGAATAAGGTTTTGAAGTTTTTTGGAATGGAGAACTGCAAGCCAGCAGCTACGCCTGCAGTTACGGGTCAAAATTTAAATAAACCTGGACCGGAGAATGTATCCGATCCTGACACACCATATCAAAGTTTGATTGGGTCTTTGATGTATCTATCTGTATGCACTAGACCAGATATAGCATATGCGGTTAACTATCTAAGTCAGTTTAACAGCAACTATAGTGACGAGCATTGGATTGCTGCAAAGCGTGTATTAAGGTACCTTAGAGGAACTAAAGATTTTGGATTGATGTTTAAGAGAGAAACATCAGATGAAGTTTATTGCTACGCAGATGCAAGTCATGCCTCCTGTTATGATAAGAGGTCGTATTCAGGAGCAGTATTCTTGCATATGGGAGCTGCTGTCAGCTGGGAAAGCAAGAAGCAGAAGACCATTGCATTATCTACAGCTGAAGCTGAGTATGTTGCAATGTCGGAAGCTGCAAGAGAGGCAATATTTCTAAAAAGATTTGTGGCTGAAATAACTGGTCAAGCCGAATTGCCGATAAAGATCTACAGTGACAGCCAATCTGCTATTGCAATTGCACATAACCCTGTGCATCACCAGCGTACAAAACATATTGCTGTACGCCACCATTTTGTGAGAGAGGCAGTTGAACATGGGCACATTGAGTTAGAGTATGTTCAGACAGAACGTATGGTTGCTGACTCATTGACCAAACCTTTGCTGAAAGGAAAGTTTGCGTGGTGTACATTATGTATGGGAGTTGTATAAGTAGTAGTTAGTTAGTATGAAGTCGAAATTGAGGAGGAGTGTTGAAGCAAGAAGTTTTTCACTAACATGTAAAAGAACTTTTTGCACAATTTTGACTTTTATATTTAAATTTTGTAATATTTGACAGTGTAGTAGTCTCTTCTTATGAATGTACTTCAAACTTGATTGTCTAGAATAAAATACGTGTTTTTATCACAAGATTTTATTTATTATTGCCCTATCATTTGGAAAAATCTATCATTGGTTAGTCTAAGGTCTGAGTTCACCAATAGATACCCATTATTTTAAGTATCTACTTATTTATGATTATATATTAATTTATGATTTCAAAGCGTAAAGGTAATGTTTGCGATGATTATCTATGATGATTTTAGGCTATAAGATGTGTTTTTAATAAAACTATTAAACTTACAAATGGTTTCCTTTTATTTTCATTTAGGCAGTACTATAAGAAAGTAGTAGTTTATTCAACTTGAGACTAAATTAATAATATTCCACGTGTTACAGAATACAACATTTTTCATCCGAATGAATGAACGAATGAATGATAAGTTTCTAAGAGGAATGACAGACCGGCAATTTTTTTTTAGTGTAGTTCGTTCTCTGAGGAACCGGCTAAGGTCATAGACAATGCTGCCAGCCATGTCATTAGTTTCTTAATTTCATTAGTCCTTGGTATGGTCCTTGGCGGGAAAGTGAAGAGTCATATCTGCGGTTTTGTTTTTTTTTCGGGAATTTGTGTTGTGTCAAATATTAATAAATAAATAAATAAACAAATAATTGTTTCCCACACTCACACCAATTATCTAGCCCCAAGAAAAGCTTCCTTAAGAAACTCGTTATATGGTGGATTATTAACCGTTAAGTGTTCGTGAGTGTGCATGAGTGTTGGCAAATGAAACAAAACAGTGCAACGTCACTTTTCAAATTCTCTCAAGAAGTCCGCCCGAGGACTTAGTAAAGCCCAACATCTTAACTGAGATGCTCGAGGGGTTGGGGGTATATCATTTCACACTTCTCATTTCTATTATCATTCATCATCATCATACATGAAAGAAATATTGTTTATTTAAGTATTGCAAGACTTTTTCATTGGCAAAATGCCTGTGCAAAGCCATAAAAAAAAGAAAGTGATTACATTTTGACAACTTTGAATGAATGAAGACATGCAGTTGTCAAGCATGTTATTGTATCTATCTCTATGGTCATTATTGGTCATTCGATTTCATTCGGATCCACGGTCCACGCTTGTTTTTTTGCATTTACAAAATTTACATTCCATGCTATTTTGCGTGTATCTTTTAGGTATTTGTTGAAATAACATAAATAAAGAAACACATTTATCTTGTTCAGAAAGTATGGTTGATATAAATAAGTATCTTGAGACTCAACTAGCCCTGGCAAAACAAAAAAGTGAAATTAAAAATGTTAAAATAGATTCTATATCTCAAAGAAGTAAAAGTGCAGCAAAACTTATATCAAAAAAGGAAGAAAAACAATTTTTTAAAAACAATCCGAAGACTGCTAATATAAATCATGTAAAGCAGAGTTATGAAAAACAAAACACTTCTGCTATTAATGATAATGAATCTGATGAGGAAAGCGAGTATTTGCCTTCCTGTGATGAAGAGAACGATGAGCCTACTAGAACTCAATTACATTCCTCGACTTTTCGACCCAAAAACAACTTGAAGAAAATAATAGATGATGGAGACAAAGATCTTTATAACAAGAGAATTCAAGACTGGAGAGAGAAATTGGCAGCTGCTTCAGCCAAGGAAATCGTAGATGGTCCATATTCAGCAGACATACAGTATATCTTAGATGGAAATAATGATGCGGATAACAAACATGAACTTCAAAATGGTTTTTGTGTACCAAACTATATTTGGAAACAACTTTATAAATATCAAAGGACTGGTGTTAAATGGTTGTGGGAAGTACACCAAGTGGAATCAGGTGGTTTACTTGGAGACGAAATGGGTTTGGGCAAAACTGTACAAGTTATTGCCTTTCTTGCGGGCCTCTCTAATACAGATGCTGGGTCATGGGGCGGCCTCGGTCCATCCATCATTGTGGCCCCAGCAACTGTAATATATCAATGGGTTTCACATTTCCACTATTGGTGTCCTAATTTAAGAGTTGCTGTGTTGCATAATTCTGGTTCCCATATTGGAAACCATAATTTACTCATACGTGATTTGCACAAATCTCATGGAATTTTGCTGATAACATATGCAGGAGTAGTTAAGTATTCAAAAGATCTGCAATCTCATAGATGGCACTACATCATTTTAGATGAAGGTCACAAGATCAGAAATCCTGATACACAAGTAAGTAAACATATTAAAAAGTTTCAAACACCACATAAATTGTTAATTACTGGTTCACCTATGCAAAACAGTTTACAAGAACTATGGTCTCTATTTGACTTTATGAGACCAGGCTTATTGGGTACTTATAATGCATTCATGGAATACTTTGCTCACCCTATAACTCAAGGAGGCTATGCAAATGCAACTGAAATTCAAGAAGCAACTGCTCTGGAAATAGCTATTACCTTGAAGAATATTATTACACCTTACATGTTAAGAAGAACTAAATCTGAAGTTCAAGAACATATAAAGCTACCTGAAAAAAATGAGCAAGTATTGTTTTGTGCATTATCTCAAGAGCAGAGAGACTTATACATGGGATATCTTACGGGAAGCACAGTGAGAAGTATTCTCGATAAAGAAACCAGGTATGGAGATCCACTAAGAGCTAGAGTTTTGGTTGCTCTTTCAACTTTAAGAAAAATATGTAATCATCCAGATTTATATCTTTATGAAATTCAGGAAGACGATTCACAGGTTTTAGATGACAACTTTGGCGACTGGAAAAGGTGTGGTAAAATGACTGTTGTCAATTCCTTACTAAAAATATGGCAAAAACAGGGCCACAGGGCCCTAATTTTCTCCCAATCCAGG
The DNA here is from genome assembly GCA_963082485.1 of Eudonia mercurella. Taxonomy (NCBI): domain Eukaryota; kingdom Metazoa; phylum Arthropoda; class Insecta; order Lepidoptera; family Crambidae; genus Eudonia; species Eudonia mercurella. The sequence goes on from OY720029.1 coordinate 17,702,886, forward strand.
GTAATGCTGTGTTTACTTGAACAATACCTACAAAGTCATGGGTTAAAATATTTGAAAATGGATGGTGGTGTTACTATTAGCCAAAGACAAAACATGATTAAAACTTTTAATGAAAATGAAGAGTATTTAGTTTTTCTATCTACTACAAGAGTAGGTGGTTTAGGTATAAATTTAACAGGTGCTGATAGAGTAATTATATATGATCCAGATTGGAATCCAGCAACAGACAATCAGGCTAAAGAAAGAGTTTGGAGAATAGGTCAGTTAAGAAATGTCACTGTGTATAGACTAATATCTGCAGGCACAATTGAAGAAAAAATTTATCAAAGACAAATTTTTAAACACTTTCTCAGCAATAAAATCCTAGTAGACCCCAACCAAAAAAACGTTCTTACAACCAGTACATTACAAGGCTTATTTACTCTTGAAGAACCAAATACTGATGGTGATACAGAAACAGCATCACTATTCAAAAGCTCTAAAATATATGCTAACAAAAGCAAAGAAAAAACTAATGAAGAAACAAGTAGAAAAGTAAATTCGAAAAATAAAATAGAAGCAATGAGAAAAATGGCACGGGAAATAAGTAAAAAATTTTCCAAAAAATTTGAAGAACCATCACAGGTAAAAGAGGATGCTAGGGAACATTATAAGAAGAAAAGAGAGTTGCTGCTAAATCCTCCTGAAATTGAAGAAGTACCTAAAATTAATACAGTTGATGATACTATTACAAATGCGACATTTGAGAATATAATGTCGGAATTAGATATAATTAACATGCATGTAAAAGAAGATTACGAAAAAAAATTGATAAAGGATGTTTTAAGCAAAGGAAATGAAAATATTGAAGGAAGTGGTGAGTCAGATTCATCTAACAATAAAGGAATTACAAATACTGATGTGGTTACAATAGGAAGTAAACTAGTGCCGTCATCTTCAAAATTAGGCAATGATGATATTAATACAGATAACAGACATGATATAAAGCATAGGAGCAAAAGAAAGAGAAAAACATCTTCTGTGTCTAAAACTGAAATAGATAATGTATTAGCTATAAAATCAATTAAGAGAAAAAAAACCAAGCATACTGAAAAACATGAAACTGATGACGATGACTATGTTTTGAACAAGCTATTTGCAAAAGCAACTGTTAAAACTGCTTTGCAGCATGATACTGTTGTAGGGTTAGCAGATAAGGAAAAGAGATACAGAATGAAAGAAGAAGCTGCTAAAAAAGCTAAAAATGCTTTAAAAGCTATAAAGTTTTCATATAAATAATAAATAAAATGGCAATATAGTAAATTAGGCGTTGTGATCTGGTAATATTGTTGAATGTATGTACCTGAATTACTTGCATAAAGTTTGTATTATTTATTTATTTGTTTATATAACTGTAAGTTAAGTAAAGTAATTTGATAAATTAAGAATTATCATTGAATAAAATTATCTAAAAAAGTTCGTTTTTCAATTCTTAGATCTGATCCTATGTAGATTTCCACCTCTTTAAGAATATTAATAGCTGTAAAGCAGAGACATCGATACATAATACATAACGTACAAAACAAATAAAGCATAAGCAATTATGTATGCTAATGGTTTTGCAGAAGTTAGGCGCTGTCCAGTCCAGTGTTGTCCGGAACACGGCAGGGACGGAAAAAAAATCGGTTACATACGATTTGTGCGAACTTGTTTACACATCTCCGTGTCAGGAGGATCTGGATTGTCAGTATTCCGGAGCAAACTCGGGCGCACGGAAGCCCTGACAGTGCTATCCGATATTTTTCTACGTGGTCATTTTTTGCAAGTGCAACATGGACACAGAAAGGTTGATAGAACTATTGCAATCATTGCCAATTCTTCTGTGTTAAACAAGTACATCGGGTTGTATGTTGTATGCGTATCAGCCACCGAAACATACTACACTGACACCGATTTCCCTGATATATGTGGATACGGGTGACGGATGGCACGTCCCTGACCCGACCTGGACCTGAAATGTGTGGACAGCGCTTTAGCAGTAGGTAGGTAGTTATTTTTCATCACTAATTTCAGCTTCTGCACCATGATTATAATCATCAGGTTAGCCAAAATAGGTCCACTGCTGGACAAAGGCCTCCTCCAAGGATCTTCTCAAGTCCAGTATAGTGCTGCTCGCATTCAACGACTATCATCAGATCGTTGGTCCATTATGAAGGCTCTTACACTGCGTCATCCGGTGCACGATATTATGTCGAGAACTGACTCCGATGTGGTGCTCACTATGGGTTGTGCTATGGGCCTTAGTTATAAGAAGGCTCAAAGGGCTATGCTTGGAGTTTCTATGCGCGATCGAATCCGAAATGAGATCCATATGATAAATTTGCCTGGCTATACCATGGTCCATGATACGAAATAATAATGACTTTACAGTTTCTGCCAGCCTCTAGCTAAAAAGTATTATTCCAACGTAGCTATTTACATAAATATCAGTCATTTTATAGCTTTAGAATTATTTTTCTTTTATTGTTTAGAGCTGTTTGTACTTGAGTATAAGAGCCTCAAAATAACAAGTTATTGTTCTGAGACAAGAACAAATTTTAATGTATCTGTTGAAGCAAGAAGTTTTTCACTAACATGTAAAAGAACTTTTTGCACAATTTTGACTTTTATATTTAAATTTTGTAATATTTGACAGTGTAGTAGTCTCTTCTTATGAATGTACTTCAAACTTGATTGTCTAGAATAAAATACGTGTTTTTTATCACAAGATTTTATTTATTATTGCCCTATCATTTGGAAAAATCTATCATTGGTTAGTCTAAGGTCTGAGTTCACCAATAGGTTATGGGCCATTCTAAGATTTGATGAGAGACATAGGAAGCGGAGACAATATTGAAGGAAGATCAGTCGAGATGGCAAGTAATAGTGGTATAAACATGCCACCAATGGCGAGGCTAGAGGGTAGCTCCAATTATGCTACGTGGAAAGTCCAGATGGAGATGGCACTTGTCTACGAAGATCTTTGGGAGTTTACTGGGACAGAGCCAGATACGACTGATATAGCTGCCAAGAAAAGAGACCAGAAAGCAAAAGCCAAGATAGGTATGATGGTTCAACCTGAATGTCTTGTGCACATACGGTCTGCGAAGACAGCAAAGGAAGCTTGGATTAAGCTGAGTAAGACGTTTCAGGATAAAGGCGTGAACAATCGTTGCTGCCTGTTATCAAAGTTAGTCAGTTTAAAATTAGAAGGATTTTCAACGGTACGAGCTTATGTTACTGCTGTGTTAACTATAGCCGAAGAGCTGAGAGACATAGGAAAGGAAGTTGATGATGAACTATTGGCTGCTCTTCTCCTACAAGGTCTAACACCAGAGTTTCAACCTTTGAAAATCACGATTGAGAACAGTCAAACTGAACTCACGTCAGATTACGTGAAGAACAAACTGTATCAAATGGAAGATACCTACGCTGCTTCAGGTAGTGGAAACCAGACGTCAACGTCAGCACTACTGACAAAGAATAAAGGAAACAGAAATAGCAAGGGAGATACTAAGAAATTTACAAAGAAAGTATTGAAGTGCTACATCTGTGATGGCCCTCATAAGTGTTTCCAATGTCCAAACAAGGAAAACTCCAAGAAGGAAGCTCATCAAGCATTCGCTTTCGGAACTGCGTCTGATACTGCAACTAGAGAAGATTGGGTGATCGACTCTGGTGCTTCTTCACATATGACGAAGACGAAAGCCTGGCTAAAAGATTTAAAGAAGAATTCTAGACCTTTGAGAGTTACGTGTGCGGATGGAAACGTGGTGCTGGGTGAAAGTGTTGGTATGGTTGTGTGTGACAAGATGACGGTAAGCGATGTAACTTATGTACCAAATTTAGCATCTAATTTACTGAGTGTGAATGCTATAGCTAAGAAAGGTCATGTATTAGTGTTTACGGAGGACAAGTGCAACATCTTTAAGAGTAACGGATGCGAGGTGTATGGCGAATATATTGGATCAGGTGTAGAAGATAGAGGTATTTACAAAATTAAGGATTGTACATACGGTTCTGCACTTGTAACAGCAGAAGGTGAGCCAAACGATCTGGTTTTATGGCACAGACGAATGGGTCATCTGGGCTTGAGAAATCTGAAGTTACTGAGAGACAAGATGGCAACTGGGGTGAGTTTTCAAAATTGTTCTTGTAAATTAGAATGCATTTCTTGCATTATGGGAAAACAAACTAGGCAACCTTTAACTAAAAATGGTTCGAGGGCTACTGAGGTTCTAGGCTTGGTGCACTCTGATGTGTGCGGACCTATGCGTATTCCCTCAATTGGTAGAAATCTTTATTTTGTTACGTTTATTGACGATTTATCGCGTAAGACTTTTGTATATTTTTTAAAACAAAAGAATGAAGTTTATGAAAAGTTTAAAGAGTTTACAACTTATGCTGAAAATCAAACAGGCAAGAAGATAAAGATTTTACGATCGGATAATGGCACCGAGTATGTCAACAAACGGATGCATGACTTCCTAGCAGCGAACGGGATTCATCATCAATTGACAGTTGACTACACGCCAGAACAGAATGGAGTTGCGGAAAGGGCAAACCGCACTATCTGTGAAAAAGCGAGGAATATGCTGCAAGATTCTGGACTACCTCAACGGTTCTGGGCCGAGGCTGTTCATCATGCAGTATATCTCAAAAATAGATCACCAACCATTGCGGTGAGAAATATGACACCAGAGGAGAAATGGTCTGGAAATAAATGTGATCTGAGCATGGTAAGGACTTTTGGGTGCAAAGCTTTTATGCACGTTCCAAAACTAAAGCGAACCAAATGGGATGCGAAGAGTATAGAGTTGGTTCACACCGGTTTTTGTGACAATGCCAAAGCTTACCGCCTTATTGATCCTCAAACAGGGAGACAGTACAAAGCCAGAGATGTTGTATTTCTGGAAAATAGCAAATACACAGATCCAGAGAATTCAGAGGAGAACTTCATAATATTCTCTGAACCTGAAAGTGATCGAACTCAAGACACTGAAAAGTTTATACACACGTCTTCCGAGAAAGTTCTTGGCAATGGAGATCCGCGTGTAGAAGTAAGACAGTTTGGATCTGTGAGTCCGAGATCTGAAAAGGAGGATCGTGAACTGCAGGCTGAAATTCATGAGCCAGAGACTGGAATACAGAAACCAGAAGCGGAAATTCAGGAGCCAGAGGCTGAAATTCAGGAGTCAGAAGCACAAGTTCCAGAACCAGAAACTGAAGATATATTTGAAGATTGTGAGTTGGACGATGTTTCTGAAAATGAAGAAGAAAGTGAAAGGAGGTACCCAATCAGGGATAGAAAGAAGAAAGAGTTTCCTGACTACATCCTTTATCACGCTGAGGCGGAACAAGATCCAGTGACAGTGCGTGAGGCACTATCAAGATTAGACAGCGAAGACTGGAAACAAGCAATTCAAGAGGAGCTTGATGCACTGAAGAAAAATAAAACATGGATTCTTGTAAAACTGGAAAAGAGGTGTAACATCGTTGACTCAAAGTGGCTCTTCAAAGTCAAAGAAGAGGCGGGGAATAAAAGACGGTATAAAGCACGTCTTGTGGCACGAGGATTCCGTCAAAGGCGCGGAATTGACTATGAAGAGACGTTTGCGCCAGTAGTAAGACATAGTTCTTTGCGAGCCCTCATTGCTCAAGCTGTGATACAAGGACTAAAAATAAATCAGATGGACGTCAAGACAGCATTTCTTAATGGAGAGTTACATGAAACTGTCTACATGAAACAACCAGAAGGCTTTGAAGAAAAAGGGAAAGAAGACCATGTTTGTTTATTGAAACGTTCACTGTATGGGTTGAAGCAAGCCCCAAGGGAATGGAACACAAAGCTCAATAAGGAGTTACTACAACTAGGATTCAAGAGATCAAAGAATGAACCCTGCGTGTACACAAGATCTAAAGGCAACAATGTGATCATACTAGCAGTGTATGTTGACGACATGTTGATATTTTGGAATAATGCTGCTGAACTACGGAAGGTTAAGCAGGAACTCATGGCCAAGTTTGAAATGAAGGACTTAGGCAAAGCTGAACTTATCCTAGGAATGCACATAACTCAGAGCGAGTTAGGTATCAAAGTGGATCAATCGAAGTATGTGAATAAGGTTTTGAAGTTTTTTGGAATGGAGAACTGCAAGCCAGCAGCTACGCCTGCAGTTACGGGTCAAAATTTAAATAAACCTGGACCGGAGAATGTATCCGATCCTGACACACCATATCAAAGTTTGATTGGGTCTTTGATGTATCTATCTGTATGCACTAGACCAGATATAGCATATGCGGTTAACTATCTAAGTCAGTTTAACAGCAACTATAGTGACGAGCATTGGATTGCTGCAAAGCGTGTATTAAGGTACCTTAGAGGAACTAAAGATTTTGGATTGATGTTTAAGAGAGAAACATCAGATGAAGTTTATTGCTACGCAGATGCAAGTCATGCCTCCTGTTATGATAAGAGGTCGTATTCAGGAGCAGTATTCTTGCATATGGGAGCTGCTGTCAGCTGGGAAAGCAAGAAGCAGAAGACCATTGCATTATCTACAGCTGAAGCTGAGTATGTTGCAATGTCGGAAGCTGCAAGAGAGGCAATATTTCTAAAAAGATTTGTGGCTGAAATAACTGGTCAAGCCGAATTGCCGATAAAGATCTACAGTGACAGCCAATCTGCTATTGCAATTGCACATAACCCTGTGCATCACCAGCGTACAAAACATATTGCTGTACGCCACCATTTTGTGAGAGAGGCAGTTGAACATGGGCACATTGAGTTAGAGTATGTTCAGACAGAACGTATGGTTGCTGACTCATTGACCAAACCTTTGCTGAAAGGAAAATTTGCGTGGTGTACATTATGTATGGGAGTTGTATAAGTAGTAGTTAGTTAGTATGAAGTCGAAATTGAGGAGGAGTGTTGAAGCAAGAAGTTTTTCACTAACATGTAAAAGAACTTTTTGCACAATTTTGACTTTTATATTTAAATTTTGTAATATTTGACAGTGTAGTAGTCTCTTCTTATGAATGTACTTCAAACTTGATTGTCTAGAATAAAATACGTGTTTTTTATCACAAGATTTTATTTATTATTGCCCTATCATTTGGAAAAATCTATCATTGGTTAGTCTAAGGTCTGAGTTCACCAATAGTATCTCCTCCTATACCCCAAGTACCTACTCTTGGTACTACTACATTGTTTACTACTGTTGAACATTGTATGCCCTTCACTACTTGTCACTTTTGACATGAGACTGACGTCTATCATTCCCTCCATAAACTCCTCGTTGTGTGTGTCCTTGTGGTGTCTTATTATAATGCATTTTAATTAAATCTTAATGAATCATTTATACTAATTATTATATGTGCAAGCTCTGTATGTTTAATGAATAAACAGTACAAGTTTCAAGTCAATCATGGCGTATTTATTAATCTGAAGAACCAACGACTCCATCTTGCGCACCGGCACGTTCTGCTCAACAGGTTCTGAGCCCAGAAAGGATTTTCAGTCAAGGAAGCCAAGGTTCGTTTGCTTGCATTGCATAAAATATTTTACAAGAAAAATGGCTCAAAGTGATAAGTACTCACAATAACACTCAACATAACCAAATTGAGAGATTGTCAGGTTTAGAAAACTACATTAATTGGAAATTTGCAATTAAGATGGTTCTAACATTGGAAGGAGTTTGGGACTGCGTTGAGGGCAAAGATACAGATGTCGCACGAGGCAAACGCGCTTTAGCACGTATTTGCCTATCCATACAGCCCAAACTGTACCAATTTGTAAGAAATGTGAAATCTGCCAAGGAAGCTTGGGATAACCTAGCCAGTACATTTGAAGACAAGGGACTATACCGTAGAGTACTCCTTCTACGTAAGCTGCATCGCATTGAATATATCAGTCAAAGCTCAATGTCTGAATACATAGACTCTGTTATGAATTTAGTTACTCAACTATCAGACATCGGGAAGACTATCGATGATGATGAGATAGCGGAGATTTTGCTGTCCGGATTACCAGAACAGTTTGATGTCTTGGTGTCGAGTTTGGAAACGGCTTGCTTAACAAATGGTTTGACCAGCGAATTGGTGAGAACGCGTCTGCTTCAAGAGGACCATCGTAGAAATGGCCATAATGACAATTCTATGGCTTTTGCGGCGAAGAGGAAGGTACATAAACCAGTCTGTGACTACTGTAGGTGTCCTGGACATGTTGTGAAGCGCTGTTTTAAGAAGAAAAGGGATGAGAAGAAGGAAGAACATACCACACATTTTGCTTCGGCCTACTTAGCCACGTCTTCAACGGACTTCATAGTGGACAGCGGTGCGACCAGTCATATGTGTTCTAATCCTGTTCTTGTCAGGAACACTTTCAAGCAAAATAGTGTTATTTCTGTGGCAAATGGACAGAGTCTGAACAGTCGGTTAGTTGGTAAAATACCTATTTCTTCTACTGTATGTCTGGATAATGTCTTAGTTGTACCTGATCTCTCTAGTAATTTAATTTCTGTTAATCAATTGACACAGAAGGGTTATGTTTTGGTATTTTTGAAGGATAGATGTATTGTTTTTAATGATGATTGTAAAATCACAGGCAACCAAATTCTTGTAGTTAATAAAACAAATGGGTTATATAAACTAAAGTTACCGCAAGCGCAGCCCACCTTGGAATCAGAGCTTTCCAAGTCCTTGCAAGATAGGCAAGGAACGGTGAGTGCTCACACTGCTTTATCTATGCCTTTTAGTTTATGGCATAAGCGTCTTGGTCACTTGAATACCAAAGGTATGTATGCTCTTGGTGATGGGAATCAATGTGTTGGTGTCGTTTTTCAGCGTGAAGGCGACATGCCAAGTAGTTGTGCCCCGTGTCTTGTTGGGAAGATGTGTGAAACATCTTATCCCATGACAGTCGGAGGGTGTGCTGCTCGACCATTGGAACTTATCCATAGCGACGTGTGTGGCCCGATGCAAGTTAGCAGTTGGGGTGGAGCTCGCTTCTTGCTAACATTTACCGATGACTGTACCAGAAAAACGTTTGGATACTTGATGAAGTCTAAATCGGAGGTATGTACCCATTTTATTGTTTTTAGAACTATGGTAGAGAAACAGTTAGTTTTGCCTGTTAAAATATTAAGATCAGACAATGGTACAGAATATTGTAATTCTAAATTAAAAGATTTTCTTACTAAAGAAGGTATTGTGCACCAAACCTCAATTCCATATTGTCCACAGCAGAATGGGCTTGCTGAAAGGGTTAATAGGACAATATTTGAGAAGGCAAGGGCCATGTTGGAGGAGGCTGCTCTGTCGAATCGTTATTGGGGTGAAGCTGTAATGACGGCTATATACCTAAAGAATCGGTCACCTACCAGTGCGTTGTCAGGTGGCGTTCCTGAAGCCAAGTGGACTGGGTCACCAGTGGATCTCAGTCACTTGCGTGTGTTTGGCTGTACTGCATATTCTCTTGTTCCTCATAAATCAAGGCGTAAACTTGATGCTAAAGCAAAGCCTTATGTTTTTGTTGGGTATGGTGACACTTGTAAAGGGTACCGTCTTGCTGATCCATCTAATCTTCATTGTGTTATTTACTCACGAAATGTTAGATTTTTAGAAAATGAATTTGTGGGAAGAGACACACAAAAGACTGAACCACTAAATAATAATTTTATGTTTTATGACTATACATTATTTAATTATAATAATGAAATAAAATCAAATGTTGTTGAAATTAATAATTCAAATAGTAATGAAGTTGTTAATACTGAGACAAATGATGATAATATAAATAATGTATTTAATGATAATTTAAATGCTGACAATGAAAAGTCTGATTCTAATAAATCATTGATAATTTCAGATGGTGAGATGATTTCGCCGACGCCGGCATGGTCGCCTCTTTCTGGAGAGTACTGTACAGGCGAGGAAGAAAGTAATGAAGGTGATGAAGGTAACGCAGGGCCCTTATCTTCTCTGCCGGAAACTATTGCTCGAGGAGGAGCTCCGTCGCGTTCTGTACGTAGTACCCGTAATGTTGTACCAGAAAAATATCGTGATTATGTTTGTGACTTTTCTATGTTAGTGGAGGGAATCTCACTCACTGATCCTATCTGTTACGAGGAGGCTATAAATAGTTTAGATAGTGATCAATGGAGGGAAGCAATGCGCAGTGAATATGATTCACTTATTAAAAACAAAGTATGGGAATTGGTAGATCGCCCTAAACATGAAAACATTGTTAAATGCAAGTGGGTTTTTAAACGTAAGCATGATGCAACAGGTAAGTTCGATAAGTATAAGGCCAGGTTGGTTGCCCGTGGTTTTAGCCAACAACAGGGTGTAGACTATGCCGAAACTTTTTCTCCTGTTGTCAGACATTCGACTTTAAGAATATTGTTTTCAGTTGCTATTGAATTAAACTTACAAATGGATCATGTTGATATAACAACTGCCTTTTTAAATGGAGACTTAATTGAAACTATATACATGGAACAGCCTAAGGGCTTTTGTAAAGACAGCGAGCAGGTATGTTTGTTAAAAAAAGGTATTTATGGTCTTAAGCAGGCTTCGCGAATATGGAATATTAAAATTCATAAAGTTTTGTCACAAAATGGATACATTCAAAGTCATTGTGAACCTTATGTTTATACTAAAAGATGCAAGGACGAATATATTGTGATTGCTCTGTATGTGGATGACTTGTACGTGTTCCATAACAGTTCTATTGATAAAATATTGTCTATGTTGCAAGAAAAATTTGAAATTCGTTATTTAGGCAAATTAAGTAACTGTCTTGGAATAAATGTAACCAGAAAAGAGGGATCATTAATTTTAGATCAATCAAACTACATAAAGAGATTGTTAGAAAAATATAACATGTCCGAGTGTAAACCGGTATCCACACCTTTATCACAAGGTTGTAAACTTGTAAAATCTGACAAGGAATGTTTACCAGATGATTTGTATAAATATAGACAATTGCTTGGTTCGCTCATGTATTTGGCAGTCTGCACCAGACCAGATATTTCTTACGCATGCAGTCAACTTAGTACATAACATGTTTTGACGAAAGTCATTGGCGCGCTGCAAAGCGAATTCTTCGCTATTTGGCGGGTACAATTAATTATGCGCTTCATTTTACAAAAGGTAATAGTTTACATATACGTGCCTATACTGATGCAGACTGGGCAAATGATTTATGTGATCGTAAATCATATACAGGGTTTGCTATCAAATTAGGTAACAATGTGATTAACTGGGAGGCTAGAAAACAGCGTTCAACAGCTTTGTCTACTACTGAAGCTGAGTACTTAGCAATAAGTGATGTATGTAAAGACATTTGTTTTGTTAAGAATTTTTTGAGTGAAATTATTGACGAAACTTTGACAGTTACTGTGTACAACGATAATCAAAGTGCTCAGAAGTTACTTTCGGTTAAAGAGTACTCCCACAGGAAAATGAAGCACATTGATTTGCGTTACCATTTCGTCAAAGATTTGGTGCAGAAGAAAATAATTAAGGTTGTTTATTTACCTACTGAACGAATGATAGCAGATGTATTGACAAAACCTTTAAGTGTACAGAAGCATCATAAATTTATAAGTGACCTAAATGTTCAAGCAATTTGATGTGTTGTAATATATATTTTTTTTTGTGTTTGTACCTTGACTTCTATGGTTTATTATGGACATGATTAATGATTATTAACATTGTATATATAATGTTCCAAAGCATGACTATTGTAGTGTACAGCATAAGGAGGAGTGTTGAACATTGTATGCCCTTCACTACTTGTCACTTTTGACATGAGACTGACGTCTATCATTCCCTCCATAAACTCCTGTGTGTGTGTCCTTGTGGTGTCTTATTATAATGCATTTTAATTAAATCTTAATGAATCATTTATACTAATTATTATATGTGCAAGCTCTGTATGTTTAATGAATAAACAGTACAAGTTTCAAGTCAATCATGGCGTATTTATTGATCTGAAGAACCAACGACTCCATCTTGCGCACCGGCACGTTCTGCTCAACAACTACTGTTGTAAATTCTCGAAAAATAACTAAAAAAGCTATTAGTTATTATTCTGATAGTAAAAGGGTCGTAGTTTTAGAGAGCGATTAAAGTATTAAAATAAGACCGCCTTGTCAAAATCATATTACTAGTGGCAGTGGCGGATTTGCAGTCATGGTCGCCCAAGGCCCCATGCCGCCAAACCACAGAGGTATTTACTCATGTGACCAAACGCTCCTTTCTCAGCACCCGTCATATAGACTAAGTACGTAATGAATATTCTTTCGATATAAATAATAAATAATAATTTGGCAATAAACTTGCCAACTTTTATCGAAATCTATTCCGAAATTTAGTTAACTATTATAGTTGTAATAGCTGTTAGTTTATAATATTTTCCGAGGTTTCATTCAGGGAGAAGCTGGATTGTCCGCTGCAGAGGCACTGGGTGCAGGCGCATGTGCAGGTTCCCGGTGTGCCTACAGTGGGTCCGGTCGTTACCTACCCTAATTGTCAATTTTATTAAATCTCCTAGGAATTTTATTTTTATTTTAATTTGATTTAGTTAATTTAGTTTTGATTTTAATTTTTATTTAATTTGGTTTTTGTAATATTGTGTTTTTATTTTGATTTTGATTTAATTTTTATGGTTTTAATTTTATTTTAATTGGTATACGATTTTAATTATTAATTATTTTTTAGTTGTGAATTTTGTCAATCAACTACCTACCTACTTATATGGACAGTCTGAAATAAAAGTATTTTATTTTATTTTATAATGCACATACCTAAACATTTCAAACGTTTTAGGTGGTTTATTTTTTAATTACCTTAAAAATTCAGCTTTGTTTAACATTTGCTCCGTCGTTGTTGTGTGTAAATAATTTTTAACTCGTCGCAAACAAGAAAACGATCTTTCTCCAGAACAGTTACTGGCGGGAGTAGGTACAAACAATACGAAGAGCAATATCCACGTTTGGGTTAATGGTTTGAAGACCTTCAGTTCGTAACCATTTCAACAAACTGACAGAACTCTTTCGATCCTCATTTTATATACTGCAGTGTGCACGAAAATGAAGACATTCTTCTGAAAATTTGTCTTCCAAATCAGTAGAATAAACCATTTGCAATGCGTCAGCTGAGTCAATGATATATACTCAATCAGAAGTACTCAAATAGAGTAATCAAATTAAATTTATTGTAAAGTAATTTATAAGCCGGGACGAGACTTGGGGACTCTGCCCTTGAAGTTGTGGACGATTATGTTTACCTGGGACAAACGCTCCAACTTTAGCAAAGAGGTCAATCGTCGAATCCAATTAGGCTGGGCAGCGTTCGGTAAGCTACGAAATATCTTTTCGTGCGATATATGGCAGTGTCTCAAGACGAAAGTCTTTGACCTGTGTGTTGCCAGTGATGACATACGGGACTGAGACATGGTCGCTCACTATAGGCCTTATGAGAAGGCTCAACGCTTAGAGCATTTAATGCTCTAAGCCTTAGAGTCTAAGGCTCAACGTCACTCAAAGAGCAATGGAGAGGGCTATGCTCGGTGTTTCTCTGCGTGATCGAATCAGAAATGAGGAGGTCCGCAGAAGAACAAAGGTAATCGGTTACTACCTTTGTTCTTCTGCGGCCAATTGAGCTTAGCAGCGAAGCCGACCCGGTAAAAACCCCTGGGGATTGCCTATAGCACAAAATAATTAATAGTACAAGTACAGAAAATGCACTCCTCAAAGTCATTTAAATAAATAGCGACTCTTTGCTTGATACAATAAAGTGCAATTTAGGTCGCACACTGCTCCCTTACCTACAGTTATATTTATCTAGAAGTTCCCTCTCTTTCTATCGCGTAGCTCTTATTTCTTCTAACGACTTCAGGATTGTCTTCTTTTAAATAATAATTAAGTAATCTGAATACTTAATTTATTACAAGTTATTGTCTTTATAATGTGTACTTAAATGTGAACAAATTATGTTTCAAATAAACCTAGGCTAGGTATGTAAGTACAGTCAACGCCACATCAGACTACCTATACATGTTGACTTTGAGGCCTTCTTTATGCCGCCGCCCTGTACCGTTGTCGTTAAAAGAGCTATTTTCGTAGGTAATTCAACTGTTGTTGTCAAGGTCAACATGTATAGTATATACATACATACTATGATGTGCCGTCGACTACACAGCTACCAATAAGAGAAATAGGCATCAACCAACCTACCTATAAGTACTTATCAAAGCTAAACTTGATCTTGTAAACAGAACTTGTAAGAAGGTAAGTACGTACATAATTCAAACTAGCTATAAGTACTATAATATTTAATAATCTAAAGGTACCTAGGTACGTAGATACGGGAGGCATAAGATAACAAAAGTCAACTTTTGGTTTTGGTAGTTATGCAGGAAAAGGTACTTAGTTGTTTATCCTTACTTGTCCTATTTAGTTATTTAGTAAACTGTTTCAAGGAGTTCGATGGCGCAGTGGTTAACGCGCCCGGTCTGCGAGTGCTGAAGTTAAGCAACTTTCGTAAAGGCCGGTCATCGGATGGGTGACCAAAAATTTACTATCACAAGCTACCTCCGTGCTTCGGCACGCAAAGCCGTTGGTTACGGCTTTTTTTTTTTTTTTTGTTTGAGAGAGTTTGCTGATTGCCTCAGACGGCATTTTCAGCTTCACCGGGCTTTTTTGGGGGCGGCGAGGAACGTAAAGGGTCCCTCAAGCCGTGTGAAACGAATCACCTTTGGAGGTTTTCTAGAGGGAACGGCATCGCGCACTAGTGCGCGTCCCCGTGCCCTACTAGATTCTCCGAAGGGTTCGGATCGGATCGGTGGTTACGGCTGCATTAGCAGTCGTTAACAACCACCAATCCGCACTGGGCTCGCGTGGTGGTTTATGGCCCGTTCTCCCTATCCATCCATAGGGAAAGCTCGTGCCCCAGCAGTGGAGACATACAATGAGCTGATGATGATGATGATGAAACAGTTTCGTAAGTAAGTAGATACCTACCAAATTATTAGTTCAGTAATTAAATATTTGGGTGAAGATTGTTTAGCAAATAAGACAAGAACCTAAGAATAAACCGACCATTAAATACTAACCAGGTAGGTATAGATCGCGCCAAACTTCTAGTCTCCTCTGAAGTTGCTTCGTTGCGCAGCTGTACAGTCAGGCTCTACCCAGCCCTACCGCTCGTCCCCGCCTTCGCCCTACTGACGCCTATTTTTTACTACTGCGACGCAAATCGCGCCAACTTCAGAGGAGACTAGAAGTTTGGCGCTACAATAAGTTACTCTATGGGCGCTACCTATACTATACCTACCTATTAAGCACAGAATAAATAACTTCTAACTTGGGGGAGGCCTTTGTCCAGCAGTGAACGTCTTTTGGCTGAGATGATGATGATGATCGCCTCCAACGTTCGCCTCCCGATATGGGAGGCGAACGTTGGAATATATTTGGAAAACTTAGCTGTTATAGTACAATTTTATAGTGTTACAACTAAGTGACTTAAATATATATAGATAAACAATTCTTATTTACTAAAGATGACGGTAGGGGGCGCTGCGATCAGTCATCGGCTCATAGAAACTGGTCATTCATTCATTGGCGGTCGTCAGATGGAGCGCATGTGTGCGGAGCTAGAAAATCACGAGACGTAAACATGATTTATGTCTTGCAGCTACAAGCTGACTACACCTTCATACACAAAAGTTACCCAATAACCCAACTCAATCCATTTAGGGCTATTATGTAATACAAGCTGTTTTTCTACCTTTTATTTCTAATTTTTATTAATGGACAAGCCAGTTTCTCGCACGATCACTGTACAATTCAAACATACAATAATAGGTACTTTCAGTGGAAATCGTAGAAGACGAAAGTGAATGAAGTGGATATTCTGTTCGTCAATATTCGTGGTTGTTTTTTAGAAATGTAGTAGAAAAAACTCGTTGCCATAGTAGTTTTTTATAGTAATTATTTAATTTTAATAAACGGCAACAAATAAGTAAACTGTCAAGTGTATTTAACTACCCTTCCTCCTTCTTCACTGGTTGTTTTTACGTAAAATTATATAAAATAAATAAAGAAAAACGAGTATTTATTTTTATATTGTGCATGATTCAATCACTGCAATCGTGCACCGAAATGATATCGTCCAAATAAGCAAAACTTTTATAAAACCTGAAATAATCTGAAGCGGTTGGAGATCAGGGACATTTAGAAATTATATTAGGTTTTGTTTTAGTTTACTTTGAAGTCAATACACGTCGCTATGTCTGGAAGAAGAAAAGCACCTCCGCCAGGTTTCAACTTTAACAAGGCTCCTCAAGAACAGCCAGTGTAAGTAGCAGTTTTCGTACCAATGGCCTCCTCAATATCTGGCCTTTTTACCTGTTTACGATTGCAGATCTCTATTGATAATTGTAAATATTGATAAATAATAAAAGCCCAAAAACCACGAACTCGATGTGCTTAGATTAACTAAAGTTATTACTATGCAAATTGACTACAGATAAGCCCTCTCAATGAGATAAATCATTATTTCATCTGCTATTAGAGAAATTTTAACAATGAAAATCTCATTCAGTAGTAATTCTAGCTAAGAAACATATATTGCAACCTCCATGAAAAGAATATTATCCTAAATTTTATTGTCATTGATGTACTGTGTATTGTATTGCATAATTTTTGTATAAGTTTAAAATTTTTAATTGTTATATCCAGGACTCCTCCAAGGAATTTGGATAAGCAGACCACTATAACAGTTGATGATAAAACATTTACTGTGCATGCTGATGATCTTGTTAAGATATGTGACCTTGGACGAGGGGCCTATGGTGTTGTAGAGAAGATGCACCACAAACCCAGCGACACCATCATGGCAGTCAAGGTATGCAAAAAACATATTATGTTCTCTTACTTGAGTGATAGATAGCCTATTCATGTTTTTGTTTTTGATATTGTTATTTCACAATGGGGAACTATCAGGCTTGTTTGCAGATGCCAATGTTGATGATTTTATACCATCATGTGAAAGTAGACAGCCTTGTTGATGCTGCAATTGCATGGAAGCGCTAATAGGATTTTGGGGATGATTGCCGACAGGATGGACTCTGCAGCCTTCAGTAGGTTTACGGATCTGCAAGTCACTAAGCGTGCGAATGGGTAGACCGGCAGTGGGTTTGTGGGGTTCACCGGCAGTTATTGTTGTAATCAATGATATTGTCATAATAATATTGTAATATCATTGGTTATAATTCTTTTGTCATTGTGTCTTTTATTTTATTTGTGTGTTTTTGTATACTAACATAGCTTTATAAGGTAATACTGTAACTAACATGATGGACTACATAATTGTCTGAAATAAAACATTTTGTTTATTTATTAGACATCAATCTCAACAATAATAATTGATAGTAGACAATTAGCCCCAAGATGGAGGAACTTCAGCCTAAATCCTTAACCATTGTGTTCTGATTAATTTATTACATTGTAAACAAGTAGCTAGGAGATACACAATATGCATAGTGAAAATTTGCATTATGTGATATACCTCTAAAATTAGAAGCTTAAAGAACAAAGGTTTTATAAGCTCAAGTTGGTTTTTTACTAAATATATTATAAAAGTAATATTCTGATACCTATTATTCTTATATAATTTCATGATGTTTGTTGTTTTAGAGAATCACATTCAACAACCAATCTCAGGAGCTGAAAAGACTGTTAATGGATTTAGATGTGTCCATGAGAGCGAGTGCCTGCCCATACACTGTTCACTTCTATGGTGCTATGTTCAGAGAGGGGGATGTGTGGATTTGCATGGAAGTCATGGACATGAGTCTTGACAAGTTCTATACAAAGGTTTACAAGAACAACCGGACCATACCAGAAAATATCCTTGGCAAAATTACATTTTCTGTTGTAAGTGCATTGCAGTATTTGCACTCCAATCTGAAAGTGATACACAGAGACGTTAAACCTTCAAATATTTTGATTAACAGAATAGGAGAAGTCAAAATGTGTGACTTTGGTATATCTGGATATCTCGTTGACTCTGTTGCTAAAACAATAGATGCTGGCTGCAAACCTTATATGGCACCGGAACGGATTGACCCTGCCGGCAATCCCGGGCAGTATGACATCCGCAGTGATGTGTGGTCATTAGGAATATCACTGATAGAACTTGCAACAGGTAAATTCCCCTATAGTTCTTGGGGTACACCGTTTGAACAGCTCAAGCAAGTAGTAAAAGATGACCCTCCAAGATTACCCGATGGACAGTTCACTACAGAGTTTAAAGATTTGATAGATAAATGTTTGCAAAAAGATTTCAAAAAGAGACCGAACTATGATGCACTGTTGGCTCACCAGTTTTGTCTGGAGCACAGTCAAATGGAGACTGACGTTGCTTCCTTTGTACAAGAAATACTAGATTTGCCAGATGACTCCTAGTAATAGGAAGTGTATTTTATTATAAGTACCATTAAGTACAAGTGTTTAGTGATTACTAACAATAATGTAGATTGTTAATGGAGAGAATTATGTTAAATCGTTATTAACAAATAATTAATTTATGTATGTATAACAGGTTCATCTATGTGTATACCAGATGTCTTCGTTAATATATTTTGATCTTTATATGACTAAAACAACCATCTTGTTTTAAGAAGTTGTTTGATGTCATGTACTTTTGTGTATGTTAACTTAAAAACCGTTATATAACTGATATTAATTGCAAATATACTATGCCATTAGTCTGTGCAATGATCTTAATAAAAGATCTGTGGATTAATATGGTTTTTACCATCTATTTTGAATTCTAAAATGATATATAAAAAAATAAAAGTAACACAAAATCAGAAAACTTTGTTACTTTAATGAGACAGAAACAATAATGAACTGTTTCTACTGTACATCTTTAATATGCATCACAAATTAATTAACCTTAATAAAAATAATTTGTTTTCAAATAGTTTTTAATTACACGACCCACACAGCAATAAATAAAACAAATAAATAGTTTTATATAACATTTATTGGAAATATTAATTTACGTCCATTCAAAACACGTCATAAATAAAGTAAGTACAAAATAGTGTTACGTACATAATAAGTACAATGTCATATCTTCTCTTAAAAATTAAATGTAGCACTACAGTTCTGGCTTCGTTTAAAATCTAATAAAAATTACTCAAAATTTCTACTAAAGCGTAATTGACTAGATGTATTAGTTTGCATCAAAACGGTGAGTTCATTCCGAGCTTCGTTCCGAAGTCCAACCGGGCACGTCGTTGATGGCGGACGTCGGCTCTGCAATAATATATAAGAACGTATTATTAACATTTAGGCTATTATGCAAATGTGATCTGCCAAGTTAGGTAAGTTTTGCTGATGCGGATCCGCTGAACAGGTGAACTAGTTAAAATACTTCCAGCTCTGTGCGTTGACGTCAGGCAATTGATCACGGTTTTGTAGAAAGTGATCTCCCCATCTATACTAATATTATAAAGCTGAAGAGTTTGTTTGTTTGGTTCAACGCGCAAATCTCAAGAACTACTGGTTCAAATTGAAAAATTATTTTTGTGTTGAATAGCGTGGGTGAAACCGCGGGGCACAGCTAGTGTGTATACAGGGTGTAATCGTTAAGTGTGACCAGGCGATTATTCCGTAACTATTACAGATATCAAAAAACTTTAAACTGATGTCGAAAGTGCGTTACTAATGAGTAAAATGACATCAATAACTTTTTAAAAATCAAACGAGAAGTATCCAAAATTTTGACATTAAACACTCCCATACATCTATATACATATAATGACTTGACCTGACTGATTCATCATCGCCGAGCCTAAACCGCTGAAGCTAATTAGATGAAATTTGGACTGTGGGTAAATTGAGTGACCAGCCACTAAGAAAGGATTTTACTAAAATCACACCCTAAGAGGGTCAAACAGAGGGTGAAAGTTTGTATGAAAGTCCGTCAGTTTTGAAGTAAAATACATGAAAATTGGTATTTGGCTTCTTGATAAGAAATAAAGAATGATGTGTCTCAGGAATTTTGTTTTTTGAAGAAGTTTTTTTTTGGGGAAATCGTTATTTTTTAAGAGGTTGGCCGCCGCCGGGCCCAGACACAATAGAAATTCAATTGTTTGTCGGTCATATGGCGTTAAAGGTGTTAAGTAATAACTATCAAAATTAATAATTTAATCGATCTATAGATCTTTCAATAAAAATAAAGAATTACGTGTTTTAGCATTTTTCGAAAAATCTTCCCTAGAGAGGTGAAATAAGCTTAGAAAGTTGTATGGAAATCTGTCATTCTTTAAATTTCGGTATTTGGCCTGGTAAGAAATTGTAAAGTGTTTCAGGATTTTTGGAACATGATCAAGGGGACTTCGAACATCTGCTTTTAATAAAAAAAAATGTACTTACTAAGAAATAAATATTATTCAATTAAAAGATAGTTTTATTACTTTGTTGGGTTAATAAACAGTTTCCTTTAATATCAGTACTAAGCTAAAATAACCTTTTAAAATAAGGAAACTAAAACATTTCTACTAATCTCGTACTAAATGTATGAGAGTGTTTAATGTCAAAATTTTGGATAAGTACTTCTCTTTGATTTTTAAAAGTTATTGATGTCATTTTACTCATTAGGCCACGTACTTTCAGTATCAGTTTAAAGTTTTTTGATATCTGTAATAGTTACGGAATAATCGCCTGGTCACACTTAACGATTACACCTGTATACATGGGAAAACCTCAACCGAATTCAAAGCCTTCTCCATAATCTCAAGAAGCTGTGTAATTGTATGTTTACCCACAGACAGAACAGTAGTGCGATTTAGTAAAAATCCGAACTCGAAACCTAATTTATAAAAGCTGAGCGATTCTTTGTTTATAGAAATGTTGCGTGACATATTAAATTGTGTAAATGCTCCTGTATATAAATATATATATATCATCATCATCATCAGCTCATTTTATGTCCCCACTGCTGGGGCACGAGCCTTCCCTATGGATGCATAGGGAGAACGGGCCATAAACCACCACGCGGGCCCAGTGCGGATTGGTGGTTGTTAACGACTGCTAATGCAGCCGGGACCAACGGCTTTACGTGCCTTCCGAAGCACGGAGGCAATATATATTTTAATAAAACTTTTTAAGCAGTAAAATACAGAGATCTAAATACTTAGTACAAAACATTTAAAAAAGTTAGTAGTTAGTTAGTTAGTCTACTGAATTTATAATAATAATAATAAATTTATTAATTTTCAGGCAACAAAGTTTACAAACAGGCCCTTAGATATATACCACACACACACACTTTGTAAACCTTATTATACTTAATTATGCGATTTGAAACTTCACCCAAGGTGGATTATAATTTAAGTTTCTCGCCGCCCCCAAAAACGTCTGGTGACACTGTAAAGTTCGTTTGAGGCCAACAGCCAACTATAAAAAAGTTTTAGTTAATGAAAAACGCTACTGACTTGATCTCCTGCCATTTGATGAACTCGTTGAGGGCAAAGATGAGGACCGGCGAGGCGGCGGCGGCGCCGGCCAGCGGCCACGAGAGCCGGTAGCGCAGCCCGCACACGCCCCAGCGCTCGCACGACCCGTAGCGAGCGCTCAGCATCGCCGCGCTGAACGCACTCTGCAGGATCACCCTGTAAGTACGGAACTTACTTATAAGAATTTACTCCGTTCTGGGCATTATCGCGGAAGGATTATGCTGTGCGAGATAGCTAAGCGGTATGCTAGGAACAAATTCACTAAGAGGATTACTACATGTTCCAGCGCTCTCTAAAGAAGCAAGGAATATGTTTTTTTTAATACTTCATATTGTAAAGAAAATATAAAATAAAGTTTATTTTTAGTATACTCACAAAATTACTACACTTCCTGACCACACTTTGTTCGTCCAAAAACCTCTCTGCCATATGGAAGATTGTCTATGTATAAAAGACAGTGAGATTACAACTGCAAACAAAAAAAGAAAAACATACTGTATTTTATTTTTTATGTTTCGACTGTTTAAGGGGGTGCAGCGCGGACGCAAAACTGCGAGTTTCAGGTTTCTTTATGATAGCGCGAACGCGCAAACGGCGCGTGGCAGTGGTGTGACAACGGCGCACGACTACGACTACGCATGCACACTAATATCTGTACAGAGTAGGCTGGTGATTTAATTAGAGCAATGTTTACTTTCCTAAAATCCTAGGCGTTTGGGTAAAAAATAATAAAAGTCTTAATATTTTCATATTCATATTTTTTATTGAAAAATAAGACAACAGTGGCCTGCGGAATATCAATACAAACATTTTGATGTCGGATCATTGTTTCATTTGTACTATATTTACAAAGTTTCTGAAGAAATGAGTTTTTATATATCATTACTTTTACGTATTATTTATGCAGTTTCTAGGTATTTGTTTCAAATTCCAAGACAACCATGGCCTTGTGAAAGGATCAAGCTAACCTACACTAGTCCTTTTAATGATAATGACCTATTCAGCGCCTAGCACCAGTGACTTAAAAACACGTAAATTTTCGAAATTCTGCGCTGCACCCCCTTAAGTATACTTACTTATCCTGGCGCTGTAGCCCCAAATGAGCTATGGCTCCTTTGTTAAAGTAAATTATATAAAATAAGACTATTATTTACAACCAACCAACTATGACCTACGGTGCTGAGACATGGCGCCTCACTAGGGAGACTGCACAAAATTAGTGTTGCACAGAGAGCCATGGAGCGCGCCATGCTATCACACTTTTAGACCGCGTCCCCAACACCGAAATCCGCAAGCGGACTATTTAGTACTTTAGTTTGGGACTTTTCCCAAGATGCCAGCGAGCTGATATTGAGGCTCAAGTAAAGTTGGGCAGGACACTTTGACAGGCGGAGTTACGATAGGTGGAATAAACGAACAATCTCTGTTTGGAGCAGCACGGGCTTTTATTCAGCTATGTTTCGGGAATATACACTTAGTACCAAACATCCTGTATAAGGCAGAGTATACAAGGTTTCGCTCACAAAATGTAACAACTGATTATTTGTACCTACATTAATTGTAAATAAATATATGTATTATTTTCTATTGTATTGTATACTGACTCAAGTGCAGCGTGATGAGTGCGAGCGCGCCGTGCTGCGCGAGGTAGAACCCGTCGTAGAAGTCGTCGCCCCAGCCGTGCCAGCTGCGCCGCGTCAGGTCGTGCGACGCGGAGAAGTTGCCCGCGTTCACGGGGTACACTACATGAGGAATCACAATAATAAACATTTAAATTGAGGTTTTGTTTCACCGATATTGTCGGTGAAACAAAACCTCAATTTAAACGGACGGATTAATAATAATTTAAGCGGACGGAGGAGTACGAAATTTCGCACACTTATACTATATATAGAGAAGGAGTGCAGTATGCTAATATTTTTTTAAAATTATGCATAAAAATACAGATGGACAGACAACGGATAAATGATCACCAAATTGTGTTTCCTAAAATATTATAAAAAGGATACAATTTATATTTTTATTAAATGCCTTAAAAATATATTAATACCTTTTAACTGCATTTCAGATTAAATATGTAATTTTGTCACCAAATAGATAACATCAATATTTTATGCCTCGAGTTTCAATTTGGTAATTTTTGCTTTCTGTTGTATAATAAAAAAAGTAACCTCGAAATTCAAGACAATCGCCACGCTGCGCTTCGCGATTGTCTTAAATTTCTAACCTATCACGTGACCTACAGGAGTAGGGCAGCTAGTATCCTCAATCATTTGAACAATAGTGTAATAATTTGGTGATTATTTATCCATTTTGGGAAGCAAAAATAATATTTACAATACAACTACAATGTATGCAATTATTGTGATGTGTGTTTATTTATTTTGGACCATAATATATACTATATTATTTAGGACCCTTTTTATAAAGGCATTTTTTTGAGTCATTTAATTTATTTGGTACTTAGGCTTAGGGTCTAAAAAATATTTCTAATGAGCGATAGGGGTTAATGAAAAAAACTATATTAATTTTTTTATGTTTTTTTTTCGTATTAAAATCGGAGGTGCTGTTTATGAATAATTATGACATAACATTCCAAGAAGGCGGGGCTTTTTTTTAATTAGCTCTATCCTCGGAACAATATTTTAGCTTTAGTTATTAATTATTATTCTGAGGCTCTATTCGTCATTAGTTTTTGACAACTTTAAAAAAATCAAAATGTGTATTGCTTTTGTCGTGGGTACCGATTATGAATATTATATCTATTTCGAGATTTAAGATGGCGGACGTGATCTTTTTTTAAAAGTCAATATGGGTATCGTTTTTAATGTATTCAGATCCAAAATGGCGGACGTGATCTTTTAAAAGTAAATATGTGTATCGTTTTTAAGGTGTTCGTGTGTGCCAATTATGAATATGACATCTATTGTAAGATCCAAGATGGCGGAAATTATTTTTTTTAAAAAGTCAATATGGGTATCGTTTTTAAGGTGTTCGTGGGTGCCAATTATGAATATGACATCCATTGTGAGATCCAAGATGGCGGAAATTATCGTTTTTTAAAAGTCAATATATGTAAGTATTGTTTTTATGGTTATCGTGTATGCCAATATGAACATGATTTCTATTTCGAGATCCAAGATGGCGGTCATAACCTTTTTTCAATATGGGTATCGTTTTTAAGGTTTTAGTGGGTGCCACGTGATTTAAAAAAGTAAATATGAGTATCCTTTTTTTAAGGCTTTCTTGGGTGCCGATTATGATTGACTTCCGCTTTGAGACCCAAAATGGAGGACGTGATTTTTTAATAAAGTCAATATGGGTATTGGCTTTTCGCAAGATTTCGAAGGCGACGTCACACCGTTAGTTTTTCGCTGTGGTCATGTAGTCAAAATATTAAATAGTTTTTTTTCACGTCTTCTTTAAACATTGAAATGCTGCTAACAAACCATCTTATGTCTTAAGCTTCATGCAGTTTCATCATTCAGCCGAAATAGTAAACAGCTTTTTATAAAAATTTCGACCACTGGGCGACCACTAGTTTATATAAAACGGCACCACGCACACGTGTCCCCATGGCCGAGATTCTCCGAGGGGTTCA